>JAZEWT010000001.1:39370684-39396622 GCA_036362905.1 Mordacia mordax
GCTCAAGGAGGTGCCACCAGTTGTTAAATGGAAAGGTTCCCATACTTTTCTGACAGAAAAAAAAAATAATGGATCATTCTGCTCAATAAATAAAAAAATTGAAAGTATATATTTCGTGTGCTATTTGTTTAATCAGGTTCTTTTTATCTAATATTAGTACTTCGATGAATCTCTGATCACATTTAGGGTCACATTTAAGCAGAAATACGGATAGTTATAAAGGTTTCACAAACTTGTTCTCACAAATGTAAGCACTACTGTTTATCCTGTTTGCAGTATCTTTTGGCCTGGATTTCGTGCAAACAAACTTAATATTTGTACTTATTAATTTTCACATTTCACCATTAAACGTCCTGTAATTTCCACCACTGCCAATGATCACAGGCTTATCCTTATAAAGAGCTGTTTAACTCAATGTTCCTTACCAGCTGAAATCGAGTCTGAGGCAAGGAGTTTAATAAACTTGCCCTTGAACCAGTGACCTCTAGATTGCAAGTCCAATTTGCTAACCATCGCATAAGGGCAGCATTGCCATGTAAATATAACAATCTTTTGCTGTGTTTTATATATATCAATTCGTACCCCAGTAAAAGGTATAACTGAAGCTGAGTAAGGTTAAAGTTTAATGCCATTCTGCTTGTAAATAATGTCGTGATGCAGAAGACAGGGAGCACAATGGTGATACCTATGTCTTACAGCAAGAAGGGCCTGGATTTAATTCCCAACTCGGATACCTTTTTTATAGAATGCGTATATTCTCCCCCTGTTGTGAATGCTTTTCTCCAGGTTCTCTGGTTTCAATTCAGAGTTGAAATATATAATGTAACTGGTACTGGCCCACTGAACCCATTTCTGGAAAACGAACTGAAAAATTACTCAGTTGAAATGATACATAGCATTTTTGTACCCATAATGTGAAAACTTGGCAGGACCCAGAGGTTGAGCTCAATGCTCTTTTACCTTGCAATGGACTGCAATGGGAGCATATCCTTATCACTTAGAATTTTCAGCCAGAGTTGAATGATGTGAGGTGGCTGCTTGGTGTCATCCAAAAGGTCCAGATTGTTGTCCTGGTCCACAGTAGCCAGAACACTGGCCAGCGCTGAAGACACAATCTGCTGCAGATGCTGCCACAGCGCTTGTCTGAAACAATGTGCAAAGAACACTATCATTATTCAGCAGTAGTAATAGAATTAATAAAAAATAGTTGCGTTTCTAAAGCGCTTTTCACTTGAAGGTCACCAAGCGCTGCAAATAGCTGTGGAGAGAACGGCATGTCAATAACAACATCAGAATTAATCAATTAAGTAAAGTAAGTAAATAAATCCTTGAAAGACATTAACTAACAGATAAAGTTGTTAAAAAAATAAATGAAGGAAGAAGTGTTCATGAACAGGCACAGATCAACAGCATGCCATTATCCAAGCACACAGCAGCAAGCAGTGAGCAGCATTAATAGTCCTGGCCAGAGGACTATTTTATAACAGTGGATTGATAGATTTGCACGTGTACCTGTATTCATACATTTCATGTTTTTTTTTTCATAATAATGACAGCGAAAACTATCTAAACTCCATTTCAGTACCAAATACGTACAGAAAACACAACTGTAAAATAGTATTTAGGATGCAGTGCAGTTTGGCCTTGTTTTCAGATGAAATATTAAATGTAATGATGTAGGTTTTCACGGCTCGATCCATGATTGTTTCGAAAAGCTGCTCTCTCAGGACAACGCATCGATTGCTCCCTCTCCTTCATCGTTAGGATGCCTCTAACGTGTGAGGCGAAACGTTGAGATGGAGGGAGAGGGAGCGATCGACGTGGTTGTCCTGAGAGAGAAGCTTTTTGAAGTAATAAATCATAACATTTTGATGCTTGCCTGAATGTTCCATTGTGAAGAATAGATTCGAATGAGGAGGCCTGGTCTGCAATCCAGCTGGAAAGCATCAACTTCTCCTTCTCCTTCAGCAGCCCAGCCACCCTCATTTGTAGCACAGTCACAAACTCAGCTTCATCAGAACCAGCAAAGTTATTATCTAAAGAATTCGAACCACAGCAATTACATCACATCTCAAAAGTGGTCAAACAATTTTTAAACATGAATCCAAATACTTCAACATCTATTCCAATTATTTAATAGTTATACACATATTTATTCTCAACAGTCCTCCCTAGCCTTCTGTACAGACAATAACAAGAATATTATATGTTTATGATATTAATTATATATACTTTTATAGGGCCACGTTACTGTTTGCTACAGGGTACATTAAAGCTATTTTCAAGCAACAAGTGACTTTCATCATATTAGTTTAACAGTGAGAAAGGGCGCCCCCAGTGGCAGCTGTGCCATGGGCATGTGGTAGTTCAAAACGTGGCCAGCAGTGAGGTATGAGTCTGCCAATATGAGGCGATGAGTACTACGGGTAATTCCAATTGACAAAGTGACATCCAATGTGCATCAGAAGGAATGTACTTATGGTTAATAATGCCAGAGTAATAACTAGCAATACCTCCTGGATAAGAACCGAGAACCTCTGCAACAACTGACGAATACACTGCCACTGGGCTATGCCACTGACCTAATGAAGTGTGTTGAGAAAAATCACAACTGGCAATTACTGGTTTTACCAAGATGAATGGGTCACACGTGAAGCAAGGTAACATTTCCATTGCTTTACACATCGAAGCATGATTGTGTCATTTCCATCATGGTCCAAATTTTCATGCCTTTCTTATAAACTGCTGTGTAAACACAAATTGAAGAACACATAGCAAGGAACACGTAGCAAGATACAGTTTTAAGAGAGTAGTCGCGCAATGGATAGTGCATTGTGCTATGACGCATGAGTTTGATTCCTGGCCATAGCTAACGTTACAAGACAATGATATCTGAACTGGTCTGGGGTCGATCCCCGATCCCACTGTCCAGCTTGGTCAAGAATCCCATGAGTGACGCAGCATGGGTAGGGTTTAAACTAGCAGCAGATTTACAGTAAACTATAATCATTTTACATTAATACACTTTTAGAACCTCTAGTTTAAACACAATCACCTTGCTGTATGAATGGAGCAGTGACTGGTTAATACCAGTGTCATGAGTACTTACCACCCTCCTTATAACTATGGGTTTCAAACAGACGCAGCAGGATAGGAATCCTCTCCATGGTGCGCTGGAGATTGTCTGTCCTGTCTTCAAGTATGGCAGCTGCAGGCTGCAGGCACAGGAACAGCAGTTGCCTCGCATCCAGGCCTATGTGCCCATGGGCATTTTCTGAGTGAATAAATAGGGAAAGAGATGTTGTTAAAATGTTAAGATTCCCTTCGGAGATGTAGTATTATTACTGAGCTTGTTTATCCCGGAAAGCTATGTATGTGATCTCAAATTAGAAATTTGCATGTACACCCATACCTCATTAACCGTGAATTTGTGATCCCTGACTTCACATACTCAGGAATTCTCGTTGAGGCAAAATTGCATCCCTTGTAAACATTAGCCGGCACTTTGCAAATGTTTTAGAAGCATCTCAGAGCTTGTTACGCTGCTCAGTAAGAAAAGTAAAGTGTCGGGAGAACTCTAATCTGCAGCACGACAAGTAGTGTCTTACTTGTTTGGATAATGACTTTCTAAACTGGTGGGGTCTACCAGATTGGTAGTGTCTTCCTAACTGTAGACTCTATCACAACCAGTTGCCTCCACCAGTTAAGGAAACACTAAACAAACCCGTAGACTCACCCCCACGAGGGAGAGGAAAGATGCCTCTCCTAGTGGAATGATATAACACGTTCAGAGATGCTTCTGAAATATTTTTGAAGGGCCTGAATATTTGCGAGAGATGCACTTTTACCTCTGTGAAATTTTACAGTCTTCTGAAATATGTAGACTTCACAGACTAGCAGACTCTACCGAGTTAGGAAGACTGTAGATAAATGTACATTATTACAGCAGAAAGTACCCTAGATGCAGGATTCCTGTGACAACAAACTTCGGAAAGTGACCAACGCAACAACGCATAAAATGAAAGGCAGGTTGGCAAAAATATATGAAAAAAGAAAAGAAACTCTAACCATTACCATAGCAGTAATCCATAATACCCAAGATTGTACAAATAAGCAAACTCACAACACAAACTCCTACAAAGATGAATCACCAACTAAAATCATGAAATAAAAAGTACCAATCAAAATTACACAGCACAAGAAATAATAATATTAAACAGTGCAACACTGGCATGGGAAAAAAAGACATTAAATAGTACAACAAAAGAAAGGACAATTCTTCAAAAGAACTGCAGGGTTAAGGAATGGGGGGGGGGACTTTTACTGTAGAGGGGGGACCAACGCCATGTAAATAGTTGGAGAGACTGCAATGTATCTAGGCTGAAATATGTGTACCTCAAAGTGGAAATATGAACAAAGTCTTATGCTAAAATTGCATGTAGGTTCTGATATGAATCCCACAGCAGTGGTAAACCATGCATACACTGGTCCATTGTAGTTCCTTACTTATTAATTTTAAGTTTCCAATTACGATGCAGGCTATCCAGAGTCTCGACTGACACACATAGCAAACATGTAATAACATGTATACAACATTTTTTATGTTTTATTCGTATACGCTCAACTTCACCTTGGCTCGATGGAGAGGGACTGAGGAGGTTGCTGATAGAAGAGCTGTATAGGGACTTGATGTCCATGAGGAATGAACGTGGTGGCACCAGCTCATCCAGATGCACGGACAACCATGGGCCTGGGAAGACACGTGCAGAGGTATTCATTCCTCTTTCACCTCGTGCTATGAAATACTGTTATACAAATATATGCTGCATATGTTACGTTTACCCTTAATCAAAATAGTCAACATGATTTACACCCACGAAAATAAATGTAATATAAATCACATGTATAGGTCATACACAGTAATTGAAAGTCCAAAGTATAATTTAGTTAATGTTCATTATCATCATCAGCTATTATCTATTCACTTTTGGATGAAGGTACCTACATATCTTGAGTTCTTACAATACCACAATCAATCTCGCTATGACTGCTATTACTTATATAACATTCCAGGAACACTTGTGGTAATATGTACAACAGCTTTTCTCTTGACATTAGATAATAAGACACACTTTATAACAAGACAACTGCACTTAAATAAAGTAAACGATTATACTACTTGGCTGAATGAAAATTATCGAGAGACAAGTTCAGTCAGTTTATATACATACACTGTTTCTATCCTGTGAAACTACTGTCTTCCTGCTTTAAACAAAACGACAGCTTCTCGTAGATCAAAAAATCAGTGGGGTCAATATTGCACTGTTACTGTTGAAAAATGATTCACAATCCTATGGCTGACCTCCATTAAAGCCGATATATCCACAACCACCAAGAACACGTGGCACTTTGGTGATGAATGCCACAAGGAGCTCATTTCTCTCAACGTTGTCCTCCAATTTCTGATTTAATATACAGTATCTGTCAAGAGTACAAAAAGAGCATATCCAAAATATCGCATAACACATCTAAAAAAATACAACATATTAAACAGTGTAACAATTGTTTGGATACCTCTATTTAACAAAACAGACTACGACATAACAATATAAAAACATGAGTGTAATGGTTCACTCCCTACATCAAAGAACATTTTGTTCCAGTTCATAATTGCGATGATATTAACGAATAACTTTTTTTTACATTATGAACACAGCACCTCTATTGGCTGCAGGGGTTACATAGACTCATTATGTGAAATCCATTTCAATAAAAATTGATTCTTACAGATGCAATTTGATGTATGTTTTGCAAGCTTATGAATCAATATCAATCCACAGATAAGATATACTGTTACACCACTACTGGCAAGGTTTTTAAAGTATAATACAGGAATACTTTTAAAACGCTATAATGTGATGCAGTGAACCCACTTTGCACAGGAGATGAGCCTGGGGCTTATGTGAGGGTCCTCAAAGATGTACTGCAGCAGGAGCAGTTTCCGTCCCTTTTTTTTTAAAAAAATTCTACACAAAACACATTGTGGCAAACAACTATTTTTAACAACTTTTACTTCCAAAATGTAATCCATGTATCTCTGCATGTTTAAACTGCAGTTCTCATGACCAACTGTGCGAATAATTTCCATATTTGACAGGACAGCTGTGCTGCATATGCCAATAAATATTCAGCAAAGGCAATACCAAGTTTTACTGGCCAAAACACAAACAATATTTCCATGCGAGGCACACCTTAGACTTGTGCAATCATTCACACAAACGCATGCAATATACTAAAACTTTTCAGGTACATAATGGTACTTCACATATTGCAGCGGGGGGGGGCAGCAATAGTAATTTCTGTGCCTTACAGAAACAAGGTCCTAGCCAAGGTGGTTAGATTCCAGCTTAGGGCCCTTTTCTGTGTGGCGTTTGTGTTATCCCCCTGTTTTACATGTTTTTTTTCCTCGAGCTCTCTGGATGGTTTTTCCTACATCTAAAAAACACCCATTCATTAACTGGCCCATACCATCATAATATATATCAGACGCAGCATTGTGGGATCCTTGGGTGAAAAGTATTATGTAAATGTAATCAACTATTATCACTGATGCTGCAAAAACTTAGGTGGATCCTCTTGAAAATTAGTTAAGGCTCAGGGAAGATTTTTTTTTCTAAAAATAATAAGTGTTAGAATAATAATACAAAGTATGAGTGATTTTCACGTGCAAAAAAACCCCATGAACAATTATGTAACCTAAGCCAGCATAATCCTTGAGAGAAAAAACACAGCTGCGGTGAATGAGGCATTACCCTGGTGTTAATGTGCAGTATATTTTTCTGCAATAGAGCAACAACAAATTTAATTGTGGCAAAGTTTATAAATGGATTGAACAGCTGCAATAAGAACATGAGTATGTTTGTAATGATGTTTCATCTTCAGTAAGTCGCAGTGATAGGTTAAAACTGGAAGGCCAGAAAGTAGAATTTAAGTACGTGTGTCCCTATTGGGTGCCATATAAGTTAATTAAAGACCAGAAAGCACACAACACTTTTGGTATGGTTTCAATGCTTCAACTGGCCATGCTCTAAAACAGAGGGCTGCACTGTTCGAAGAGAGATTATGCATATTTTGTGTCATGACATCCAATGGGAAAATTATATTAACATTGGGAGTTAGCCAGTTTTTCTTTAAGCTGAGAGGAACCATTGAGCTATGTAGCTCTTTTAAACAGTTGTCCAACTGGGAGCAAATTACATTTTAAAAATAAAATAAAATAGCAATACATTTTCTTTTGAAAAGTAGAATCTCTGAGTTCCATAACACAGAGTGGTGCAGTGTAACATCTGTGCCTCACAGAAAGAAAGTTCTGCTCGAGGCGGTTCGATTCCTGCTTCGGGTGCCTTTCTGGGTGGAGTTTGTGTGTTCTTCCTCTGTTCTGCGTGGGTTTCCTCTGGGTTCTCCGGTTTTCTCCCACATTAAAAAATCATTAATTAATTGGCCGATAGCATCATAATATAACGCGGCGTCTGGCAAATGTTGGCGCCGGCTGAATGTATGGCTGCCTTCTCCTCACTACACTGGTTTCCTCACACCGCTATAATGATGTAAGTCACCTTTGACAAAGGCGTCTGATAAATAATAATTAATAATAACAAATTGAAAGTAGATTGCTTTGTTATAAACATCCGACAAACGGTTGGAAAGGGTCCGCTCAAAAAATATAAATGAAAAATCACAGTAACGTAAGCAATAGCAGATTAAAATATAGCAGCAACCCACGTATAAAACAAGGTATTTATACAAAGCTCTTTTCAAATCTTTATGAAAAGTGATGTTAATTTTCTGAACGATATGCAAACAACTGCCACCGTAAAGGAATTTTTTTTTAACACTGTAACAAGAGTAAAATAAACGCAAACTATAATAACAACATTAAACAGGAATGTTAAATGTATGCAAATAATTTCTCATCTCTGATTTAAATAAATATTGATGACTATAACTTGCAAATGAATAAAATAGTGGAATGCATACCTAAGCTCTTGACAAAATTCTTGCTCAGTTTCAAATTGCTGGAGAGTAAGCAAGCACACAGTCCCCTTTCCAAACTCCAAAGCATCTGATATGTTGTCAGCATCCAATTGGCTCAACAGCTTTGAGTGAGTAGAAATCTATAAATATTAACGGCATACTTGAAATGAACATGTAACATCAAACTACAAATCAGAAGAAATTTTCTGTAATGTAATACATAGTTAAATTATCATAATAATAATACTAATTTAACTCTTTGCTGAGAATAGTATTTTAACTGATATTACACAATACTTTTAACAAACACATTATAGGCTTAGATGCAACAAAATAGGCGTTAATAAAACTCTAATGAGTATCCTGAAGGTATTTTGGACGTCACACCTCAAATGAATAAATTTTGTCACAAATGGGATGTAGAAAGAAGGTGTTGAATGACATTTAAAGGAGACAGTCGAAGTTCCTTGGGAATATTTAGGAAAGAGGAAATTTTAAATATGGTTATAACTGTAAAATTTGAAGGAAAGAGAGATCGTGAATGACAGTGACTTATGTCAAGAGTCTCTCGAGATGGATGAACATATCAACAATGGACATTCTTAGAAGTTCAAAGAGCAGAGATTTATGGAAGACCATTGTCACCAACGTCCTATAGGATATGGTACTTAGAAGAAGAAGAGTAAAAAAAAATTACACAACACTTACAATTTCATTTCATAAATCCATGTAATGATGTAAGTTTTCACGGCTCGATGCATCATGCATGATTGTTTCGCCTCACACGTTAGAGGCATCCTCACTGTGCCTGAGGATGCCTTTAATGTGAGGCGAAACGTCGCGAGGTGGCGAGCGGAAGCGATCGACGCGGCTATCCCGAGAGAGCAGCTTTTTGAAGCAATCATCAATTAAATCCATTTCATAACTCGTTCAGCTCATTAAATTATTTAATCTAACTTTCTAGAGTACCCTTTTTTAAATATTAAACAAACACTTTCTGCAGAGTAACTGGATTCTTACCGCCAGATGAATTCCATTGGAGGCAATGTGCACATCTTGCAGGCAGTGGTGTAGCAGCTCCAGCAGGCTGCGGTGCTTTTGTTTCTCAAAATACAAATCCATGAACTTTTTTTCGCTGCCTGCCGCTCCTGGTCTATGTCTAAGTACTGCATCAGGTGTGGCGCACTGCATAAGCACCTCCTTGGCACGCAATAGGAGGAACTCACTGTCATCCACTTCATTATGTAACATGGGCAGTTTTTGTTCATGGGGCACTTTCGCGGTACTCGCGTGGGATTGCATTGTGCGCTGATGACGCTCGCATTCCTGCACAACAATGGAAGCACATGCATCCTCATGGTATCCGATGAACACATCAGCAGCGCTGAACTTCTCCCGCGAAACAGAAGCAAAGTCCCTTGTCCAATCCTGTAATTGCTTGGTGAGAGCCCTCTGCTCTGGTTCTAAGATGGTGTTCATCTCCAGGCAGTGTTTTTCCAGACGGTTTATCAAAGGAACTGGAAATTTATCATAAACAACAGCCTTTTCTTCAATGACAATTAGTCGGAATTCTTTGTGCACCCTGCATTTTACCCGGTGTGCCCCCAAACCAAGGTCAACGTATCGATTTCCTCCAAGGTACACATAGTACTGATTCAAAGCATCGTAAAGACTCTCATATAGGTTTTGAATATTAAGCAAGATGACGGTCTTGCCTGTCTCCATGCAAACTTTGACTTTGTTAATGTTGCGACATACTTGAGTGTACTCCTGATCCTTAGGGAAGCTAGAACCATAGATGTAAATGATGTCTGCCATGTCTAGATTCCCAATTGTGTTGAGAATATTCAGAGCTGCACTGTTACTCGTGAGAAGAAGCAAATATCTTGACTCTTTGGATTTGTCATCCTTTATAATATTTTCTTTTATAATTTTCAGTGGGCTAATGTATTCAATGTCGTCATCAAATGACGCCTCAGCTAAATGTCTTTTGAAAAACCCAATTGCATCCATATCTGTGTGCCCTCCAAAGTTACGGAGTATTGCTTCAAGCAACTCTTCTTGAGATGGAAATTCATTTGATCCTTTGGAGAACGCAAAAAGCATCTTCACAAGGCTGTAATAGTCTCTCAGACCAAAAAACTCTTTTTCCTGTGTCTTGCATATATGCAGGTAAGCTTTAGCCAATCCTGGAAATAGATGTTCTATTTTAGCAGAGATTACTGAATCGGATGAGCAAATTCCCCTAGCAGTTTTGATGAGCTCTTTCTCATCAGGAACACCACGGAATACGAGTATCCCTCTATTCATCTTAGCTGGATCCAGAGCCCAGTTGGAGATGCCGATGAAGCCTACTTTTTTAAACTGCTCTGGGTTTTCTTCATCGACACAACCGTCTTCTAGTAGTGGGTGAAGAGCCTTGAGAGGCATCTGTGGAGAGTCCTCAGCCAGCCCCACCTCATCCAGGACAACCACCGACACATACTCCTGAAGGTTTTGGTTCTGCTGAAAATGTGCAGACTGCCTAAATGTGGATATGATGCCATCTGATGAGGAGTGGGGGCTGCACTGAAAGGAAACCAAATGCAGTTGCTTGTATCCCCTGAAAAGGTCACTGTGTGCAGACTTTCCTTGCATGGCATCTGCAACTATAGTTTTGGCAAGAGATTTGGAGCTGCCAGGCTTGCCAACAAGAAATAGGGGAATTCTCTGCTCGACGCACACAACCATCATGAAGACATTTTCCTTGAGAGCTGCATTCTTTGCTATTGTTGACTCCAAATCAATATTTTTCAAAAATACATCCTGGCAAAGTGTGATCTCATTCAGGATTTCTTTGGCAGAGCATTTGAGATACTGAGCAATTGTTTTTCTATATTTATGACGTTTTTCCAAGCTTGCATGATAACAGACTCCGAGTGCAAGGATGAGTGCCCTGGTGACATCATCAATATCACGGTCATCATCAGCTTCATTCTCCTCCTCTTCTTCCAACTCACTTTCATCCTGTTCTGCCTGTTCAACATCTTCATCCTCTGATTCGAATGCATCAGCTGCAAAATCATCATCCTTCACAATTTGTAATGCTTTCATTTGCTGGAATAGCGTATCTCGTTGCGTGTAGAACCATGCCAGCACCTTCAAGCAACGCTCCACATCACGGAGACTCACAAAGCTGCATTCGTCGGCACAATTCCTCAAGTACTTCTGAGATGCAGAAAGGACATCAGAAATCCACTCAGTGCTCTCTGCGGGGATACTGCCTGTGCGGGAGTGTCTCTGTACAACCTGTGTTATATATAGCCGTTCAGTCAAATTACTCAACTGGCCAAAATCCCAGACAAAGGGCAGCATGCTGGGGGGCAGCGGCTGCACCCGGTAGACCAACTGCCGCAAGGGTATTTTCCCCATCCTCTCCTCTGTGTCTTCTGCTCGAATTCTGTAACCAAGACCAGCAGCCTCCAGTCGACCTATCATTTCGCGTGTGTGCTTCCTGTAAGGGTTGCAAGCGGCAATAATCTTCAGTCTCTGTGTGTGTATGGGCCGGCCTTCCACTGTAGAATCACACAATGCCTCTTTAATTGCGTATATGGCCTCTGTAGTGTTGGCTTCATCGAAAAAGAGCACAGTGTCGATGTCAAACTCCTCATTTTGTATGGCGAGTTTTTCAGCATACTCTATCTTTTTATAAATGAAGCGTGGTGTCACACCACCGTGCACTTTCACCAAGATCATATTTTCAATTTCTCTGTCTGACTTCTGCAGATCACACATGTAGCGGATAAGCTTTGTTTTTCCACAGCCAGTCTCCCCCATGATGATTACGGGGATCCCACTTCGGAATCGCATGTGAATAGCCAACATCTTCATGACATTGTCGGTCGTCAACTCGTAGTTTTCATCAGGGTCCTCCGGACTTTCAATTCCAAATACTCGGCAGAGCCTAAATAGCTTTTCCATCCTGGGCAAATTATCAAAATTAATGTTAAATGAAACTCTTTGGCGGGTGAGGCCATTATGAAGCTGTTCGGTCATAACAGCTTTCAGCAACACCTCATATGTTGTGGGGTCCACGGCATCACATGTTGCATTGATGTGAAAACCTAAGAACGTCATAGATGTACGATCAGCATTAAAAAACACATAAGGATGGGGTTGGCTTTCCCATCGTTTCCGAATACTGTATGCTTCAAGTGTTTCCAACACATCCTCCATGCAGTTGTTATGTAATAAAGCACTTTCATCTGACAGCTCCAAAGAGGGTGTGGCAAAGTCTTTTGCCATGATTGTCATAAATTTCACAATGAAATGTCTGAAACCAACTAGGGTGTCTCCTACGATCTTTGCATTACAATATACAGACGTCTCACTGTCTTTCAACTGCATGTTCAAAAAGCGGGCAAAATTCTGAAGCTCAGCCCATGATGGATCTGGCACGCCACTGTAGTGCAGCAACACTTCAAGACAAGCCATGGGAGTTTCTTCTACATTTTTCAAATTAAAATGAAAGTCATCAAGATTTGCTCCATCTTTAAATCTTCTGAGGTATTGCAACGGCCGTTGGTAAACCTCTTGTGCAAACAACTCGTTGTCCATTAACGGGAGATCAAACCTCTCTGTGGTTTCTGCTCTGTACTGCTGCAGCACCTCTAGGGGAGAGATGCAGGTCACAGTCGGCAACACGTTCATCAGGCATACGTGGCCTCTCTGCTTCCTCTGCAAAAACACACACACAGTGTATTTTAAAGGTAATACAAATAACAATAATTATAATTGCACTTCTAAAGCAGTTTGTATGCGAAGGTCACAACGTTCTGCACAAAGCTGTGGAGAGAATGAAATGTCAGTAACAGCAACGACATATGAATGGCAAATCAACAAGAATAACGTTTTTTTGTTTTTTGTTACAAATCTTAACTGTGGAGAAAACGACGTCAACAACAACATCAGAGCAGTTCAATAGAAAATCAAATAATGGCTATAATTTAGAAAATGATGTAAAATAAGCAATAAAAATAGTTGTTCAACAAACAAAGGAAGGAATAAATGTTCCTAAGCAGGTACCGGTCGGCAGCGAGCCATCATCCCAGCGTGACAACAGTGAGCCGCATTAACAGTCCTACCCAGAGGATTTGAAAGCCTTACGGAACAAGTGAGTCTTGAGACGAGATTTAAAGATGCTAAGGGACTCAGCTGGCTGAAATCTCCAATGGAAGGGCATACTGGAGCCTGGGAGCAGCGCGCGAGAAGACTATCACCCACTGAATAGAGGTGCGATCTGGGCATATGCAGCAATCCCGTATTGGAGGATTGAAGTTGTCGTGTTGAAGATGGTGCCTGAAATAGATCATGTATGTATGTCGGAGCAGCACCAGTGAGAGCCTTGGAGGTGAGAAGGAGAATATTGAATTCGATCCTATATTTAACTAGTAGCCAGTTGAGAGACACTAGTACTGAGGATACGTGATCGTGGATGGGTGTGGAAGTGAGGACTCTCGCAGCCGCATTCTGCACACGTTGAAGACGATTGAACAGATAGGCAGGGATGCCAGGGAGTATTGCATTGCAATAATCGATTCATAGAGAAATGAAGATGTGTATTAGCTTCTGAACATCAGAGGGTGATAGGATGTTGTGCAGTCTGGCTATGTTTCTGAGATGGAAATAAGCTACCTTCGTCACGTTGCTGATGTATGTCGTGAAGCTGAGTGAGGAATCAAGAGTCACTCCTAGACTCCGGACTGCCTCAGAAACTTCAATGGTCTGGTCGTCAAGCATCGATTGGATAGGTTCAGCCTTGGGCAATTGGTGCAGGGTTCTGACAAGCAAAACTTGTGTTTTGTCGCCATTTAGTGTCATAAAATGTGAATTCAGCCAGCCCTTCACAGTTAACAGTGAGGACGATATGCAACAACCAGACGCAATAATGGATGGCTTTGCATGGATATGGATTTGTATGTCATCAGCATAGCAATGGTAGCTGATATTGAAGCTGCGGAGGATAACGCCAAGAAGTTGTATGTAAATGCTGAAGAGGTGTGGCCTGAGGGCTGAACCCTGAGGAACTCGAGACAAAACAGGATGGATCTCTAAGTTATCCTCTGAGGCTGACGGACTTCTTTCGGTTAAATAGTACGTCTTCTGAGGTTGACGAACTGCTTCCAGTCAGAGAGGTAGGAACTTAGCCAGTGTAGTGCACAGCTAGAGACCCTTATAGCCTCCAGTTACTCAAATAAGGTCGGTTGGTCAACGATATCAAAGGCAGCGCTCAGGTCCAGGAGGACCATATATACTTGGCAAGCCTTTATCAACAGCGACGAGTAGGTCATTAACTACTTGACCAAAGCAGTTTCAGTACTATGGCCAAATCTAAACCCAGATTGGAAGGGATTGAGGTCATTTTTGAGAACGTGTTTCTGAAGATGCACGGCTACTGCACATTCAAGGACCTTAGAGAGAAATGGTAAATTTGAGGTGGGGCGATAATTATCAGAGATGTTGCAATCAAGGTCAGATTTTTTGAGCAGAGGGGTAACTGCGGCACATTTGAATAGGGGGGAACGATGCCAGAGCAAAGTGAGTTATTGAAAAGATTAGTGATGAAGGTGGCAAGAGATTTGAAATTTGCCTGGATGAATTGCGATGGGAAGGGGTCCAGGGAGCAGTTTGTAGTCCGTTAACTCATTAAATTCCAAGAGTTTTGTGATCAAGGTAGCAGAAGGAACATTTGTTGAGGTGTTGGTCGGTGGTTGAGACTGGGTAGAGATACGGTGGGCTTCGGATTTGTCTGAGAAAAACTGAATCAACTGATCCGCCTGATCTTTATTAATGAAGTGACATTAGGGTGAGTGGCTGATAGGATGAATGAGCTAATTAATGGTCGAGAAGAGGATCTTGGAATTGTCACAGGTATCAGCCAGAATGCTGAAAAAGTGGTTAGTAGAGGTGCAAGCATGTGCCTTTCGGAAGCGATTGAGCTGGTCTTTAAATATTTGAGCATAAATGGTGAGGCCATATTTTGTCCAAGTTCGTTCAGACCTGCATGCATTCGCATTGAGGTCTCAGAGTTTAGCAGTATACCAGCGGGATGATTTTCTACCTGAGACACAGCATGATTTTAATGGGGCCAAGTCATCCAGTATGCTTGATAGCAGGCTGTTTTAAGTTTCAACTGTCGCATCAGAGGTAGAGTGAGCTGAGGCAGAGAGTGATGAACTGTTGATTGCAGCAGTGAATAAGACTAGAGTGATGGCATTACGATTTCAGAATTGGATTGGGTGCTTGTGAGAGAAATAGGTGGCGGTACCTTAAGATGAAACCACACAGCAGAATGATCAGACAGACTAGCATCAATGACGGACAGGTTGGTTGCAGAGACGCCCCTTGAGCAAACCAAGTCTAGAGTATGGCCACATCTGTGAGTGGCAGATTAACGTGTTGAATGAAGCCATGAGTTCAGAGTGGCCATGAGATCCCTTGCAAGGGGGCTCTTTAGAGGATGTTGAAATCGCCAGGTATCAGGATCCAATCAGAACTGGAGCGCAGCTTAGAAAACAGCTCAGACAGTTCATTAACAGAGGAACTAGAAGCTCCAGGTGAGCGGTAGAGCAGCACCAACTTCACAGGTTGAGCCGACCTCCAATCCAGAGACATGTGCTCGAATGAATGGAAGGTTGGCGAAGGAATTGGTTGGATGCCAGCAGTGACACGGCGGAGAACTGCTAGGCCACCAACACGGCTAAAGGAACGAACCTTCTGATGGAGTGAAAAGTCCGGCAGTTGAGCCTGATTCCACATGAGAAAATCATTTTGATCGCACCAGGTGTCTGTTAGGCATAGCAGGTCTGGCCTGTCGTCCAAGATCAGCTTAGCAATGAGTGGGCCTTTTTCGGTGTTCAGAGAGTGCACATTGAGCAGGGCAAAGTGGTTGTCAGTTGCAATATGTGAGCTGAAGAGCACCAACCAGTGGTACTGTCCACAAGCAACGCTGAAGGGTAGACCTCAGAATAGAGACATTAACTTACTGATTAAGACTAATAAGAATTAAAGTAAAAGGATTAAACAAAAATAAACGATTAAAACAGTTTCAAACACACTTAGAATGACTTTTTTAATGTGCTTTAGGATTAGCAGTTTTAGACAGTGCAACAATAGCAGCCAGAATGTGTGACCGATGAGGGTGATGATAAAGAGGATAAAGCAGAAAATGAGGATTGAGTGAAAATGAGGGTAAGCGTGGAGTTTTGATGCACGGTGAGTGAGGTGTGGGTACTCATTAGGCGGCGGAGGATGTTGTAATTGTTGCGGGCAGCAGGCAACAGGGCTGCTGCGAGGCAGGGTGAGACTTCAATTGCTCCCTCAGTACAGAAGGCCCCAAGAGTTTAGGCAAAATATATAATGAGTAAGAACAATTACGAATAACAAGAATTAAAAGGAATAGAAATAAAACCAGAGTAATAAGAATAAACTGAGGCTGCTTCGAATGCACTCAGAAGTAGTCCTAAAACTGACGGTGGTCAGAGCAGAAAATCTGCCAGGCGTGACTGACAATGACATCACACAAATACCTGCCATGTAACTAAATTACCACTGGTGTAAGCACTTTTATTAATTTTCAACACCCACTTAATCCTGTACAGGGTTGCGGGGGTCAGCACCTATCCGGGCAGACACAGGACACAAGGCAGGACTATACCCAGAATTGGATGCTAGTCCATCGCAAAGCACCGGGGGCAATTTAATAAGCAAGCTATTTAACCTAGACAGCTAATATTTTTAGTGTCGGAGGAAAACAAAGTATCCAGCAATGTTGTGCAAAATTATGAGAAAAGGTAGCAAATGTCTGCAGATTGCCCAATGTGACATCATTAGAAATGTATACACCACAGGTCTGGAAGGATGCCCTGGTGGTCACGCTCTTAAGGAAGGGGGACCGCATCTTCCTCTTCAGTGTGCTGGAACATGTCCTGGCATGGAATATTTAACATCACTTTGCCAGGAGCACTGACGAGAGGGTTGCGAACCTCAACGAGGTTCTGGGGTAGTCCTGCACCGATGCTATATTCTCTCACTGACTACTACAACAGAGGTTTAGGGAATTTTCAACAGGATCCATATTTCTGCTTTATTTACCTAGTCAAAACCTATGATACCATCAGTAGGTGAGGGCTGTGTATTGTTCTTCATGCTTTTGGGGTTCCTCACTCTCTGCTCAGTCATTTAAAACCTTCATGATGCTGGCCAGGCCCATAAAAAGCTATGTGGACAGGAGTCAGAGCTATTCCTTGTATACCTTGGAGAGTGACAGGGATGTTCTCTACTCCTACATTATGAAATATATATTTTTGACCACTTAGTTTGAATAGCTTTCCATCACTGTACCAGAAAAATCTGGTGAAGACATAATGGGCAGCTATTGATGACCGGGTGCAGTCATAAGGTAGCGCTGACGCCTCACAGCAAGAAGGTCCCGGGTTCGAGTCTCTCGGCCCGGGTGCCTTTCTGTGTGGAGTTTGCATGCTCTCCCCGTGTCCGCATGGGTTTTCGCCGGGCACTCCGGTTTCCTCCCACAGTCCAAAAGCATGCTCCTGGATAGGTTGATTGGCTCGCAGACTAAAATTGTCCCGCAATGCCCGGCGATGGACCGGCGTCCCGTCGTCGGGTGTATTCCTGCTTTACGCCCTGTGTTTCCGGGATAGGCTCCGGCTCACCGTGACCCTATATAGGATTAAGCGGTTTCAGATAATAAGATGAGATGAGACATTGTGTGCAGGAACACAACCCCCAACTCCTCTTCAAAATGACTGTAAGTTACCAGATTATTCTAATAATTACCACTCACTCTGAGGAGTTAGAGGCCCTGCTGCTGAAACTGGAGTGTGCCACAAAGTTTTGGGGTCTTACCATCAGCCCCACTGAAGCAAAGCACTTGCTCGGAAATTTTGTGTCACGGAACACCCTATCCCCTCAGCTCTCCATGAATGATGGGACAGTTGTGGAGAAATTGGAGATATTCCCATATGTAGGAAGTGTGTTCTTGACCGGTTTCGGTTTAGCAGCAAAGATTTCACTCCAAATTAGTCGGGCAGCATAATCTTTTCATTGGCTCGCAACACTGTGTGGAAGCTGCCTGGCCTATTGCTCTATACGAAGCTTTGCATCTTCTCAGCCATGGTCATGCCCTTCCTTCACGATGCTTGCGAAATGTGGACCCCTATGCCGGAAAGATCTACGCCAATTTGAAACTTTCGGGCTGGCCTATCTACGCTCGAACCGGCGTTTAACAAGGTTGGAATGTATGAGTAAATCACAAACTCTCAAAATATCTGGACAAAGTTCAATTGGTAAGCTCCTCCTGCAGGCGAAGCTATGTTAGCTGGGTCATGTAGCCCACATTTCCAACCACCTCATTCGCAAGCAGCTCCTGTTTGGCCGAACAGAGGGAGGTTAAACAGGCATGGTACGAGTTATTAAAGATATGATATAATGTGGGACAGGAAGATCTGGAGCTACGTGAACTTGGTGAGCCTGGTACTAGCAGTGTCAAGTATGGGGCTCTATGGAGGAGGCTTGTGAAGGATGCTACTGGGCAGTTGGAGACAGTCGCCCTCCAACAACAGCGGAGAGAAGAGGAACAATGTTCACAATGAGCGAAGCACAAGGTGTTTTAAAAACACAGCAAGTTGGCACTATAGGGAGCACACGCGATTTATATGCCAGTGGTCTCAAGCAAGCAACCCATGGCACCTAGGTCTATCCTGTGACCTCCTGTCAGTGTGCTTTAAAAACTTCATGTGGCCTCAAAGTGCACATGACCTGGCGTTAGCACCATAGTGACATTACTGCCACATCATTGTAGTAAATGGCAGTTGCTGTTGTTGGCTGTGTGTTTGTGACTGTGTGCTTTAAATGGTGCTTGTTAATAGTTCTTGACCCTAGTCCATTACGGCTATATGGGAGACCTTTTGTGCGGTTGTGTGGGGAGTGATATGGTAGACTTCAGTGTACTGAGCTGTCATCCCACCTACCCGAGTTTAATTCCCGCTCACAGCGAACAACAGTGAATGTTTTCGGAACTCCCTCCCTCTTCTACCTCTGCAATCCCCTCATCTCACCCCTTCTCTCTGCCACTCACTCTCCCACCCCTTCCACCCTTTCTCTTTTAGGTACATCTATGCTGATTTTATAATATTTATTTTCTGTCATGTTTTGTTGATTAACAATGTCCTTTTCAGTACAAACAATATAGTTGTACTGTTACTATGTTAGTTAAGGGTTGTTAATGCTTATCGAATGTTAGTGGCCATATTTATGGTGGTCTGTGGGGTGTATTAAGTATATTGTAGAGATGCTGCCAATATCCGCGTTTTTCGCTATCTGCGGTCAATCTTGTCTCATATCAGGACTCAGTGTACAGCAGATGAGGGAGGATTACAGAAGTCAGATAACAAAATGGACACTGGCTGTTTGTGTATTAGCAAATATCATCCCTCACGGTACCATTTCTATTAAACCCACCTCGTCTAGCATTTCGTTACTTGGACGATAGTCCAGGCATTCTACGATGTAGACATCAGACTTCTTGCATCTCCACAGTCGGCCATCCACAGATTTAAGATGTCCCAAAATGAAGAGATGCATTAACAGAGTGTCAAGCCCTTTCTTCACCTTTTTAGAAGAGGGAACATATTTGATCCACATCAGTTCAACGTTTGTCACATTCATTCGACATAAAACTTAACACTTATGTTCATTCCTCTGATATTTAAAACTTAAAATTCACATCAGAATCCATAAGTAGAGAGGACAATAACGCATTTTATTCCTGTATTTGATATTACTGTCATATTTCCCCTGTTTTCTGAATTATACAGCCATACCTCATTTTCTGCAAGAGATCGTTACTGAAACCTTCAGGCATTGAAAATGTCATAAATAGCCACTTTACCCTCACATACATACCCACTGGCCCTAAATATTGGACAAAAACTATAAACATGTACACGCACTACATCATGCAGGAATAGCTCAAAATAAAATGTTAAAAGGTACAAAGGCATTACGTGCGACGGTAGTCTCCACGATGAGATCCTACGATGAGATAATAACGGTAGTATCTATCAATTTCGGTAGAGTTTAACTAACTTGGTAGTCTACCGGTCTCGGTAGAGTCTGCAGAATTACGAAGATTCCACTGAAATTGGTATACTCCGTCGATTTAGGAAGATACTACCCACACGTGTTGTGTGTTTGGGAATGCAGTCATTTGCCCTCACCACCTCCCCACCATGAGAAAGTGCATGTGAACGTTTGTGAGGGATGCGCTGGTGCCTTGGCGAAATTTATAGAGTACGTTGGTTCGCAAATCACAAAGTTCGAGGCAAACAAGGTATGGGTATATAATTTCTATGAATGTGGCGTTTGACGTTTTACCATAGTCCCTTGAAAGTGTACTGAAAGTGCATTAACATTAGGCTCATAGCAAAAACTCGCTTTACATCTTTGCAAACCTGAAATCCAGCCAAAACTGAAATTTTACATTAAATTATGAACAGAGTAACAAAGCATAAACATCGACTTGGAGACACATGTAAACGAAATGGCATTGGATTCCTCACCCCTGGTGTGATATCAACATGGAAAACACGAGGAACGCAGTCTGACGGATTATCCTGGTGCTTCAAAAATGTCTCCACAAGACACGTTTCGTCAATCTTGGAGTCCATTAGTCGCACAGTTACATGATCCATGTGTGGGTTCTTTAGCAAATCTTTGGAATATTTGACCAACTTTTTCACAAACAATGACTTCCCTGTAAATGAAATACAAGCCGTGACTTCAAAGCAAAATACAATTAAATCTGCTTTCAAGCATTATAAATCGTGTTGATTACATTATTGATGACTGCTTCAACCATTTATTATAGCTGTGGTTTGGACAACCCTTTTATTAATTAGCCCGGTTTTCTCCAGGGTAATGTCTTAATCTGAGAGCTTTGGTATATGCAGTGCACATCCTTTTGTGTTGTAAAATATAACAGTAAGAGCGCAAGTCATTTAAAGCCTTACCTACTCCAGCACGCTTGGATGACACGAGGCTGATGTTGCGTCGATCTGAAAACACACAAGCTGGGGAGACTGTTCCTTGGGGAACCATAAAATGACATTTAAGGTAAGCTTGTAAATCGTTGTCTGTAAAAGACAGAGTGGTGCTAATCCTGAAGCTATCAAATGTTGTGGGAAGGTGGCTGTGTTCTCGCTCAGTGCTACAAAATATAAGCAACCTGTAGTCGGACGTTTTATCCAGACTGTTGAAGCATGCCAGGAACTTGGCAGAAGCCTCATAGGTGAGCTGGTCTGCATGTGCGAGGCAATATATCTTGCTATTGTTTGCATCCGTTGTCATTACTCTCCTCAAGAATATCTCGCATTCCTCAGCCATTGTTTCTGGTGAGCAGATTAGAACTTCATCATAATTTGGAAGTGGCTGATCATTGGAGAAAATGTAAAAGTAAAGAATGTTAGTATATACCGCAGCTTCTGGACAAACAATGAGGTTTGGCTTTCCTTTCAGAAATCCTTGTGGCACTTCCCTGCGAATTCTCACTGTTTCCATTTCTGCGAGAAAAGTAAGTGCTGTTCCTAAAATATCTAAACTCAAATATTCCTCACATAGCAAACTGCACAGATTATTTTCATAAATATCCCAAATAAGTCTTACTTTCTGCTCACATCCCACAGAATTCCAGTCAAGCATTCGCTCAAGCTCTTCTTGAGATTTGTGCTTCAATGTTGAGAACTTCACAAGCACCTCATGGTATGGACTATGGGGAATATTGGTCAGTGAGGTATGATGAAGCTGTGTTTGGCACCAAGTATCATTGTATTGCTGACATAGTCTGTTGACTGCAGAAGCATCATCCATCAATTTGGTGGACACAAAGTCAAGCAAGTCACTCTCATCTCCTGGTCCACAGTGCTGGATTGCTGCCTTTGCAAGTTCCTCAGATATCCCTTGCTTTGTGAGATTTTTCAATAACTGTTTAAGTTGTTCAGCTTTATCCTTCATTTCTTCCTCTCTACAAGTGTTTTCATCGATGTCTTTCTCTGATAGGTGCTGGGTGGCAGTGTTCTGTGGTTGTTCACTTTCTTTCTTCTGGATGAAATCAATCGCTTTCATTAATGCTTGAGTTACTTGGTCACCCGTGCACTCTGACTTGATGAATGAGAGCATGGTGAGGCTCTGTGGGTCTGACTGCTGTGTCTTGAGTAAATCAGCAAGCTTGGAGCAAAGTGAGACCAGTTGCTCTGAAGTGTACCAGTTGAGGTGGTTGAACTCTGCCCTCTTTTTATTTGTATACTGCTGCCAATTATCTAGACAGCCCTCCATGCCCCTACACAACTCCTTCAGCTCACCAATCACCGGACTGAATCCTTGCACATTTAGACCCAGTGTTGGAAAGTCCACATCCACACTGACTTTCCTAGTTGGATCACAATATACCAAGGCATTCCAGCCTCTAAACAACACATTGCCAGCATTGTGCAGTTGAATGTATGCCTTACACAGACGAGTAACGCCATCAAACAACTGCAGAGAAACAGAATTAACAGTTGATGAGACAAATATGTCATTAAGAATGATATAAAATCACATAAGCCTGTTTCATATTATACTTATATAACAATGAATCATAATACATTCTCAAGTGCACCGTAAAGCTGACCACATCGCCCCAATGCTCAAATCCCTCTGCTTGTTCTCAGTTTGGTGAAGGCATATCAGGATTAGAAGTATGAAATACAGTAAAAAGGTGAGCAAGAACAGGTTGGAGTACTTTTGGAAAATGTGATATTATAATGAAATGCAAAATACCATTGCACCTAAAGAAAAATATTTCATCTAACGCATATTACCTGCCACGCGAGTTCGATCAGAAATATGTATCGTACTGATGAAAATCGGTACAGAAGAAAACAAAGAACAGGGATGCGTGCTGGGAATTACACTGAGAGGCATAGGAACCCATGGGTAAGAGAACAAACACAACTTATACATACACAGTGTTGGGGAAAAATGGGCTTTGGCATGAAACACTGCTAGAAGGGATGGGAGTGCTTGTGAAATGGCAGCTAAAGAAGTGAGCACTCGAGAAGGTGATGAGCAGATATATTGAGTGGTCAGATTAGCTCATTTGCAGAAGCGAGATGGATGACATTGTAAAAAATGTGAGAGATGACAATGACATGGAAAGTCTTTCATCTAACAGTGAATAGAAAATGGCTCATCTAAAAATTACACGAAAAGGGACAAACGACAAACAGTAAAAGTAGTGTTAAACGACTTCTTCAGTGCAGTTTACTTACCTTGCTAAAATAACTGTGGAGTACAAAATAAATACTTGACTGAGTATGGAATCTTTACCTCAAGGAAGCGATCCACCTCCTCCTTGCCTTGCTCTGCCTTGCCAGCAATGAGCATCAACTTGTTCTGCAGTTCCTCCAAGTTCTCAAGGCTGTAAATCCTCATCACCTCATCCTGTTCTCTCCTAATACCATTCCCATTTTTATCCTGGTTGCATTCGTTGTCCTGGACACACCTCAACCGAACTATGGACTTCAGTGATAGCTGTGGGTAAACAAAATGCACCAGTGAACAAAGTTCATGGGAAAACGTTAGTATAATCAACATTTTGAAGCACCTATTGTTTGGCACCGTTTTGTACTGATTTAGCTTTTCACACCTCTATGTCCAAAAACTGGACTTAAGAGCTATTCTTTCGGGATAGCCGTGTCGAGCGTTCCTCTTCTCTCATGCATGACATTTCGTCTCCCACGTTGAAGGCAGCATTAGGCTTGTAAATGGTTTTGTGAAAAAGTGTTGTGTGAAATTTACAGTGTGCGTGTATTTTTGTGTTGTTGAAATAATCATACATTTATATATGCTGCTGACTTCATTGTTTCCCTGAAGTGTAAATAATGGGTGACTGATTGTTTTGCATATTACAAATATTAATGAGGCCCTTTGATATGCCTTGTATTTACATTTTTGCTCTCAGAAATTTCTGCCACATTGGCCCAAGGTTCAGAAGACCAAATGAAACATGATTCAGAAGCAAACAGCAGGTCTTAAACTTAGTAACACGTGAAAATCAACTGTGCAGTTAAACACAACGCACAATAGCAATACATTACATGGAACACACAAAGTAATGCAGAAATAGCAGCTTTTGTGAGTAAATCTGCCATCCTTTTCTCATCTCATCTCATTATCTGAAACCGCTTAATCCTATATAGGGTCACGGTGAAGCCGGAGCCTATCCCGGAAACACAGGGCGTAAGGCAGGAATACACCCGACGACGGGACGCCGGTCCATCGCCGGGCATTGCGGGACAATTTTAGTCTGCGAGCCAATCAACCTATCCAGGAGCATGCTTTTGGACTGTGGGAGGAAACCGGAGTACCCGGCGAAAACCCACGCGGACACGGGGAGAGCATGCAAACTCCACACAGAAAGGCACCGGAGCCGAGAGACTCGAACCCGGGACCTTCTTGCTGTGAGGCGTCAGCGCTAACCACTGCGCTTAATGAAACAAATTTTGGGCCAAGTTCTCAGACGACACACACTGCTAAGTGCATGTAATCTGCGACGGAGTGGAGGTTGCATGAGCTGCCTTGCTGGTCATATGAGTACTGAAGCATGCTCGTGTACACTCCCCATAGGCTGGAATGGGGGGGGGATACATGGCAAAGCCGTTCCTCAAGTAAAAATCTTCGAGTATATTGATCAGATTTCCCAAATGTATTATATACTAACAGTGGTGATTCTTGACTATGTATTTACTTCATACCATCATAATATCCCACAATATCATAGGATTTATATTTTAGATTATATATTTTTTTCAGTAATATATTAGATATTATATGGCATCTATTGTGGGTGTACATCCATCTTCATAAAACCACCTAAAACATAAAAAAACACTCTTATTGGATCCTTGGGAGTAGGATTGGGAGTTATATTAGATTTTTATGGTCTCAAATTGGATTTATTTTACCTCTCAGCAGTGTCATAAATGCGTGACATTTGTTCTCCGACACTTAAAATGTTCTGGGGGTGACCCTCTAGACCCCCCATTTTAAAGGGGATCATAGACACAGTTGAGTTCCTAGAGTGAATTGTTCCCAATGCTCTCCATGTTTATGTACATAAATCTTGGACATTTCAGTACATTGCAAACTGCTATTGAGAGCTGTTCTTACAGGATAGCCATGTCGAGCTATTCCAAAAGAACGGCGTTTGATAACACTTCTCAGAAATCGAGCTGTGAAAACCAACTCGATTACTATGAGCATATTATTGGCATTACATATATTTACATAAGGAACAGGCTAAATGAAAGCAATAAATGATATGTCACATTCTGAATAAATATTTAGTTTTTTAACATGTTTCCAACTTCTTACATATCCATGAAAATAATATTAAAGTCACATGTATGCATACTTTATGAAAATTATTGCGTTTTCGAACACACAAATAAATATAATCATTAGCATCACTGCAGAACATATAATAGATAATTTAAAAAATGTATCCTTCACATATCTGTCCCCCATTTTTTTTAAAATAAGTGTAAATTTTTATTATAATTTTAAATAAGCATTTTTAAGCACATCTCAATTCCAGCAACATTGCTCCAACATAAGCAAACTTGACTGGTTCAAACAGCCAGGCTTGCTTGAACCAGTGCTAAATTGATTGATGCCTGTTAGATATGAGTCAGTTTAACAGCAATGGACCGGAAAGGGTGGCGTGCCCTCTCCGGGTGGGTGGAGAGGTCCTGCCTCAAGTGGAGGAGTTTAAGTATCTCGGGGTCTTGTTCACGAGTGAGGGAAAGA
>JAZEWT010000001.1:39401521-39424201 GCA_036362905.1 Mordacia mordax
CCGTTGTTAGAGCGGCCATTTGACAACGGCGTACCGGTCCCACACTGAAACAATGTACCGCACGACACGAGGGTTCGGTGGGTAGCAGAACGA
This sequence comes from Mordacia mordax, assembly GCA_036362905.1. Taxonomy (NCBI): domain Eukaryota; kingdom Metazoa; phylum Chordata; class Hyperoartia; order Petromyzontiformes; family Petromyzontidae; genus Mordacia; species Mordacia mordax. The sequence continues at coordinate 39,401,615 of JAZEWT010000001.1, forward strand.
CGATGGACTTGGCCCCAGCGGCTGAGGTTTTGTCCATAGACCCTGTCAGTCGGACAGTTTGGTTGGTGGTTCCTCAGTCAGCTGGAATTCGGCTTAGGGGGTGCCGAGGTCCATCCACCAGTTCTGCCGCTAGAGAATAACTCCCCCGGAACGTTAAAGCTGCAGACAATTGAGTTCTGGTGGGGTTGCCGGCCGAAGGGGATCATCTGACCGGCGTGCATTGCAGGACACGGCGCCCAGAGACAAGGGGGAATGGCGGGGATTGTGGAGTGGGAGACGCCGAGAGATAAGGGAGCACGGAGCGAGGGGGAGGGGGTTCAGTTCAGTTGAAGTTGTAGTTGGGGGCAGTTGAGTGGAGGCAGTCAGGGAGGGCAGCCATGTAGAGAGACGAGGGCAGTGAGTATCGGGGTTAGTTAGCGGGGTTGGTTAGGCATGTTAAGGGCAGTCGAGTAGCGGGGTTTAGTTAGTCACGTGCGAGAGCTGTGCCCGGAGCCGTGCGAGAGCTGTGCCCGGAGCCGTGCAAGGCTGTGCCGAGCGGCTGTGCCGAGCGGCTGTCTGCCACGTAGCGAGTTTGTAGCGGGGGAGCATAGATGAGGGGTCGCGAAGCAGTTGGGGTGGCTGAAAAGAGACCTCGTCGTGGCGCGCAAGTCTGCAGCAGTAAAAGACTTCAATTCATCACCTCTGTCCGGTATTTTTGTATCAAGCGGTTGTATGGGTGAACGTGGTGTGAGCACGGCCGCGTGAGAGAGCGCGCGCGCGCCACGCGAGAAAGCGCACGCGCGCCGCGCGAGAAAGCGCGCGCGCCACATGTTCGTATCGGGGTACCGTGTGTCATTCAGGGACCTTTGCAGATTGGTGTTAGGAGTTGGGGATCGTGTGGCTCGAGAGTAGATATTTACGGAGGTGGGGACCTTAGGAAATTAGGGGACCACCACAGTTACAACGGCTGTTGCTGCAGGTACGTGGATGATGTTCGCCACGGTTCTCCATCGTAAATATTGCGTTTTATAGAAGCGATAACTTTGTAGTACTAGTTTAGGGTGTTGAATTGTTGAACGTGTGATGGTCTGGTAGTGAGTTGATAGTGATGTTGATAATTAAGGGGTTTTGGCGGGAAACACGCGGTCCTCGGAGGCAGCCATCTTCGCTGTATTGGATGTGGTGATACCGGCGGTGGTAATGCAGAATGTTATATTTCGTCATAGCTTATATATTGTTAACATGTTAAACGTCGGACAGTCAGCTATGCCCCCCCCTCCCCTCATCGGACAGTGGGTTAGTTCAGAGGAGTTGTTGCGAGGCGAGCGAGAGAGGTTAATGCGGTTGTAACGTGCGGGTGTTACAACGGCTGTTGCTGCAGGTGCTGTGCCTGCGGAGTTAATCAATATAATAATTTCGAGAGAAAATACGTGTGGGATCGAGTCCTTGTGGTGGAAGAAGAATATCGAGTGTCGGTGGACCAGGAGCGGTGCATGCGTGAGGGGGATTGAACAAAAACACAACGCAGAACTTTACCATCCGAATCACCCCCTCCTCGCCACGTGTGCACTCACGTGCGCAGAGTTCACCTGATGTCTCACATTTAACTGGCCTAGGCGCTAGCCTGCAGTCTCTCGTGCGATCCGCGGCCGTATCGTGGGTGTAGAGAGATGGTGCAGGTTGGAGCCGGTTACGTAGTATAGTATTCCACAGCCTAAGCATGTGGTAGAGATGGCCACAGAATCCATTAAGGGATCCTACGGACTCCATTAATTGCTGGCCATCTCTACCACACTGCCTTGACGGTTGTATGAATAAAAGCCTGACTTGCTGCTCCAATGCACAGCTTCTGAGGCATTGTGCTGGCAGTGTCTGTAGGAGTTTATCTTGGAGACGATGGGTTGGGTTGTTATCAGTTGTGAGCAGCCTGGATGCAGCTTGCCATTTCAGATTGTGGGGTAGGCCACCAGATAGAATAAGCTGGTCATTGGTTTGTGTTTGGTGTAGCCATCCGCTTATCATGCAGACAGCTGAGTTCAGCTGTGTTAACGTTTAGTGTGTGCGCACTCCTACCTAGAACAGATGCATAAACTCTATGGACTTGAACATACATAAGCGACAGGGCTAAAGATCACAGGTTTGTGAGGTTCGATCCCCAATCTTAACTGCATTATCTCTGCAGCAGGTTTATTTAGACTGCTATGTTTCATGCCACACCATCAATACGGTAATGGAAGGTGAGAGTTCCATTCAGCTTTTGCCAGTGTACATATGTAATAAACAAAACGCAGCCATAGCTTAAACAGCTCCACCTGAGCTACTGAGCATTAATATTGTATTGTCGTGAGCTGACTGCCTTTTGGCATCATCTGGCTAACACTGACAATCAAGCTCAAAAGAAAGCCATGTCTGGTGTAGGCCAATCAGTTTGAAGGACAATGCACATGTTATCAAAGCTTCCTGTTTACATATTTTGCCACAAGTATGTGTGGCTTTGACAAACTAGACACATGGTGAAGTGTATCTATTTTGGTGTTTTAAGATCTTAACATGTGTATAATTGCCAGAAATGGTAAAAACCTGTTCTATTTATTACATATGTCCACTGGCAAAAAGTACAAAAATGTTTATACACTTTGTTTTAATTCGTCTGTATACCATTACTGAAAAAATATATGTTTAAGGTCATATACTGACTGACAGACATCCATGAGTGGCTCAATGCGGATGCTATAAACCCTGGATATGGAAATGCAAATAGTATATCACCTCTAAAACATAAAAATGTCAACATCAAGATCAAATTTTCTTGCATAGCTTACCATTCAAATGGTTCTGGATAACATCACATCTTGACAACAGCTCATTCACGAGGACTTTCTGGCCATTAAATTCTTCAATCTCATTTTGCCGCCAACTCAACACTTTTTCAAGGTCTGCTCTCATGACCTTCGTTGTCTTGGACTCTGTAATTTCGGAATCTGGAAAGTAAAGCAAGTATTTAACTTTCAAAAACAACACAAAAAATTGCTGTATCATAGACCCAGTAGCATGTCAATTATGATGTGAGTATTAAACTATTATGATCTAACCCAGATGTTCCAAATTTCTTATCATATAGCCTTCACCAAACCTTATCAACAGCTATCATACCCCTACTAGCATACAGGTTTTATGTTTTATTAAATAAATATTTGTTGCTACATTTCACCGCTAGGTCACCTAATCAACAGTAACATCATACTGCACCACAAATATGCAGATGACATTCAGCCCCATACCACCCTAACCCTGCCTGATAACACAACCAACCTAGAATCCTACACCATAGAACTACATCAATGGCTGCTCCAACACAACCTTATTCATAATCCGAACAAATCAGTCACACTTTTCGTTGGAACCAACTAGTGCCTCGCCATCACTCAACTCCTTCACATCATTACTAGCTTCCGCATCTCACCCTCACCTCAAACATTCTAGGAACACCACTTGACCCTACACACTCACTCAGCATTCACATAACATCACCAGTTCTTGCCACTAGCACATTCTGGCAACGCCCCACCCTACCCTCCACCCCAACTGCTCACATAATAATATCCACCATCACCAGCCACTTAAACTACAACAAACTAATCCTCACAAGCATCACCAAACAACAGTGCATTAGACTACAGTGCCTACAATACAACATAGCACATGCAGTCATCAACATCAGCACAACACACTCACACCATGAACTGAACCTAGTAACTACACTGGCTCCGAATATGTCACTGCATCACCTCCAAAAAACACACGAATCCGCAACCATGCGATACCTCGCCGAAGACATCAAGTGTCCTGCCTAAATGACTATTGCCCTATGGCACCAACCATGATGAAGTGCTTTGAGAGGCTAGTCATGGACCACATGAAAACCACACTTCCCCCCTTCGCTAGATTTTCTCCAGTTCGCATATCGTCTTAACCGATCAACGGAGGACGCCTTTTCCTCTGCCCTTCATCTGGCCTGGCCTGTCCCACCTGGAAAACAATAACACTAATGTAACAATGCTGTTCATTGACTTCAGTTCAGCATTCAACACGATCACCCTCCTGAAGCTGGTAGGCGAATTGGGTTTCCTGGGCCCGAGCACCTCCATCTGTAACTGGATCTTGGACTTTATAACTGAAAGACCTCGGCAACAACACCTCCAGTACCATCACACTGAGCACCGGTGCCTCCCAAGGCTGTGTGCTCAACCCGCTGCTGTTCACACTCATCTCATTATCTGAAACCGCTTAATCCTATATAGGGTCACGGTGAAGCCGGAGCCTATCCCGGAAACATAGGGCGTAAGGCAGGAATACACCCGACGACGGGACGCCGGTCCATCGCCGGGCATTGCGGGACAATTTTAGTCTGCGAGCCAATCAACCTATCCAGGAGCATGCTTTTGGACTGTAGGAGGAAACCGGAGTACCCGGCGAAAACCCACACGGACACGGGGAGAGCATGCAAACTCCACACAGAAAGGCACCGGAGCCGAGAGACTCGAACCCGGGACCTTCTTGCTGTGAGGCGTCAGCGCTAACCACTGCGCCACCGCGCCGCCCGCTGTTCACACTGCTGACACACAATTGCTCTGCCAATAACAAGTCTAAGTGTGTAATTAAGTTTGCGGATGACATGACAGTGGTGGGCCTCAATGGTAACAACAATGAAACTGCATACAGTGGAGAGGTTAAGTGGCTGGTAATCTGATGCAAAGAGAAGAACCTGTCACTTAACATTGATAAAATGAAAAAGATAACCATAGACTTCAGGAAGGCCCAGGCTGCCCACCCCCAGCATTTCATCAATGATTCTATAGTGGAGACAGTCAGGAGTGCCAAATTTCTTGGTGTGCATATTGCAGATGACCTCAGCTTGTCACTCAATAATGCCTTCCTGGCTAAGAAAGCACAACAACGTCTCCACTTCCTCCGACGACAGAGGAGAGCCAGCCTTCCTCCACCCATCCTCTTCAGATTCAAAACGGTAACTATTGAGAGTGTCCTGACCAGCTGCAACACTGTCTGGTGTGTAAATTGCAATGTGTTTGACCCCAAGTCCCTACAATGGATAGTGAAGACAGTGGAGAACATCATTGGGACCTCTCTTTCCTCCATCCATGATATTTACCACAAACGCTACACACACAAGGCCTCCAGCATTGTGAAGGACCCCGCCCACGGACTATTTTCCCTCTTACAATCTGGCAAAAGGTACTGCAGCATCCTGGCCAGGTCTGCCAGACTTTCCAATAGTTTCTACCGACATTGGCCACTTCACTTTACGATATGTAGTCTATGTCGTCTACGCATCTTGCCCCTTGCAACCTTCAAATAGCATTTTAAAACGTGTATTCACCACTGCATACAAAATGCATTGAGCTAGGCTTTGCACCTCAGAGTTCACATCCACCAAGTGTACTCGCGAAATATTGCGTGACAAATAAGTTATATTTGTTATTCTCATCTCATCTCATTATCTGAAACCGCTTAATCCTATATAGGGTCACGGTGAAGCCGGAGCCTATCCCGGAAACACAGGGCGTAAGGCAGGAATACACCCGACGACGGGACGCCAGTCCATCGCCGGGCATTGCGGGACAATTTTAGTCTGCGAGCCAATCAACCTATCCAGGAGCATGCTTTTGGACTGTGGGAGGAAACCGGAGTACCCGGCGAAAACCCACGCGGACACGGGGAGAGCATGCAAACTCCACACAGAAAGGCACCGGAGCCGAGAGACTCGAACCCGGGACCTTCTTGCTGTGAGGCGTCAGCGCTAACCACTGCGCCACCGCGCCGCCCATATTTGTTATTAGTACTATTTAAACAATAACATAAAACATTTAGTTTCCACTTCATAACTTGAGAATTACTTTCCATTGCTGTCATTTCGAGATAGCTGTGTTGTGTTCTTTGTCTCTTTCATGACATTTTCCTCCCATCCTCCCATGCTGGAGGCATCAGGCTTCTACATCAGTACATTAGTATGCTTAATAACTTGACAACTCAATATTTCCCAAGTATTGAAGTCAGTTTTCATGGCTCGATATATGAACTTCTCTTTTGAGTGGAGGAATACTTTACATGGCTATCTCGAAAGAACAGCTGTTACGACCAATTCTAATACATATTTACAATTGTAATAACGATGATTGCTTCAAAAAGCTGCTCTCTCGGGACAGCCGCGTCGATGGCTCTCTCTCCTCTCATCGACGCGGATGTCCCGAGAGAACAGCTTTTCGAAGCAATCATCATGCATCGAGCCGTGAAAAACCTACATCATTACAACTGTAATAACAGTCTTAAAAAAACTACTTTATAGTTTTAACCAAATCACTTACCCGTACCATGAAGCTAGAGGGAAGACTGAGGATTAAAACGTGGAATGTAGGATTTATTTTTTGCATTTGTAAGATAAAATGTTACTAAAGCAAAATGTGATAAAGCAGAGAACAAACGCGTCCAAGTGCATGGTTTGGGTGAATTTTGTACAACAGATAAGATAATTGCTAGCGCACACATATAGAGCAGCACTGCTTATTAACTCGTGACCACCGCCAACGTGTGAGTTCATCTTGCATTGCCCCAAGATGTCAGGTATATCTCCATGGTTGTGATTACAGCTTAGAATTCCCCGAATTAGGCCAATGATGAAACAGATAAACACGTACTTTTTTCATACAATTAAACCGAAAAAAAAAGTATTTCATCTATAGTTTCAACCATTAGCCAAATCATCTGAGAGAAGCCACACAATTAAAAGAGATTCATAGGGGTCAGCATTAGTCGGTCTGTGGAGGGACAAAATGTTCTAATAGGAGGAGCTATTAAAGAAAACCCATGTCTGGTGATACACTTGATTATGAAAGAGATTTTATGCATTGACATTTGTGCTTACAGGGCAGCTGCAAATGTCAATAGGCTGTGAACCGTTGGTTTGTTTTACAGTATTTACACGACATATAATTTGTGTTAACATGGGAAACAACTAAGAGACGTTAATTGTTCTTACCTTTGCTACTGATGGCATCAAAACATTTCAGTAGTTGTTCTTTGTGCTTGATCACAATGTAAAGTATGCTATACACAACAGACCCATCAATGAGGTCATGAATTAGTTTTTCAAAGACAGACAGAGCTGTGGCAATGTGGATCTGAGCTGCTTCGGACATTGTTTCATGCAAATCAGTAGTACTTCCTGCACAAGGAAAAAATGTATATGGTGAGCAAAGTTTGACATGAAAACCCATCTGAAACTACTGTAAATGGGTGGTGAAATGACCCAAGGGTAATGTGTTGGCCACTTGCTGCAGATGTTCACAGTTTGAATCTTGCAACTGCTCCGGTTATTACTGTGGGTGTAGTAGCCATAAAAGAAGTGCTGTCCACTCCACCGTAGATGTTACAAATCCCTATGGAATGATTTACAAGCAAAGGACATTGTGTGCTAGCATCATGATCTAAATTGATCAAGTTTGCAATACTAACGCAAACTACTCACTCATATTTTATAGGGCAATCATTGCCCCCTACTCTGATAATATGGCAGGATACGCCTAAAAAGTCAAAGGACTCAGCGAGGCTTTCCTGAGTAAATAAGCATAATACTAATAGTTAGTGAAGCAATTACCCCAGATCTGCAGGAATGTAGCTGAAGATTGCCATGTTAGAATGTGTTTTATTATTTCATCATTGGATATTTCTTTACGTTTAGGCCATGAATTTTCCAAAATACTGGACAGCAGCATGCCGAGCATGGCTGCATGTGTCCGTACACATCTAAGGATTTCCTCCTCCTCCTTTGCCTGAAAATATAGACAGACATTGAACAAATGTACATATGTCAATATCATGGTTCTGAAAAAATCTAGGAAGAAATGTTGCTAATCTATTCAGAAATCTTGCATTACTCAATTTTTACTTCTGTAAAATGTACATTGAGTTATTTTATTTGCACGTGTATGGAAAGTAATGGAAGGTAAATGTGCAGCTCTCTAAATGCGTGTACATACAAGGGTATTTGGCCTACTATTCCATTGCCAAACCTTAAAGAGTTGGGTGTATTAACAGTTTAACGTACCACAAGTGACCTGCTAATCGACAGCAGAGTATGCATTGTATTGTTAGGTGCAGAAGCAGAGGGGATTTCAGAAAATTCCCCACTTGTTCTACTTTTCAACCAGAACACTATAGAAACATTCCAAGTAACCACCGAAATAATTATGAAAAACCTACAAATGCCTATGTACAAATACATTTGTAATACAGAACAATGAGAGACCATTCATCCCACATGCTATGAGTGGTGAAAACACGCTTCTGCAATTATATATTGTACTGTACAGTACCCACTGCACGTAAAGTACTGTATTTGGTATATGTGTCTGATCAAAGTACCATCAGTCTGGCCTCAGGATAAGCAGGATTAAACAGTGCTTGGTAGGTGATTAACTGGCATAACAGTTGTTACAGGCTGCAGTACCACACTGGACAGTGTAGGGCAGTGAAGCAAATTCTACTGTTGTACCGTACTTCTATATGTTCTTCATCTTCACAAACATGTACTAGATAGCATAGCAAAGTATGGTCAAATGACCTCCACGACCCACACGGTGGGGAGGCCTTCACTCAGCAGTTCACAGGCAGAGGCGTGCATCAATATGTACATTGTATATAAATATAATGAATTACTAATGCATATATTCACACCGGCATTGCCAACAAATATGCAAATCATGCATATTGTCTAGAAAGCTCATGAGAATGTCAGTAAAAACATCAGGAACTTACCTCACACACGTAATGTACTGCTTGGATTGCACATTCTGCAAAGCAGTGCTCCAGGTGAGGGTTCAATGTTTTTAGTAATCCTGCATTACTGCAGTAGGCCTTAATTCGCTGCTTCCTGTCAGCCTGCAGAAGGTGATGACAACATGCGGCCACTGTTTCTTTACAAGACACAACTGTAACCACAATGGACATCAAATTACCCACAGCTACAATTACTGTAGATGGCATGTCTGTTCTCATGAGGGGTGAGCCTGGATAGTGCTTGGGCAGGGGCATAAATATTGTATATGTGCTGGGGGAAAAGCTAAATAGATGTGGATGTGATATTTGTGTGTGTGTGTGCTGAGGGAAACGCTAGATAATTAATAATAATATTTACAATTATAAAGCGCTCATCACCCGAGGGTCACAAAGCGCTGCATAGAAGTGCGGAGAGAACGGCACATCAACAACTAGATAAGAACGGCAAATTAGCAATAACGTTTTTTTTGATAGTTTTTTTTTTACAAATCCGAGCTGTGGAGAGAATGGCATGTCAACAACATAAGGACAGGTCAACTGAAAGTCAAATAGTGGCAATAAATTATCTCATCTCATCTCATTATCTGAAACCGCTTAATCCTATATAGGATCACGGTGAGCCAGAGCCTATCCCGGAAACACAGGGCGTAAGGCAGGAATACACCCGACGACGGGACGCCAGTCCATCGCCGGGCATTGCGGGACAATTTTAGTCTGCGAGCCAATCAACCTATCCAGGAGCATGCTTTTGGACTGTGGGAGGAAACCGGAGTACCCGGCGAAAACCCACGCGGACACGGGGAGAGCATGCAAACTCCACACAGAAAGGCACCCGAGCCGAGATATTCGAACCCGGGACCAATAAATTATAGAAGGACATAAAATTAACATTTTTTTTTTAAAATCTGCAACAAACAAGGAAGGAATAAATGTTGCCGAGCAGGCATAGGTCGGAAGAGAGCCATCATTCCGGCACGACTGCACTGAGCCACATCAACAGTCCTAGCCGGAGGACTTGAAAGCCCTACGGAATAAGTGAGTCTTGAGACGAGATTTGAAGATGCCCAAAGACTCAGTTGATCGAATCTCTAATGGAAGGGCATTTCAGAGTCTTGGAGCAGCATGCGAGAAGGCTCTGTCACCCATTGAAAGGAGGTGCGACCTGGGCACATGCAGTAAGCCCGTATTGGAGGATCAAAGTTGTCGTGCAGAGGAGTGTGCCTGAAGTAGGTCACGGATGTATGTTGGAGCATCGCCAGTTAGAGCCTTGTAGGTGAGAATGAGGATCTTGAATTCCATTCTGTATTTAACAGGTAACCAGTGGAGAGACATCAGAACTGGGGATATGTGATCGTGGAAGGGTGTGCGAGTGAGGACTCGAGCAGCCGCATTCTGCACACGTTGGAGACGATTGATCAGGTAGGCAGGGGTGCCAGGGAGCAGAGCATTGCAGTAATTGATTCGTGAGGAGATGAAGATGTGTAGTAGCTTCCCAGCATCAGCGGGTGACAGGATATTGCGCAGTCTGGCTATATTTCTGAGATGGAAGTGTCTCGAAGATGAGTGAGGCATCAATAGTCACACCTAGACTCCGGACTGCCTTAGCAACTTCAGTGGTCTGGTTGTCAAGCATCAATTGGATAGGTTCAGCCTTGGGCAATTGGTGTGGGGTTCTGACAAGCAAAACTTCTGTTTTATCGCCATTTAGCTTTGGGAAATTTGAATTGAGCCAGGCCTTCACAGTTGACACTGAGGATGACATGCAGAGACCAGATGCATTGAAGAATGACTTTGCTATGGATATAGATTTGGATATCATCGGTACAGCAATGGTAGCTGAAATTGAGGCTGCACAGGATATGGCCAAGAGGTTGTATGTAGATGCTGAAGAGGAGTGGGCTGAGAACTGAACCCTGAGGAACTTCAGAAAAAAGAGGATGGATCTCTGAGCTTTGTCCTCCGAGGCTGACAAACTACTTATGGTCAGACAGGTAGTAGCACAACCAATGCAGGGCACTGCCAGTGACCCTTCTACCCTTTAATCGCTCAAGTAAGATCAGGTGGTTAACGGTATCAAAGGCAGCGCTGGCAGCGCTCAGGTCCAGGAGGAGAAGAACACTGGGCAAGCCTTCATCAGCAGCGATAAGGTCAGTCCAGAGAAGTTTAAGTACTGTGGTCAAATCTGAACCCAGATTGGAAGGGATCAAGGAGATCATCGTTAAAAACATGTTTCTGGAATTACACGGCTATGGCACGTCCAAGGACCTTAGAGATGAATGGTAGATTTGAGATGGGGCAATAATTATTAGAGATATTGCAATCGAGGCCAGTTTTTTTTGCAGGGGGGTAACTGTGGCACATTTAAATAGTGGGGTAACGATACCAGAGCAAAGTGAGTTTTTAAACAGATTAATGATCTCATCTCATCTCATTGTCTGAAACCGCTTAATCCTATATAGGGTCACGGTGAGCCGGAGCCTATCCCGGAAACACAGGGCGTAAGGCAGGAATACACCCGACGATGGGACGCCAGTCCATCGCCGAGATTAATGATGAACATGGCAAAAAATTTGAAATTTGCCCGGATGATTTTGGATGGAAAAGGATCAAGGGAGCAGTTTGTAGGCCGAGATCTGGTAGCTATAGAAGAGACCTTGGATTCATGATTGAGGCTTGGTAGAGATACGATGGGCTTCAGTTTTTTCTATCAAAAACTAAATCAACTGATCCGCCTGATCTTTATCAGTGAAGGGAGGTGAGGACGAGTGACTGGTAGGACGAAGGAGCTTATTAATGGTCGAGAAATGAATCTTGGGCTTGTCGCAGGTATCAGCCAGAATGCTGCATAGATGGCTGGTACAGGCAAAGTTAAGTGCCTTCTGGTAGCGGAAGAGCTGTTCCTTAAAGATTTGACAATGAACGGTGAGGCCAGATTTTCTCCAAGTATGTTTGGTATAGGTGGAAAACCATCCCCCTGGTATACTACTTGGAGACATAGCGTGATTTTAATGGGGCCAAATCATCCTATATGCTTTATAGCATCAGAGGCAGAGTGAGCCGAGGCGGAGAGTGAAGTACTATTGATTGCTGCGGTGAATATGTCTGGAGTGAGTGCATTAAGGTTTCGAAACTGGATATGGCGCTTGGTGGTGGAAATGGGAGGCGGTATTTGAAGATCAAACCACACAGCGGAGTGATCAGACAGACCAGGATCAGTGACGGACAGGTTGGTTACCGATATTCCCCATGAGCAAACCAAGTCTAGAGTATGGCCACATCTATGAGTGGCAGATGTCAACTGTTGAGTGAAGCCAAGTGAGCTCAGAGTGGCCATGAGATCCCTTGCATGAGGGCACTTAAGAGAGTCAACATGGATGTTGAAATCACCAAGAATCAGCATCCTTTCAGAACTGGAGCACATCTTAGAAAGCAGCTCAGACAGTTCATTGACAAAAGAAGTGGAAGCTCCAGGTGGGCAGTAGAACAGCACCAACTTTACATGTTGTGGAAGTGAATGCAAATTGAGTGCTCGAGGGTTAAAGACCATGCCATCTACTAAGAAACTTCAGGGGGCATGAACAAGTGCAGTCAACTGGGAAGTATGCCACCCGCTGAGAAATAGCTGTGGCGCGTTGAGCACAGAGCGTTGTGCAAAGCACACTATCCGCTTGGGGAGAGCAGGGATGGTGGAGCATACCATTGATTGGGAGTATGACAGTTGTGCTGTTGTGGTATGACCCAGCTTCGTTGATGTTATATATAGAGAATACCGATCGAGAGGTTTCTCCCACCCCACACCAAGGCACCAACCCCTCAATTGGGGAGTATTCCAATTTGAGTTCCCGCGTTACTACGGCCCAAGCCATGAGCGGTTTCATCGCCCACTCAAACTGTTATGCCGTGTGTTACAAATGGATTCCCATTCTTACACACTACTCATATCATGCTAATAATTCCAAACATCCTCAAAGATATCTATTAAAATGGTCATTAACACATGTATGTTAATACTGCAAAAATAATTAAATATGTTCATTTTTATAGTACCTCTTGGATTCTCTTCTTGAGAAAATTTGTGGTCTGTGTATTCCATATATTGTTTAAATCTTCAGCCTCAAAGTTAATTGAAAGCACATTATCCCAGACCTGTGAAAAGTGAAATTGAATCATAATCATCATTGTTAAGGCGTTTTACCCAATTATCATCACGGTATGCCATTATCACGGTTCTTTTCCACTTTTTCGTACCCTTTGCATCCTCTTTCATTAGCCCCATCTTCTTAAGGTCATCTGCCACTGTCTTTGTCCACATTTCAATCAGCCTACCTCTACCAATTTACCTTCTTCTACTTCAAATTTCATGTAAGCTTTGACTCAATTATAATCTTCTTTCCTTCAAACATGACCTAAACATCTCAATCTACAATTCTTAACACATTCCATTAATTTCCCTATCCCGGCATGCTCTATTATTTCCACAGTGGGTTTAATGCCTTTCAGGGAAACTCCATGCATTCATCTGATCATTCTCATCTCATTATCTGAAACCGCTTAATCCTATATAGGGTCACGGTGAGCCGGAGCCTATCCCAGAAACACAGGGCGTAAGGCAGGAATACACCCCGACGACAGGACGCCAGTCCATCGCCGCATCTGATCATTCTCATGTTAATTCCTTCAAACATATTTTCGACATCTATTTTCATAGGCCATGTTTCTGATCCATATATCATTACACTGTGAATGCATGCTGAATACATCTTTCCTTGTTTCAGTGAAATTTATTTTCTTGTCAGAACAGGTGATAATTCTCGACATTTACTTCAGCCTTTTCTTACTCTCGCTATTACTGCCGCTTCTACTCCTCCTCTGGCACTCAACACATCCCTCAGATAGCAAAACTCCTGAACTCCTTCTAAGTCATGTTCCTCATTAATAAGTATATTTTCTCCATTTTCAAAACGTTTCCTTACTTTTTGTCTCTTCTTACATTTCAGGCAAAGTGCTTTGCTTAACTTAAATTCAATTTTGATTTAATTCCACTACATGTTTTATAAATAAATTTCTGGCATGTTTTCCATTCTAGGGCATTAATTTTAACAGTCTTTGCGCACACTCCACACGGCTACTTGTATTTTCTTGCTACCGTCTCTATATTTTCTCAGCCAAGTGAAAAGCTATAACAAGGGCCCAAGTTATGTAGTGTTTGTTTTCACATTTGCGCAGTTCTAATGTTATCCAGATTTTTTCAAAAAATGATTGGGTTTAAAGAATTTGAGATTTTAGCTTGATTCGCCATGCAGAATGGGTAGGGCCACATTTTGCAAAAACAAAAAAAAACCTTGCAGTGCAATCAGAAGCAGGGGGAGTGCCAATTGAAATCAGCGCCCAACATGCTGACATCAGGATGCTTGCTTCATCATGGAATAAGCCAGCCAAGCCGCTCTGTCCGTCTCATACAAACTGAAACACATGCAAATATATATATATCTCCTCAACCATCCACGCGGGTATGCAAAAGAGTGCTGAGCTGCGGAGCCAAATACAGCACTACTTATAATACTGATTACAAAATGATAAAGATAATAATAATTGCATTTCTATAGCGCCTTTCACCCGAGGGTCACAAAGCGATGCACAGAGCTGCGGAGAGAACGGCATATCAATGACAAGATGTGGAAACTGCTAAATATAATAATGGCAATGATAAATGATGATGGTAATAGTTCTGATGACTTCTTCAACTTGATGTTACTTATAAGTATTAAGTTGACTGGAAAACAATAGATTTTTTTCCCATTATCATAAATTAGAATGGTTATTACCCTTGCTTCATTTGGATGAACAAAGTTGATTTCTTCAGGAGAACGCTGATTTGGAGTGAACATGCGGGTGGGCAGTATGGTTTCAAGCCAATGCAAGATGATGGAGTTTGCGTCAGTTATGTTCTTTGAAACTTCTGAATGACTTTCATGCTTTGGACTGTTGACATCCTACACAAACACAAGTCATTTTAATGAAAACAATACGTCTGGAGAAAAAAACCCGATAGAAATAACAATGTCGCTGTACTGAATAGCATGCTTTTCTGAGAGAACACAGAATCCCAATTGGACATTCATGTGATATGGAATACAATTGTTAATAAGATGGACATGATTGTACTACAGCGGAACAGTGGCTCCGTGGGTAGCGCTGTCGCCTCACAGCAAGAAGGTCCCGGGTTCGAATCTTGGCTCGGATGCCTTTCTGTGTGGAGTTTGCATGTTCTCCCCATGTACACGTGGGTTTCGCCGGGCACTCCGGTTTCCTCCCACAGTCCAAAAACATGCTGCTACATAGATTAACTGGCTTGCAGACTAAATTGCCTGCAGTGCCCGATGATGGCCTGGCGTCCCATCGGGGGTATAGCCCTGGCTTGCGCCCTGTGTCTGCCGGGATAGGCTCCGGCTCACTGCGACCCTGTACAGGACTAAGCGGTTTCTGACAATGAGATGAGACAATAGGTGTCGTCATTCACCACTGGACATGTTCAGCATATCGGGCCATCACAACAGCTCTTCCCTCCACTAGATCACAGCATATTTGGCAATGACCAAAAGGTACAACAGTAGTAAAACGAAAAGAGAAATGTAGACAACAAAGTGCATTTAATGAGATGCACAATATGTAAACAATATATGAACATTACATTAGAGAAGTGATAGTTAAACAAGAGGCAAACGTATATTGAGATGAGATGTAAAATATAGTACTTTATAAATGCAATATGCCGTTAATTCTTGTTCACAAAGACATAAAATGACTCCAAGGCGTAAAGAATCAAAGATAACATGGAAGACAGCAGCCAGTCTGTAAGCCAGTGGAAACAATTTCCTAAGCTCCGTGATCCTCTAAAGACTAAGATGTTTCAGCCAATTTATGGGTGTTAATACAAATGAGAAATCGAAGAATAATGAGAAAAAGCACGTAGGTATGGGGGACAACTCTATCTCTAAACAGATAAAATCATAGATATTAATGTCGTTATTCTACTGGTATCTCCTGGGTAGCCAGTGTCTGGCAACCTTGGGGAATGGCTTTTACTACATTTGTGTAATCCACCAACCCTTGCCTTTGGTGCTGGAGTAGCATGCGCTGCCATCACCACCTGGCAGTGCAACGTAGCAAAATATAACTTAGAAAAGGCAAATAAAGGACAATTGGTGAGATAAAAGCAGAATTATACAAATTTAATAGTGTTACAGTTGTATGACTTGAGTAATTACTATCCACAGAGGACAGTACACTAGCCTGGTTTAATGATTTTTGTGCTCTTAGGTCAGATGTAAACAGTAACTGGCCAGATATATGATGCAGAAAAATGCAAAGACTGCATCCGATTTCACACACAACCCTAATAAGCATGAGTAATAGAGCTTATCGGAGCAACAGCATGCAGCCAAACGTTATAGTAAAGAATCTCATCTCATTGTCAGAAACCGTTTAGTCCTTAACAGGATCACGGTGAGCCAGAGTCTATCCCGGCAGACAGGGTGCAAAACAGGGATAAACCGACGATGGGATGCCAGTCCATCACCGGGCACTGTGGGCAATTTAGTCTGCAAGCCAATTAACCTATGCAACAGCATGTTTTTTGGACTGTGGGAGGAAACCGGAGTGCCCGGCGAAAACCCACGTGGACACAGGGAGAACATGCAAACTTCACACAGAAAGGCACCCGAGCCGAGATTCGAACCCGGGACCTTCTTGCTGTGAGGCGACAGCGCTCCAACTGGGCCACCGTGCCACCCTAGTAATGAATCATTGATACAAAAAACCCAATAATTATTGTTTAAAGTGTACATATAATGCATGAATGTAGTTCCCTTTGAATATATACATACATCCGTACAATAAACTGTTAAATTGCTAACACTGTAATCTGTTTAAATACGTGCAATTACAGCACGTATTTGCAAAGGAACCTTCCAAAGTTAGTGGGGGCTTGATGTATATAATTTACATTTAGGACATTCAGTACCATCATTTAACAGTGCAATATTAACACATTATTACGTTATATAGCCACGTTATATATGTACTACACTTAACGTTAAATTGCATGCAAGGCAGAATTGTGGCCAGCTGCTACCTGTTGTACAGTACTGTGAAACGTAAATTCATTCGACATCAGTATTAAAAACAGTTAAGGGACAGCCACATTCATCATGCATCGAGCCGTGAAAACCTACATCATTACAGTTAAGGGACATGAAGATTCCAGTTCAAATACATTGACTACAGAACCCAAATACTTTGCAAAAATTCTCACCTCGTTTTTGATAGTTGTATGTAGTAAACATAAGTAAACATTAATGATTTTAAGGCAGGCAAATACAACATCGTGAAGCCAATCTCGGTCAGAGGCGATTCCTGTACAAATCCGTAGAAGAATAAGGCCTTGTTTAACTGAGACCAGCAAGCTTTCTGGAAGCAAGGTCTCGTTGTTGCCCTCACGTATGTCCACGGACCCTGCGGCATCTGGCTCAGAGTCACCACTGTACACAAAGACAATGTAAGTTAACATGAAATACCTTTAATATGCAAGAACAATGGATCCTGTTAAAACATTTGAAATAAAATAAATGATCAGTCACAGGCCCTCATTTGAAAGATCCAATTCTCATGCAGTACCTTCTTTGTTGTAACAAACCGTGTTTTGCCTGTTAGGGTGCTTAGATCATCTGTAACAGCTTGGTATGAATTTAAAATTCCTGGGCTGGCAGGGTCCCCCAATGACATCCTGTCCCTACACTCAAAGAATATAATCGATGGTTTTTGTCTGCGTGGTGGGTTTCTGACAAGGCACCAAACAGCGGAAACGATTACTAATGGCTTGTAAATAATACAATTTATTAACCCTTACTGCACTTTTCATACCAAGCAAATCAGCAATTCAATTAACATGAATACAAGACCCCCACGACCACACTTCATTGTTCCCTGGTGTACGTTAATAATAATAATTGCATTTTAGAGCGTTTTTCACCCGAAGGTCACAAAGCGCTGCACAGATCTGTGGAGAGAACAGCATCTCAACAACATCAAAGCAAATCAATTAAGTAAAATTATGACTATAAGTCAATGAAGTACACAAGTAACAAATAAAATAATTATTAAACGTATAAAGGAATGAAGAAGTGTTTCTGAGAAGGCACAGGTCAACAGCGTGCCATCACACAAGCACACAGCAGTGAGCAAAATCAACAGTCCTAGCCAGAGGACTTCAATGCCTTCCAGAACAAGTGAGGCTTGAGATGGGATTTGAAGATGCCCAGGGACTCAGCTGACCAAATTTCGAATGGAAGAGCATTACAGAGTCTTGAATTCAATCCTGCATTTAACCAGTAGCCAGTTGAAAGATGCAAGCACTGGAAAATGTGATCGTGGATGGGAGTGCGAGTCAGGACAATAGCAGTCACATTCTGCACACATTGGAGACGATTAATAAGGGAGGCAGGGATGCCAGGCAGTAGTGCTTTGCAATAATTCGTGACGATATGAAGATGTGGATTAGCTTCTGAGTATAGGAGGGTCTGAGATATATAGCCAAACCGGACCATGACCTTCGTCCATTGTTCCTGGAAGAGAGCAACGCGATAGAAGATGTTTAACATATATATAGTACTTAATTATAAATAGGAGTCACACACGACACACACACACACAGCGACTGAAGATGCCTCTCACGTGTGAGGCGAAACGTCGCGATGGAGGGAGAGGGAGCGATCGACGCGGCTGTCCCGAGAGAGTAGCTTTTCGAAGCAATCATAGTGCATATATTATCAAACTTTTTTGTTTGCATATTTTGCCAGAAGTATGTGTGGCTTTTTGCAAACTGGACACTTTGTAAAAAGTATCTATTTTGTATTTTAAGATCTTAACACCTGTATAATTGCCAGAAATGGTAAAAGCCTTTTTTTTTTACAGAAATCCAGGTTTTCTCGCTTAAACAAATTCTTAGTTACGGATGCTACCGACTCTTTCTTGCTCAGCCAATAGCATTCCAAAGGATCTCAAGTTGAAGGCCACAGTGACCTGACCTATAGTCACCCCTCCCCAACAACAAACATACAATCGCCAGCCATCCTGACCAATAGACATTAAAGGATTCCTTATAACATGCAGGGCGGCGCGGTGGCCCAGTGGTTAGCGCTGACGCCTCACAGCAAGAAGGTCCCGGGTTTGAATCTCTCGGCTCGGGTGCCTTTCTGTGTGAAGTTTGCATGCTCTCCCCGTGTCCGCGTGGGTTTTCGCCGGGTACTCCGGTTTCCTCCCACAGTCCAAAAGCATGCTCCTGGATAGGTTGATTGGCTCGCAGACTAAAAAATTGTCCCACAATGCCCGGCGATGGACCGGCGTCCCGTCGTCGTGTGTATTCCTGCCTTACGCCCTGTGTTTCCGGGATAGGCTCCGGCTCACCGTGACCCTATATAGGATTAAGCGGTTTCAGATAATGAGATGAGATGAGATAACATGCATGCTCAAGAACGATTAAGTGTACACACATACTTAATGAACAAAAATATATAGTTATGCCCATGTTTGTGACATTGGTCTTCACCTACCACCAACACAAAATGAATTCCAAATTGGGTTCACATTCACTTGGGTATCCCGGGCCCAAGTACAGAAAAACTGCTTAATGCCTACCAGGCCATGATTCACAAAAGTTCCAAAATAATATAGTACAAAACCTGAAGAACCTGTGGGTGTCTTATTCATTTTGCAAACATTGACACACATCAAATTTTCTTTGGTTTATGTCATCACTCTCATGAACGGTTGTTATTGTTGCCTACCTTTGTGAAAGTTTGGGCGTGAGTAGATATAAGAAATGAAAGACAAAAATTACTCAATCCCGCTCATAGAATGTAATAAATCTATACTTTCCTGTTTGGAAATGGCAAACGTCTTGGCCTCAGAAATGTATAGAATCACGAAAGCCTTTCGGTACTTGGACCCACAAGCTTGTTTACTTAAAACCACTGAAAATTTGGCATTGCCCAGCAAAAGTGCATTCATCACTTGTTATAGAGATTTAGAGATTTAATTTGCAGACTGCCTTGGTTATTGCTATGGGTATACCAACCATAAAATACACACCACCTGTTGCAGTGGACTGTAAAGATCCATTCATGTCACAAAAGCATAAATTATTTTTTAAGCTTTAAAGGTGCCCAAATATAGGAAGGATTGGTAAAGCTTACAGATGTGAGGCATAAAAAGGATCTCAAAATCAAAGCTGACAACGATGTTTTTCACCGACTAACTCAAGTCAATATCAGAATACAGCAAATGACCAAAAAATGCTTATTTGAATATATATTTATTTTATGAAGTTACCTTTTTGAGCCCTCCAAATGAAGCTTCTTGCATATGGCACTACACACGTGTAGAAATCCCTAATTGGGAAAAAAAATGTAAAATTAACTTGTTACACATTTTAGCACTGGTAGGAAAACTTCACCTATTGTCACATTACCAAGTCAAAAGTTTTCCACCGCACACACAAACACATAATCACACTGTCCCATCCTCAGTTTCCTCCACTGTCTTCAAATCCAGTAATGCATCCCCTTTTGTAGTGCCTTCTGATCATTTTGACAATTGATTTTGTATTTCTTTCAAAGACATTCCAATTGCACGATCAAATTTTCTGTCTGAACTTATTAAAAATTCAACAAGTCACAAATTGTTATTGAACAACTTCAGGAGAATAGCATCATTGTACTTCGAACTCAACTAATCCACCTCAGACCTGTATTACTGTCTGCAATAATGCTTTTACTCTTTCAAACTAATTTAAATTTCAGCAAATCACACAACTAGATGTCTTGAGTCAGTTTACGTCACTTAAGAATACTTTCTCGACTGGGGCTGACAACTTTCCACCATTTGCTTTTGTTGCAGTGGCTGATATAATTTGCAGACATCTAACCCATATTTTGAACCTATCCAACAATCCAGTCCCTGCTGAATGGAAAACCGCATTCATTCGGTCTCTTCATAATAGAGGGTCTACAGGCAATCCAAATAATTATAGGCCAATTTCTATACAATCTTCTGTGATTAAAATCTTTGAAAACATTCTTACAATCCGGATTTCAAATTTAATTTCCGTTAATACATTGCTACATCTTAAACAATCAGGCTTTCGTAAAAAATACTGTACAACAACCTCAGTGGTACTAGACTCTCGAATTTTTGTTTTTACCAATTTAGAAAAGAAACAATGCAGTGCCATTCTATTCCATAACCTCTAAAAGTCTTTGATGTGGTAGACCATAATATTATTTAAAAGAGACTCTTTTAGTGATTTAAATATCCATGTTGACTCTCTCAAGAGCCCTCTTGCAAGGGATCTCATGGCCACTCTTGAACTCGCTTGGCTTCACTCAACACGTCACATCTGCCACTCACAGATGCGGTCATACCCTCGACTTGGTTTGCTCATGGGGCACATTAAGTAACCAACCTGTCCATCACTTATCCTGGTCTGCCTGATCACTCCGCTGTGTAGTTTGATCTCCAAGTACCGCCTCCCACTTCCATCATCAAGTGCCAATTTCAATTTCGAAACCTTAACGGCCTCACTCCAGACATATTCACGGCAGCTATCAACAGTTCATTACTCTCTGCTTCGGCTCATTCCGCCTCTGATGCAACAGTAGAAACTTATAACAGCCTGTTATGAAGCATACAGGATAATTTGGACACCATTCCTCTGGTATACTGCTGAACTCTGAGATCTCAAGATGAATGCTGTTCTCTCCGCAGCTCTGTACAGCGCTTTGTGACCCTCGAATAAAAAGCGCTTGATAAATGCAACTATTATTATTATCTTCAAAAATCAGCTTCTCTGCCTTAAATTGGTCCTTAATTCCAGTAAAACTAAATTCACGTTTTTGTAATGAAGTAGGTTTTCACGGCTCGATGCATGATGATTGCTTCGAAAAGCTGCTCTCTCGGGACAGCCGCGTCGATGGCTCTCTCTCCTCGCGACGTTTCGCCTCACACGTTGGAGGCATCCTCAGGCATAGTGTGCGTGCGCGGCTTCTATCGTCTCGTTATATGTGTGGGCGTGATGTGTGTGTTCTTTGTTGTGTGAGTCCGCCTCTGAGTCACCTTGACACTAATTTCCATATCCTATTCCCACCCCCGGAAACTGTGATATCCCCCTCCCTGCTTTGTCTGTGGCTAGTCCCCTAATTTACATCTCATGAAAAGATGTCCCTCACACAATTAGACGGTCCCCCTCTGATGTCCTGCATTCCTGACTTCAATAACTGGCCTCCAGGATTAGCTAAGTTTTATACGCATTTCTTGTTTTCGGTTCATGATGCTTTTAGTCTTCTGAATCTCAATTGCTTCACGAATTAATCTTGGACCTTTATGGCGGATGCCTGCTAGTATTCGTATTTGATCAAAATCGATTTTGTGTTGCTTATCTACACTATGCGCTGCTGTTGCTGATTTATCCGGGTGCTGCAGGCGCACTGCTGCCTCGCGTTCTCTTTTTCTGGTGGCTACCGTTCGTCCCGTTTGTCCGATGTTAAATTCCTCACAGTTGCTGCAAGGGATGCGATATACGCCTTCTGTCTGTAATGGTAAAGACCATCCATCCATCCATCTTCTTCCGCTTATCCGGTGCCGGGTCGCGGGGGCAGCAGTCTAAGCAGCGATGCCCAAACTTCCCTCACCCCAGACACT
>JAZEWT010000001.1:39425851-39451113 GCA_036362905.1 Mordacia mordax
CAGGGATTGGGTCGTCGAGGCCCCCCGCCGCGACTGCTACCCAAACCACATTGCACCGGCCCCTCACGGACCTTCCTGCGGGTGGTGAGCCTACTGGAAGGCATGGTAAAGACCGACTACCAGAAAAAGAGAACACGAGGCAGCAGTGTGCCTGCAGCACACGGATAAACAACACAAAATCGATTTTGATAAAATACGAATACTAGCAGCCATCCGCCATAAAGGTCCAAGATTAATTCGTGAAGCAATTGAGATTCAGAAGACTAAATGCATCATGAACCGAAAACAAGAAATGCGTATAAAACTTAGCCAATCCTGGAGGCCAGTTATTGGAAGTCGGGAATGCAGGACATCAGAGGGGGACCGTCTAATTGTGTGAGGGACATCTTTTCATGAGATGTAAATTAGGGGACTAGCCACAGACAAAGCAGGGAGGGGGAAATCACAGTTCCGGGGGTGGGAATAGGATATGGAAATTAGTGTCAAGGTGACTCAGAGGTGGACTCATACAACAAAGAACACACGCATCACGCCCACACATATAAGGAGACGATAGACGCTGCGCACGCACACTACGCCTGAGGATGCCCCCAACGTGTGAGACGAAACGTCGCGAGGAGAGAGCCATCGACGCGGCTGTCCCGAGAGAGCAGCTTTTCGAAGCAATCATCATTCACGTTTTTATCGTCAAACAAAACAAATTCTCTGTTTCAGTAATACACACTTGATATCTAACAGATTGAACAAGTAGATGAATACAAATACCTTGGCTTCATACTTGATTCAGTATTGAATTTATTGCAAAAAAAATTTGAATACAAATTGGCTTTCTTTATAGAAGCAAACATTGTTTCCCAACTGTGTTCTACCTAGACTTGGTAATGCCAACTATTACTCCATTGTTTGATTATTGTGACGTTATCTATCACTCAGCATCTAAACATCTATTATTCAGCATTTAATACCGCATTATATAAACTTAACCCACTATAATGATGTAGGTTTTCACGGCTCGATGCGACGTTTCGCCTCACACAATGGAGTGTGAGGCGAAACGTCGCGAGCAGAGGAGAGAGAGCCATCGACGCGGCTGTCCCGAGAGAGCAGCTTTTCGAAGCAATCATTAACCCACTATTTCATTCTACTGTTAAGATTTGCTTTGGATGCCCTGTATAAAATCCATCATTGTGAATTGTATATTGGTTCCAATTTATCTTCACTAAATAACCCTAGAAGAATTCATTGGGCCCTTTTCATACTTAAGGTCTTACTTAATAAGTCACCAAAATATTTGAATGATTTGTTGACCAAACCGATTAACAAAGTCTCAGAAACTCAAAGTACGTTCTGCTAAATGTTCCCAGGTTCACATCAAGATAAGGGGAAAAATCTTTTGTGGTGGCTGCCCCACGTTTTTGCAACAATATTGTCTTGAGCTTGATGCTACAGTCACTGCCTTTGATGAGCAACCTTAGATCTAAATTAGAATTAGAAATTTTTGCTCAGTCACTTTTTCGACAGTAAAATTTGATTCCAAAATGTTGGGTCCGATCTGACTTCGAGAACGACCAGCTGCCTTACAATATAATAACACAGTTTACTCGATTTAGACAGGAAACTTTCCTGTTTGTTAAAAAAAGCCTTTTTGCGCAGTTAATCAACAAAACACAACCCGTGCACCCCATAATTTTTGATGGGCAAATACACTTATACTATAATCAATTTTAAAATATCTGCCTGAACCAACTTCAAAGCTTTTTATTGCTCAAGTTCCACGTTGGAGGCATCCTTAGTCACAGGACACCTGATGATTCTTTCAAGGTGGGAGACAAAACGTCGCGAAGGAAAGAGGAGGCACACTCGACACGGCTATCCTGAAAGAGCTGCTTTTAGAAGTAATCAACATGCATTGAGCCATGAAAACCTACATCACCACAAATTATACTATTATATTTTGAGTTCTCACCTGGTTTAACAATCTAAACCTGAAACTAAATATTGTGGGGTTTTTTAAATTGTAAAGTTGAACAGCTTCAAGCGTGTTATAGTTCAGAACCCAATTTAAGCAGGTTGCCTGGATTCTCACCCAGGCCCTATGCTTGTTAGGTACGGAGACAAACAGCCCTCTAATCCACCCATTCATATTGTGTGAAGCAATCTTTAAGTAAATTTACATACATCGTAACAATCTATTACATTAGATGTCTATAATAAACACATTCAGAAACTTACTTGTCTTTCAGCTGTTTGATCCAAAGACAGACGTTTAAACGTGTGTAGTAGATAATGCAGCCATGCTACCATGTCCTCTGGTGTCCAGCTCACATTCATTTCAATGAAACAGGCTAAACCGCTAAATGTCACTATCTTCAGTAGTAGATTAGACAGACGTGGGTTGGCTTTAAGCAGAGGTCGGTGACTGTGCAGCATTGCAATCACACTTCTGCAATTATAAATACAAAAATTCAGTCTGTGCCATTTCTTTAAGCAAAACCAAATTGTAAACGTATACGAATTAAACAATTTGAGTGTATTATTGTTTTTATATTGTTTTTATATTTATATATTATTTTTATTGTTGCTTCTTTTTAATGTGTTTTAATTATGTACGGTGTCCTTGAGTGCCCAGAAAGGCGCCTTAAATAAAATGTATTATTATTAACCACTGGCAGAAATATACACACATAAGCTTAATGCAAAAACACGTTAAATACAATATAAATGTAAGATACAATTGGTATTGCTTCATAAAAAAAATACATATTGCTATCCATCATCACTTGTATACAAATATTGCTGTTTAAAGTTTTGTTTACTTTACTGCAAGAAGAAACATACCAAGATAGATATTTACCACTTCGATTTTAATGAAAGCATTCAAAATGTACAGCCTTTCATTTATGCTGTACTTACGTTTCTAGAAATCGCATATGATACTAAGGCCTAATGGGAAATAGGGGGTTAGGATGCAGGCTTATAAGAAAACCGTTTGCATTTATCCCATAACATCAACTAATCAACAAAACGTTAAAATATATTTCTGATTAACACATTAAAGCTTACTACTAACCTTCATCGATACCAGTTGGGACAGAGTAATTTCATTCATATTCCTCTTTGTGCCCATGGTAAATGCTGTACAGGACTTTATTTATCACTAAGGGTGATCATAAGTGGGTTGATAGTGGATCACTCACGGTAAGTCAAGATGGGAGAGGGTGCCAAAGAAGAATCGATTCCGCATTCCATGACTTTAAGTGTAGGAACTGATTCTACTGTTAAGATAAAGTACTTTTAGGATAAAGTAGAATGAAAGTAGAATCAGTTCCTACACTTATTCCAACTCAGTGAATGATCATAATCATTACCCATTTAATCCCGTAGAGGGTCATAGTGAGGAAGAGATGTTTTTTTAAGAATAGGAATTAAAATCAAATTTTAAATCAGGTATGATTATAGAATTGATTTAGGCCAAACTGTATAGGTTAATTAAACACATGTATAAACTAAATTGCTCACAACTACTTGACTGTGCAAAAGTAAAACCACGTACACAGAAACCATGTAGGTGGAAGGTCGAGTATACTAAATGTTTAATGTAAACATTATTTAAAACATAAGCGAGAGCACACAATGTCCATTTACCTTTGAATATCGACATTTTTCAAAATCCTTGTCTGAAACTGCTTTACAATCGTGCCCATGGCTTGTTTTGTGGATTCAGCCAGATGGCCCTCCGGACCACCACTCTGCTTTTCCAACTCCTCCAGCAAAAGCAGAGCCAGCAAGCACTCGGAAACGGGATGATCCATCGTCAAGCACATCTCACAGAACCATTTCAATGCGGTGAGCACAGCCCTAGGGTGCACACCAATATTGACAAAATACACAAATATTTACAAACATGTTTTGTTTCATAAACATAAGCAACTGTTATACATTCACTAAATGAAGAATAAATTAAGTATTTATATGAAGATTTCTATTCATTATACACCACATTAAATAAAAAAAACATTCTGTTTGTTTGTTTCTTAACCAATATAATCTGATGCACATACTCGTTCTGCTGAATTTGTTTCCAGACGTCACCGTCGATAGTTGATGGCAGAATCAATGCCTTGCAGATAGTTGATGCAGTTTTCACAACTAAATTTAACTTTAAATTGGAGCATATACAAACCCATAGTACTGCAAAATCAAACTTGTTCGATTCACATATGAATTCAAAATCAATCATCTCACAAAGGGACTTTGCAAATTTCTGAAAAAGTTCCTGCACCTGAAAAAAAAACACATTTTCTTTAGAACTGTATTTCGTAATTTTAAGTTTCTAGTTAGTGCATTGGACAATCTCTCATAAGGTCATTAATATGAATGCCACTCTGTGAGAAATGAATAGTGGGTGTCCTGTTAAGGGGGAAGTCAGGCAATGTGGAGGAAACCAGTGCAGGACAAGGGGAAAATACACAAACTCCACACAGAAAGACGTCTGAGGTGAGAATCAACTGCCTTGGGCAAAACGTTCTTTCTGTGAAGTTCAGATGTTACCACTGCACGTCACCCTACGCTCTCTGATGGCTTTCAAGTTCTCAACACTAGTGATGAAAATGCCTTAAGTTGGATGGAACTATATGCTGAATCTTCATATACTATGGTGAATATGCATCAACAACTGGAGTATGAGCTTTAATTCAAGGGTTTCCCCATTTTGTATACAATATTAATTATTGCATACAATTATTTGCAGTGTTTAATTATCAATTTACATTTTAAAACCCGCTGTCAATCAACTATGCTTGCGGCTCTCATACTGCATTGATCATGGCACTAATTTAAAAATGTATCACGCTGGTTAATACACATTGATGAAGGTACACTTTAAGGATGTGAAATTGGATATTTGGTTTTACCTTTTCATTGTTTATGCCTAAATTCCACGGTTCAATAGTCCCACACTCAATTAGACAGGTGTTAAAAAAGCAATATTTCAGACACTCTATCTGTGTCAAAATGAATTCAATATTTATCTTCATCTCCTTGTTGCTCAGACGATCAAATATGTGTTCCAAAATTAGCTGATTAGCCCAGCATTTGCCCTCCATCTTCTGTTGTGTGTGATACGATGCATAGCCAGCCCACGTGCGAGCCTTTGAGGTTAATTGTTGACAAAAGTTTTTGATTCCGCCTTCAGGTGGAGCACAAACCACATCATCAAACTGGTGCCAAATACCTATGAAACAAAATCAAAAATATTTGTGATGAGTTTCAGTCATACACTGTGGACGACCACTACTTTAAGCATATTATACCAAACACTGTTTATGTAATGATGTAGGTTTTCATGGCTCGATGCATGAAGAGAGCAGCTTTTCGAAGCAAACATCAAACATTGTTTATGGCAATTAAATACAGTGTTAGAGAATTGATTCAAATCCCCACTTGCCCCACATATAGCTTCTCTCCCACATTCTCTCCTGCTAGGTCAGTTCGACACGATCTGCCTTGGTACACATCAAGGATACAAACTGAGCAGGTGGGGGTACAAACTGGGCGAGCAGGGTAAGGTGGTTGCTATTGTTGGCCATGTGCATGTGGAGGCGTGTGTGGGAATGACCATAGTGGTGGTGTCTTACGTTCATACCGAAGATGAATAATAGATGCTGGCTAAAGTGGCCCCTTGGGATTCAGTCATCCTGTTAGGTGAACTTAATGCCCGGGTGGGTCATGATGCAGACACTTAAGCAGAAGTGATTGGAAGGCAAAAGCCAGATCAGCTCAATAACAAAGGTAGGAGGCAGCTAAAACTTGTGTGCAGCCCATGACCTCGTAAACACCAACATAGTTTTCAATCATCGATGCCTCCACACACGTATGCATGCCGGAAACAAGCAAAAACACTTGGTGGACTATATAGTTCCTGTTGTACCTTGGGGTGCAACAGGAATGACCTCTGGCTTCTACATTACTTAGCATCTCTTTGACCACATAATTGGAGAAACTTTCCATGGATGTACTGGTGGAATTTCCAGTTGGTACAGGTACAAGGGAGGCTGATCGATGCTCGGGTGTGGTCAAGAGATGGCTCTCTATTAGCCAACTATGCCGAGGATCTGGTAAATTGCCGGTCATTCTGAAGAGTTGGGGCCTCTACTGTTGAACCTGGTGTATGCCACAAAGAGGTGGGGTCTTACCATCAGTCCTAGAAAAACCAAGCACCTGCCTCGGTATTGTATGCCACCAAACACTACACCCCATCAGCTCTCTACGATTGATGGGACATTTGTGGAGAGAGCAGATTAATTTCCATTCTTAGTGTGCTTATGGCTAGTTCTGGTTTGTCAGTGGCCATCTCACTCCGAAGCAGTTGATCGGCATAATTGTTTCATTGGCCGTGTAATGCTGTGTGGAAGCTGTTTGGCTGATCATTCCCCATGAAGCGGGTGATTTGATTGTGTAAGCTCACAAATGCTTGAAAGATGTGGACAAAGTCCCATTGGCGAGCTCCTCCAACAGGTAAGGCTCCATGTGCAGGTGCAAGTGTAAATTCACAGTTGTGTGAAATTTACAGGTGTAATTTCACACATGCCCAAGCAAGGAGGAGGATCGAAGTTGTGTTGAGGAGGGTGCTCGAAAAAAGATCAGTAGCCAATTGAGAGACAACGGTACTGGGGATATGTAATGGTGGATGGGTGTGCAGGTGAGGACTCCAGCAGCCACATTCTGCACATGTTGAAAACGATTGCTCAGGTAGGCAGGAATCCCAGGGAGTAGTGCATTGCAATAATGTATGCAGTGTCCTTGTGTGAGCCAACTAGGCAGCACTGAAACTCACTCGATGGTATCACTACATTGATGACATGTTTGCATATTTGTTGTGTGGCTAAACTGGACTCAACTACTCAACAGACTCACAAGACAATAGTGAAAAACTCCCCTATTTTCAAAACAAGCTCGCACGAGCAGCTTTAAACATATCATCCACTCACTCAGCACTGATTACATGCATACTAACCGGGAACAGCCCCCCGTACCTTCGACAAGCTACCACAACTTCAACAAATGACTCAAGCAACACTTGTGTCTTGAGGCATGCCCACACTGAGCTTGGCTCAGCACCTGACTATGTCTCGTTCCTGACCATGCATATAATTTTATTATGTAAAATCTGAAGGATTCCTTGATCAACTAAAATTGCATCCACTCAAACCTCGGCATAGTTGACTAATTAACTATGGAAACTGAAGAAAACTGCGAAATTCCTTTCCTAGAAATGCTAGTGAAGAGACACCGATGGAAGAATCAGCCGGACATGGTACCAAAAATAACACACTGACAGGAATCTATATGAGTCATACCAGCACCCGAGATAAAAACGAGGGATACTACACATCTTAGTCTAATGGCTACATAAAACAGAGATTTCACTCCCAATAATGAAAAAAACACAAGACAAAAAAAGTGGGGCTATCAAAACCTGCAAACTCCTGCCATGTCGAAGGAACCGGTGACAATCAGCAGCTACCTCAAAAGATACAAAGTAGAAACCATCTTCACAGCCACTAAGAAGATACAGGAAGTGTAATGATGTAGGTTTCCATGGCTCGATGCATGATGATTGCTTCGAAAAGCTGCTCACTCGGGACAGCCACGTCGATCGCTCCCTCTCCCTCCATCGCGACATTTCGCCTCATGTTAGAAGCATCCTCAGGCGCCTGATGGAGGGAGATGGAGCGGTCGATGCTAAGCAATCATAATACAGGAAGTGATAAATCATATCAAGACCAACTGCGACTATAAACAGGTGTCTATTGTATCCTGTATAGCAAATGTGATCAAATCTAGATTGGCCAAACAGGCAGAACAGTTGCCACAAAAAGGAAAGAACACGAGGTTGCAGCAGCACCAGCCATCATGTCATTAAGTGGTGGATACTTCACGAGGGTATTTGTGCACGGTAAAATATACTTTGAGGCCACGTGACGTGTTAAAAGGACTCTGACAGGTCACTGGGCAGATCCAGGTGTTATGAGTGGCCTGAGATGAATGGTAGAAACACTACTTATATTCAGCAGTGCCAATTTGCTGCGTTTTAGCTACCTGGCACGCTGCTTGATATTATGAGCATCGCTCCTCTGCTTTCCGCTGCTGTTGAGGGGTGGTTGCCTTTAACTTACCAGTAACGTCCTTCATGAACCTCCTCCAAAGAGGCCAATCTTGACACCACTGGTACTGGCCATTGGCAGCTTCAATCCATCTCTTCTCTAGCCCATGCCATGCCCATTTAGCAATCTCTACCCAGCCAAACAGAGCTACTTGAGCATGCAGTGGTGGGTCATGTTACACGATACAGCCAATGCAGCCTCACCTGCCAGAGCTCACCAATGAGAACATGTCTAGATCTTTCAGTGAGCTCCTTCACTAATCCATCCTGTTTAAACCCAGGATGGTTTGTAGTTTCAAGCCAGCAGAGATCTTCTTTCAGAAGGGTCGAAATTTCATAAGCATAGAGAAGGGACCGTGGCTGAGAAGACATGGAGCTTTGTACAGAGGAATAGGCCAGGCAGCTGCTACACAGCAATTGGCAGTCAATGAAAAGATAATGCTGCTCGATTGATTTGGAGTGAGACCTCTGTTGCCAAACTGGAACCAGCCATAAGTACAATGCCTAGGATTGAACATTTCTTTACTCTCTCCTCAGCAATCCCACTACTTATGGGTAGTTGAGGGAGTGGGGCATCAGATGGCATAAGATACCTAGGGAGGGGCTTTGTTTTCGTGGGGCTGACGGTCTAACCCCACATCTTAGTAGCACATATAAGGTCCTGCAGCAGAATCTCTAACTCCTTAGAATGAGCAGCAATTACCAGTCCATCCTTTGACTGCACCCTACTATTTATCAACTGGCCTTTGTACCTGTGCCAGATGGAAATTCAACTGATACATCCATGGAAACACGTTTGAACTACGTGGTCAATTAAATGTAAAACTGTAGGGAGCCAGAGAATATCCCTGTTGCACTCCAAGGTGAACAAGGAATGGCTCAAACTCTTGACCACGCATTTTTATGTGGGCATGCACACCAGCATAAATCCCTTAATGATTCTGAGCAGAGAGTCAGGAACACTAAAAGCACAAAGAATAACTGAAAGCCTTGTGGTCATAGGCCTTGGTTGGCTAGGTCAATTAAACAAAGATGCAGGTCCGGTTTGAATTCCCGAAATCTCTACTGCAGCATACAAGCAGAGAATATGGTGCCTATGCAGAACCGCCCTGGCCTGAAACAACATTAGGGCTCCAGACGCCTCTTGACGTTCCTGCAAGGCAATGATGATAATTGCACTTTTAGAGCGCTTTTCACCCGAGGGTCACAAAGCGCTGCACAAAGCTATGGAGAAAACGGCATGTCAGCAGCAATAACAATAGAGCAGTTCAATTAAAAGTTCAATTGAAAGTCAAATAATAGCTTTGATTTAGAGGACATAAAATAAGAGATTAAAAAAAATTGTTAAACGAACGAAGTAATAAGTGTTCCTGACAGGCATGTAGATGAGAAGGAGGATACTGGATTAAATCCTATAATTAATCGGTAGCAAGTGAGTGGAAATACACTATGACTGGGGATACGTGATCTTAGACGGGTGTGCGAGTGAGTACTCTAGCAGCCGCATTCTGCACAACTTGAAGACGATTGATCAGATAGGCAGGAATGCCAGGGAGTAGTGCATTGCAATTATGGATTCGTGAAGGGATGAAGATGTGTATCGGAGGATGACAAGATGCTACGCAATCTGGCTAGGAGATGGAAATAGACCACCTTTGTCACCTTATTGACGTGCGTCTCGAAGGTGAGTGAGGACTCAAGAGTCATTCCAAGACTCCAGAATGCCTTAACAACTTCAGTGGTCTGGTCATCAAGCATAAATCGGATGGGTTCAGCCTTGGAAGATTGGTGTGGGGTTCTGACAAGCAAAACTTCTGTTTTGTCACCATTCCGTTTAAGGAAATTTTAATTGAGCCAACCCTTCACAGTTGACAGTGAGGACGACATGCAAAGACCAGAAGCCTTTATGGATGACTATGGATATAGATTTGGATGTCATCGGCATAGCAATGGTAGCTGAGATTGAGGCTGTGCAGGATAAGGCCAAGTGGTTCTATGTAGATGCTGAAGAGGAGTGGGCCGAGGATTGAACCCTGAGCAACTCCAGACAAAACAGAATGGATCTCTGAGTTACGTCCTCCGAGGTTGGCTAACTGTTTATGGTTGAAGAAGTAGGAGCTCAGTCTATGCAGGGCAAAGCCAGAGACCCCTATGCCCTCCTGTCACTCAAGTAAGGTGGGGAGGTCAACAGTATCAAAGGCAGCTCTGGCAGCGCTCAGGTCCAGGAGGAGAATACTTGGCAAGCCTTCATCAGCAGCAATAAGGTCAGACCAGAGCAGTTTTAGTACTATGGCCAAATTTGAACCGAGATTGTAATGGATCAAGGGGGTAATTGTTGAGAACGTGTTTCGGGAGTTGCGCGACCACTGCATGTTCAAGGACCTGCGAGAGGAATGGCAGATTTGAGATGGGGCGGTAATTGTCAGGAATGCTGCAATCGAAGCCAGGTTTTTTTGAGCAGAGGAGTAACTGCAACACATTTTAATACTGTGGGAATGATGCCGGAACGAAGGGAGTTATTGGAGAGATTTGTGACGAAGGTGGCAAGGGGCTTGAAATTTGCTCGGATGAACTTGGATGGGAAGGAGTCCAGGGAGCAGTTTGTAGGCTGAGATCTGGTAACTAATGAAGAGACATCAGATTACGTTAAATCGGAAAATTCCAGGAGTTTTGAGATCATGGCAGGAGGACAGTTGTTGAGGTATTAGTTTGTGGTTGAGACTTGGTAGAGATACGGTCGGCTTTGTTTTTTTTTTAGAAAAACTGAATCACTTTATCTGCCTGATCTTTATTAGTGAAGAGAGGTGAGGGTGAGTAACTGGATGAAGGAGCCGATCAATTAATGGTCGAGAAGAGGATCTTAGGCTGATCCCATGTATCAGCCAGGATGCTGCAAAAGAAGTTGGTACGGGAGCAATCAAGTGCCTTCCAGTAGCAATTCAGCTGGTCCTTAAATATTTGAGCGTGAATGGTGAGGCCAGATTTTATCCAAGTCCGTTCGACCCTGCATGCATTCCCCTTGAAGTCCTGGGGCGTGATTTTAATGGATCCATGTTATCAGCATGCTTGATAGGAGGCTGTTGTAGGTTTCAATTGTCGCATCGGAGGCAGAATGAGCCGATGCAGAGAGTGATAAACTGTTGATTGCTGCGGTGAATAAGTTATGAATGATGACCTTAAGATTTCGGAATTGGATTTGGTGCTTGGTTATGGGAATGGGTGGTAGTACTTGAAAATCAAACCAATCAGTGGATGAGCAGACAGGCCAGGATCTGTAACAGACAGGTTGGTTACAGATATGCCCCTTGAGCAAATCAAGTTGAGAGTATAACCGCATCTGTGAGTGGCCATCAGATCCCTTGCAAGGGGGCTCTTCAGAGTGTCAACATGGATGTTAAAATCACCAAGTATACGAATCCTCTCATAACTGGAGCACAGTTTAGAAAACAGCTTGGACAGATCATTGACAAAATAAGTGGAGACTCCAGATGGGTGGTAGAGCAGCACCAACTTTACAGGATAAGCCATCCTCCAATCCAGAGACAAATGCTCGAATGAATGGCAGGTCGGCGACAAAATCGTATGGATGTCAGCATTAACATGGTTGAAAACTGCAAGAACACCACCACGGCCATGGGAATAAGCCTTTGATGGAGTGCAAAGTCTGGCGGTTGAGCCTGGTTTAACGTGAGAAAAACATCTTAATGGTACCAGGGCTCTAATAGGCAGAGCAGGTCAAGGCTGTTGTCCAAGATAAATGCTCCTTGCCAGGACATTTCCTGGCAAGCTGAGGAGGGGGTTGCCCCAGTAGTTGTTGCAATCTTTGCGGTCTCCTTTCCTGAAAAGAGAGACCACTATGGAATCCTTCCAATCCTGCGGGACCTGTTCTGTGGTTTACATGGTTGTAATGTCATAAAGCGCACCCTGCATAATATCACCAACCCCCTATAATATTTAAGGTACCACAGCCCCAGCAGGATCTACTCCAACTTGCCCCATGATGGTATCAGAGTTGAGGGTTTCTCTCCCCTAAGACACAAAAATGCTCAAAAAATCTGCTGACATGTTCCTAGGGGTTGGAGATTGGATAGCACTCCATTTCCTTAAGGATGGTAGTAAGTGCAATGCTGCAAGCATTTTTTATATGGGAATTAAACAGTGATTTGTGGTCATGGGCTTCAAAGGCAGATTCCATCACCACTGCAACTTATGACTACCATTTGTCCTTGCAGCACCGTATAGCTCTCCAAGCTTCCCAGAAAGACTGTGGTAAGCCTTCTCATTCCTGGGAGTGGGATACTCAAAACTGTGGGAGCAGGCCAATCGCTTTCTCTCAGCTATCTGAAAGACCTCCATGAATCTGGATTTATTGTGGGGTTCTAGACTGCAATCATGTAGCAGCTATATGAGTTGTGCTTTAACACGACCCTTATTTCAACAACAGGAAGGAGAGGGGGTGAGAGGGACGATGCCAGTCCCAGCTGCAGTTCAATGATAAACTCCTCGCCTGCAGCGTAATCATTTAGCTAAGACCAGGCTATTGTGAATTTGGGTCCGAGGTGGACGCCCACCACCGCAATGGATAAATGGCAGGCAGATCTTACAGATGACAAGCCGATGGTCTGTGGACAGATCAGCTCTGCAATAGGTCCCTATGTGAAGGGCACAGGCCCACATCCATTGTTTCGTCACTATGTAGTCCAGCAGATGTTCTTGCTTGAACCCAGACACGCATCTGTAGTGGTGTGTGAATGTACCGATGACAGAACAGTGTGTTGTTAATTACAAGGCTACGGGCTGCACAAAAATCTAGCAGTCTTCTATCATTGTTATTGAGGCAAACTGGCCAATGCCTTCCAACCACTCCACCTCAGGTACTGGAGACACATGGAGACAGCAATAGTGGCTCACACTCTGGATAAACACACAATTAATGCATGTTTGTAGGTTTTCATGGCTTGTTGTATGATAAGTGCATTCCATAGCTATTCTTTCGGGATAACCATGTCGAGTGTTCCTTCTCTCCCGTATGGAAAGACCAGCTATGGAAAGCAAGTCATTCATTCGTTATCAACACCCGCTTAATCCTGTACAGGGTCGAGGAGTGGCCAGAGCCTATCCTGGCCAACAAAGAGCGCAAGGTGGGGGGATACCCAGGATGTGACACCAGTACATCGCAGGGCACACATTTTAGGGCGATTTACTCAGCAAGCCCATTAACCTAAGCAGCAGCGTGTTTTTGGATGGTGAGAGGCCTGAAGTAACCAAAAACCCACGCGGACACAGGGAGAGCATGCAAATTCCACACAGAAAGGTAACCGAGCGGGAATCGAACCCGAGATGCTCTTGCTGTGAGACGACATAGTTACTCGCTGCACCGCCACGCTACCCTGGAAGGCAATTCTAATACACAATCAACTTCAACAAGATGCGTGTACTTGACACAATGAACCACAAATGCAGAAGGTTTGTAAGTGAAGAGAATGAACTTGACAAGACCAGGAAAAGCAGGAGCTCTTAAGCTTAGGAACACACGATGAACCATTTTGCAATTAATCCCAGTAGACCATTAATTTACATGAGACAAACAAAGCAACTGCAAAGATGCAAGACTTATTAAAGGACGACATTAACGCTTTGAAATATGTAAAAATCATCCATTAACACGCCAGAGGAAACAATGGAGTCAGCGGCATTTTGAAACATAGGACTATATCAACATCAGATACATATAACACCTTTTTCAGCTAAATATTTTAGAAGCCTGATCATGCCTTCAATGTCACACTCAATACCACTATCCCAAAACAACAGCTATTCAGAGCAATTTTCGATTAACGACATCACCCCGATCTCTTAATAAAAGTGAGCGTAGGCAGGCCACAGCATTAGCAGGGATGGTGGTCAAGAAAAATAGTGACATGGCAGTTAAGTAATGGAACAGGGTGAAGAGCACGTCCACCGAGACGACAAAATTATGAAAAAGCTTAAGTACAGATACTAGATTGTTGAAAGTAGTTTAGGTACAGATGCTAACTTGTTGCATCGCAACATCACAAGAAGTGGCAGCTTGGGGAAGCAATAATTCAGCAATAATTTACCATGGCTGATAAGATAAAAAGGTTCACAATTCAAGACGCAGTGGAAGCTACTTCCATATAATAATAGCATTTATCGAGCGCTTTTCACCCGAGGGTCACAAAGCGCTGCACAGTGTTGCGATGTAATGAATTATGATCTTTCATAAATTTAAATGTTATCTGCACAACACTAAGGCTTTAGTCTTATTTCAGCTTCACTTCTCGCTTATTAATTACTCTCCCGAAACTTTTGTGGAGTTAAGAGTTTACAAGCGGACAGTGCGATTGCGAGACCCGTGATTCATCGAACTCGTGTTGTTGATTTACGTAATCCCCTGTTGGCGAGCTCCTGTTGTTTACTCATTGTCCTGTGGTACGTGACTCATTGTAACACGTGACTATGCATGATGTCATCTGGAAGGCGCGAGAGGGGGCGGTGCGGGGAAATATAAGGAATCGGTCAGACGGAGCGTGGTCAGTTGGTCGTCAGGCGGTCAGACGGAGCAGTCATCAGGTCGTCAGGATGTAGTCGCCGCTCGTGTTCGTTATGCCTGGGCCCACGCGCGCTGTTCAATAAAACATCAAAAGACAAGAAGTCTCTGCTCGCTGGCTGAAAGATCGTGGAATGAACGCTGATCCTCGCTGTGGCCGTTATCGTCGAGCCGCCACGAGTCTGCGGTCCGAGTCGTGGTGCCACAGTTGGTGTCAGAAGTGGGATGCGGACTCACGTTGGGACTGCGACGAGTGACGGCTGGAAGAGCATTGAGGAGTCTGGCGGTGGAGGCAGCAAGCAGTCAGACTAGCAGTGGAACTAGCGGCGTGGGCCGGGGGGGCGGGGCAGCGACGGTGAAAGTGAGGCGCGGGGGAAAATCGCCGCAGCAAAATGGCGGATCGACTCGAGAGTCGCAGGGTGGCGAGCAACGGCGATGGTGACGACGACGGCAGACGGCGATGGTGGCGACGACGGTGGACGGCGATGGTGGCGACGACGGCAGACGGCGGAGCGATGGCAGGCCCGCCATTGTTTGCCGGGCCCCGCCACGCAGGCTTGCCGGGCCGTGCCGCGCAGGAATGCCATTGCCCAGCGGCCATGCCACGCAGGCTTGCCATTGTCCGGCGGCCGCGCGTGGTGTCAGGGGCCGCTGGGAGCCTGGAAGGGGGCCCGTTGGGGGCCCCCCCGGCGTGTCCCAAGCCGGGAAGAGATGACGGCGAAGGTGGGAGGAGGCGAATCTGCGGCGTGGCTCGGCGGGCCTACGTTGTACAGCGGTTGGTGTAGAGGTATACATGTGTGTGTGTGAGTACGTGTGTATGCGAGTACGTGCGTGTGTGTAGGTGTAGGCATGTGTGTACGTGTGTGTTGGCGTGTGTGTAGGTGTGTGTGTGAGTACGTTTGTGTCAGTGTGTGTGAGCGAGCGTAGTGCTCTGTGTGTGAGTGAGCGTAGCGCTGTGTGTGAGCGAGTGTAGCGCTCTGTGTGTGAGCGAGCGTAGCGCACTGTGTATTGAGTAGGGAGCAGTCGCGCAGCGGTCAGCGTACTGTGTGTGTAGTGAGTAGGGAGCGGTGGCGCAGTGGTTAGCGCACTGTGTGTGTCGTAATTACGAAGCGATGGTGCAGCGGTTAGCGAACTGTGTGTGTAATGAGTAAGGAGCGGTGGTGCAGCGGTTAGCACACTGTGTGTGTAGTGAGTGGGGAGCGGTGGCGCAGAGGTAGCGCAGTAGCCGCGGATAGCGGGTGGCGCAGCGGTTCGCGCCATAGCCATTGGCGCAGTAGCGCGGTGGAGCTGCGCCGATGTGGGGCTGCCATTGTGGTGGCGCCCGTCGGCGCTGGAGCCGGGGGAGGGGGGGCCCCTTGAGTCGCCCGGCTCGTCAGACCCCAAGGGGAGGAGGGTGTGGAGCGGTAGCGCAGCGGTTAACGCGATATCATGTAATGCAATGAGGAAAGTTTCACAGTATCTCAAAAGTAATTTTAATGAAGATCCTGCATAGAGATGATTGGCCAATTGTCTTATAATAATGTTTTGTAAGTGGGAGAAAACGGAAGTATCCTGAGAAAACTCACGGTCATAAACGTGGGCTGACTGTGGCTGTGTGGGTGATGAGAGAATACAGTAGGTGTGCATGTGGAATGAGTGAAGACAGTGTGCCTGGGGTTATATAATAGACTGTGCATCCGGGGTACAGAGGCAGACGTGCGCAAAATCTAGGACAGTGACAATCAGGGTAAATGGTGAGATCCCGCCTAAGGGGAGGAGCAATAGAGACTGGAACTTTTGAGAACAAGCGAGCC
Source organism: Mordacia mordax (assembly GCA_036362905.1). NCBI lineage: Eukaryota > Metazoa > Chordata > Hyperoartia > Petromyzontiformes > Petromyzontidae > Mordacia > Mordacia mordax. The sequence goes on from JAZEWT010000001.1 coordinate 39,442,380, forward strand.
ACAGGGAGAAGCAGCTAAGCAACGTGGAGAAAAGGTGTCGAGGAGAGGAATAGCGGAACGGTGCAGGTGTTAGAGCAGGGAGAAGAGGAGAAACGAATAAAAGACCACAGTCCATCAATCAGAAGGATAGGCATGAGATTAGAGAACCTCCCATGTCGACAGCATAAAGAAATAAGACCTGCTCAACTGCGAAGTGCCACTGACTCAACCCAGGTGCAAGGTGTGGAAGGCCATACCACAGGGTGACCCCGCAGAGGCAAGCGGGTGCCAGATGGACCCCTCCAGCACAAATTACCTCATCTCTACGACTTGAAACCTAGTCCAGAATGCCTGGCTGGCTCAGCTCATGCATCGGCTGGAGAACGAGTAACAACAGGCCCGTCACATAAGCTCCAAACCAGCGTGAGCAGTCTCACCTCCCGCGAGAGCAGCACAGGTGCCATCGGCTCTCAGCTAGCCCACCACGCCCTGCAGTGTGGCTCGGCTCAGCTCTGGTGAGCTGCCTCGTGAATTACATCGTCACCTTTGGACGTCGCCACAATGACATCGGGCGAACACTGTTTGCCCATCTCTACAGCACCAATCGGCGACCACACTATTGGGGTCATGCCAACACCAGCTAGACGGTTCGAATATGTGGATCCACCTGGACTGGCCTGACAAGTGCTATGTATAGTTAGCCGCATAGAGTAGAGGCTTAGGGCTTGCTGTGTATGTCTGTAAAAATGGGGTGCAAAGAGTGAGTTTCACAGCCATTGTCTGTGATTAGAGAAACGTTAACTGGGTGTGATCGAAGAGGCGCTGGGCTACAGTGTGGACTCGAGTGTGTGTTGAATGCTTGTGTTAAAGAATGCTCCACCCGCTAAGGAACGATGGGGTGTGATAAGGAGTGTGTTAAACAGTGTGCCATCTGCTGAGGAAGAACAAGGGACGTGATAAGTATCCTGTGATAAAGAGTGTGCCTTTTGATTATAGCCGCAGAGGTGGGGGATCATACCATTCATTGGAGCGTACCACCCGCTTGGGGAGAGCAGGGGTTTTGGAATATACTATTCACTGGGGACTGGTAGGGGAAGTATGATAATTGTACTGTTGTTATACTAACCAGTTCCATCGTTGTTGTTATTATATACAGAGAGAGGGGGTAACACCCTGAGAATAAATAGCGAGTTTTGTTCTCTGCCCGGGGCCTACGCTGCCACACATTAGCATTTTGGGAGTTCGTCAGTCCGGGAATTTGTAACGATTAGTCAATAAATACGAGTTTTGTTTAAACCCTGGTCTGCAGTGTGAGTTTCTGGGGCTCTAACTCCATTCCATCTACAACACCACACCAAAGGCACCAGCTCCTCAACCGCCCTCATTTGGGGCCCATGCCAAGAGTAAGTTCACTGCCCGTTCAACCGTCACCTGTGACAGCTGGGGGCATCAAGTGTGACACCCACTACCATGCATCGGGCATATAAATGTGCATTTTTTTTTACATCACAGAAATCTTTTGAGCATACATTCATAGCACTTTATTACAATTTCAAAACACTCAATTACTTACTTCCTGTGAAGATGCGTGGAATTTGTAAGACTCGCTCAAATCCAGTTTCTGAAAAATTTTCTTTGTAGATGAGCTCATATTTTACTTTTGCTTTTTTTCCGATTTTGCAAACAGCATACCTATAAGCCAATGGTTGTTTATTTAATGCAGAATGCTTAAGGCGACAATGACCTTCCAAAATATGAGTTTCATGCTTCAACCTGCAACTAGAGTGGGGAAAAAAATTGGTAAAAATGTAAACAAAATTCCAAAAGATGTGTTTTTTTTAAATATTCCATTCTTTTTTTCTCCAATGACAATGTCCACTAAGTTTTCCAACTGGACTTATGATAATATTTGCATTTATAAAGCATCTTACAACACCTCCCCAGAAAGTTATAGACACTCAAACCTCACCACTGTAGCTCATTCCTCCCTCTCCCCGTTCTTACCCTTAAGTTTTTTTCTGCCATTGGCCTTATCAGTATTTACTTATTCTGCATCCCATCACAGAATTAAGACCTCTATAAATAGCCCAATTTGTTGTGTTCACATACAACGCAATATTTCTCCTTGGCCTCACAAAGGCGATTGGTCTCTCGTCTCTCTGAATCGGCATTGAATCCCTATGTATCCCCTCTCCTTAAATGAGTGTTATGGGAAGAAAACTTTCACAACTCCTTATTTTAGTTCAGAACTTTGGTAGCACATACATGTAAGTTCTGTTGAATTAAACAAAACACTGTTCCCATCAGTAAAGCAGAGACTACGGTAAACATTGCAGATGATAGTGATGAAAATAAATTACCTGAATGTCTTCATTTTAACCAATGGAAAACCTTGCACCATTACATTCACATCAGATGTATTTGTTTGAAATTTAAACTCTTTAGCAAGCACAGCCCAGAACACCACATCCACTCCATCTGTGTCATCTTTTTCAGCCAGAAGATCCTTTATGTCACGTTGAGGCCTTTTAAATTGAAACAAAACATTGGACTTAAATACTTAATATACAATTCCAGCTAATTTAACAAACAATATGCTATAAAACAATATTTTACAAAAAAGATACATAGGACATCATCAGGCACCTGCGCCTAACCTGGGCGGGTAGATCGCAGATCGATCAAGTTTGGCGCAGTTGCCTGATGATGCTGAATGTAATTATCAGCGAAAGGTCGTACGTATCTTTTTTGTGAAATATTGTGAGGTCGCTGTTCAACACACCGGTGTGTTGAGATAGTAAAGGAATTGACGTGTTTTCTGTTCACGTGACAACCCCTTACTGATTGGCCGTGTAGGGTTGTGGAGGGTTAAATGACACTATTTTATAATTTTCTACGTGACCTGACCCAAAAATGAACTTCATCGAAAATATTGGTTACGAAAGCCTTCGAATTAATGGTTATATAATACTGAATCTGGATTCAAAATTACATTTGTTAGCATCTCATTTTTGTTTTAAATTGTACTTCTTAAAAAAAACTCTATTTTGGCAACATTCTTTAAATGAAAACACTCAATTGAAGAACTTGCTTGCTACAATCAGTATAGCAACACCTCCACATAATAGTCTAACTGCTTCAAGATTTTGAAGAAACATATTTTGCAATGAAACAAACTATTATGTTACCTATATTATTAAAATTACGACTTGGTGGAAACTGTGTAGCAAATTTGGCTGTTGGAGGTGGTCGACATCGCTGTAGATTTTAGCTGGGCAAGGGGGGGCTGCACACTTAAATTTCAGCACTCAACGGGAGGGTTGGGGTGGAGAAAGCATACCCTGGCTAATTATATCTTAATGTACAGAGAATCACGGAAATTGAGTCGAGTTAACACTGCCTCACCAGCTGGCTGTCTTTCTACACGTTTGTAATTCTTTGGACCACTGAGCCATTCTGCTCTCTTTGACAGCAAATAACATATGCATCACAAGTTGAAATTCATATTATTCCAAAGATTTAAAAAAACGGAACCTGTACTCTTACACAAATTTACATGTACACCTGATCAAAGTACTAGTTTGCAAATAGTTATGTCTTACCTCGAGTCATTCTGTTTGGATTCTTGATTGTTACTTGACTTTTTGGAATCTTTTTTATTTTTTCCTGTATCTGTTCCCTGAAGAAGTGACAAACGTTAGTTTAACAATGACACTATTTATTATGTGAGGCCTCACATATAATCATTTACACTTCTAAAGTGCCTTTCACCCAGAGGTCACCAAGTGTTGCCCAGGAAAAAACATCCACATGCGTTTGTGTCTGAGATCCACTTGGCTTGACAAAGCAGAACAGAGTTTCTCATCTGAAGCCTTATGATCTGCAGCAGCCAAATGAAATCTACTCAGCTGTGGCAATTGGTCCTTTTAATACTGGACTAAAACATTTATTTTTTATTCTACTCCTCATACTAGTGACATCTGCACTTCAATCCCAGCTTTTTACTGAATATGGTGCATTATAAAACATGGATTAAAATTTCCTTAGATCATAACACAAATAGTGGTTCATATTGGCTGGGCAGTTTCCACAGGTGTGTAATCTGCAGGTAATGTATATTTAAAACTGCACACAGAATTGTGTCAAAAGCAGAGCCTCTGTCCATATGCAAATATTAGCATTTCCCGAAGTGCATTGTGATCTTCTTGTCTTTGGCCACCATCATAATATATAATAATAATTGCATTTCTAGAGCGCCTTTCACCCGAGGGTCACAAAGCGCTGCTTTCTGAGCAAATGTGACCAATTTATAGCTGCAGCAATGCAATTAGACACAACTGTGGATTGGTATAATCCTCATTACGTCTAACCAGCACCGTATCGTTATAAATGCTCTTGAATGCAAAGTCTGTCTCTGAAAACCACATATGGTATGTTGACATCCCGAATTTCACACTACGGGAACTATTAACTTAACCAATATCTACTATTTTCAAATCTGCAAAAGCTACTAAAAAAATACCATAACCGAGTAATAGTGTAAAACTCGAAAAATATATTTTAAGTTGCAATAATGCATCTTCATGTCAGCCTCAAGTGTCTATTCAGCTACACAGATCAGTGATGCATTACCATGCAGTGAATGGAATATAAAGAAAATCAAATACCTTTAGTTATTACATAACTTAAGGAAACGTTTTTTTTACATCCCGATATGTGGATTAAATTGCATTCAATTAACTTACAAAAACAGGTATTTAAAATACCTTGTAATACTGTAATACGCTATATTAAAACAAAATAAAAATGTACATAAAGAATTAATTCAATGATTCATAAATCTTGAAATAGTGCACGTAAAAATATTTAATATGATATGAAATACGAATCCATTTGTGTAACACATTTTCATCTGTAATATAATGTAGGTGTTTTTTGGTTTACATTACCTGTTTCCCTTTAATAGTTTTGTTATCATTTTCTCGAGCATCAGATGCAGTACTCGATGTCTGTTCTTTGCTCTCAATATTTTCTGCAGAAGACTGGCTTTTGGTCTGAACTCCAGATGTGGAAAGTGCTGCGGAGTCATTGGGCGATATTTGATCCTTTGCAGTGGATTCTGGGTCTTTTACAGGTGCATTCTCTTCAGAAGCACCTGCATTGCTTTTTGTGTGAGCTACAATATTCGGCTGTAATGCATTATCCTTGGTATCAAAGCTGGAATGGTTCATCTGCCTCTCAGGTTCAGGATTTTTATTATTTTTACTTTCCTTGACATGTTCCAAATCTCCTTCATTTGTAGTCAAATTCATTGAATTGTTAATACTTAAACCTGCATGTCATGAGTAAAGACAGCAAATACTGCATTACAAACAGATGCAAACATAGCACGATTATCACATTTAGCAGAGTTAATACAATATAAAGGGGCAAACCAACAAGCATACATGTGGCTGATAGTGTGTCGCAATTTGTGCAACACTCACCCTTTTCTCTGTCTTGATATTGGGTTATTTTGTATGTCACTAGTTTCCAAAAGCAAGTTACACATAGTAGTTGTGATGAAATTATAATAACGTTAATGATAATTATTAGCCATTATTACTTAACTTCTGTTTTCTTCCCCAAGAAGTTATTATACCTCCTGATTTCACTCACAATGTAGCAATCCATCGACCACCTGCATACTAAGGAATTCATTGTTTTATCTCTGCTATTGGCATCCTTATCGGCATATTCCCTCCTTTTAGGTTGCCATATTTTTATTAGTCTTGACTAGTGGCCATCATCCTTTTCAGCAATGTGTCCTGCTAAAGCCCCCTTACTTACTAGCACGTTTATTTAGCAGTCAGATGATACGTATAACTTGTGTATTTCATTGAAATCATACTCCTTTTACTTGACTGTGACTTGTGTTTCCAGGCATATAGCTCTTCAACTTGTTAGACGTAATTAGTTTTTCTCATACGCATCTTAAGGCTCACAATAGTTTTCACCCATCATTTCCTGTAGGTCACCTACATTTATAGCTACAATGACAATGTCATTAGACATCTGTGATGATTAATATCTCATCTCATCTCATTATCTGAAACCGCTTAATCCTATATAGGGTCACGGTGAGCCGGAGCCTATCCCGGAAACACAGGGCGTAAGGCAGGAATACACCAGACGACGAGACGCCAGTCCATCGCCGGGCATTGCGGGACAATTTTAGTCTGCGAGCCAATCAACCTATCCAGGAGCATGCTTTTGGACTGTGGAAGGAAAACGGAGTACCCAGCGAAAACCCACGCGGACAGGGGGAGAGCATGCAAACTCTACACAGAAAGGCACCCGAGCCGAGAGATTCGAACCCGGGACCTTCTTGCTGTGAGGCGTCAGCGCTAACCACTGAGCCACCGCGCCGCCCATGATTAATATTTCAGTGTTAATATTTATTATTTCCTGGTTTGATGCATTACGATTGCTTACACAGATGTTCTTTCGGGATTGCTGTGTCGAGCGACTATCCCGAAAGAACAGCTTTGGGATGTAAAAAAAATGTTCATATGCCGTTTAGATGTTGTTGTTGTTAAAATGCCATTCTCTCTACAGCTCTGTGCAGCGCTTTGTGACACTCAGGTGAAAAGTGCTCTGGAAGTGCAATTATATTTTTTATTTGTTCCCTCCATTCATATATATAAAGGCTATGTTTCACTGGTTTCTTCAATATTGCACTATTCCTTGCTTTCACTTCTGTCATGCCTTCAAACTCTAAAAAAAGTACTCACCTACTTCCTTGCCAATGCACTTTTGACCAACTATGCATAAAAATCACATTTTCGTTCGATAAAGCAATATATCCTCATTTAGCAGTTGTCATTTTTTCATAAATTTGATCCAATTATTCACCATTATGGTGGTTAGTTTGATCATATATTTGAATTAGCTGTCATTTGTCATATTTTGATAGACACATAGTAAGCTGGGCAACATTTTCCAATGAACTCAAGAACCATACAAATCCAAGTTTATTTCCTGAATTGAACAGCAATGCCATTCCTCAAAAATAATCATGGTCAACTCATGGTAAATGTGCATTATTCATAGCAACTCTTACAACATCATCCAATGAACTAGAGAACCATACAAATCCAAGTTTGTTTCCTGAATGGAACAGCAATGCCACTCCTCAAAAATAATCATAGTCAACTTATGGTAAATGTGCATAATTCATAGCAACTCTTACAACACAATGTAGTGGTAAGTTCACAACAACCAATAGAGTAAATTGTACAGGTACAGTAACAAAGAATAGTTAAAATTGGTGGAAAATGCTTAAACAAAATCTAGATTGTGTCCTACCAGAAACGGTTGTGCTTGTACCATCAAGCAGAGCGGTAACATTTGTGCAAACTTCATTTTGGTCAATGTGCTCAACTCTTGGTTGTTCTCCATCCAAGACAATCATTGTCGCTTTGCTTTGGCAATCACCACCTGAAAACAATACAATATTGCATAATTACTTTATGGCACAATCATTTAAAAGTGTTTCAAAATGTCAGCATATTTTAATGAATTATATAAAGATTTCAAACTTATAAAATGATTTAAAAGTGTGCATAGGAGGCCTAAACTTATGACTTAATTCCTGTATCACAAGAACAACTCAAAACAAAACAGTACATGTACATAATGTGTACGTGTTTGCACGTTTACACATTTGTGCATCTGTGTGAACACTCTGCAATTAACAATTCACTAAGGCTGACTCTTCAACTCGACAAACAAATATTTAGTGAACGAAAATAGTTCATGAGGTAATCAAATATTACACACAGTAGCGTATTTAGTGTAAAGTGGTGACCAAAACATTAAATGTGAGCATAACCCCCAATATAAATGGGATGAATAAAATGAGGTAAAAACGAAAACATTTTAGACTTCATTCACAACCGACAGGGTGACTTGTTACATGCATAGTGTGTGTGTGTTTAATCCTGTTTATTCAAATTCAATTAAAATAAGGAAGCAAAACATGTCATAGAGCACAGTGAGAATAAGCACCAGTTACCAACATCACCTACAGTGTTAATAAAAGTGAGTGGGGCTTTGGCAGAATATGACCAACATTGATCATGATTAACGGTCAGGACATTTATCAGAGAGGCAACCAAATGAGGGACCAGAGATGAGAAGATAACTATTGTGGAAATGAAGCAATTATAACGCTTGTTGAACCAGAAGAGCCTCACCAAATCTCAAAGTTATTTCTCAGGAGGATCCTGCCAAAGTTTTACAATATGGATTAATGTTGCAATGTGTAATCCAAACACTAACATGAAGATTATTGAGCATTGGATGTTTTGGCCAATATCAGTTACATGGTATGTTTTTTGGTAGCTATGGGAGGGAACTAGAGAACGTAGAGGAAACCGATGCAGAATGGGGTGTGAACGCATAATGGCCACAGAAAGGTAAAAGAGTCAGGAATCCAAGCCATGACCTTATTTCTGCAATACACATGTATTACCACTGTACCACTCAATAAGATCAGCTGGTATACAGGAGAAACTTTACTTTTTGCATGGCAACAACATGAGGGATGGCAAGGACAAGGAGGGTTATTATTAATAGCTGATTCCATTATAATGAAAATCATAGATGTGATTTTATATCCATCTTCCCAGAGCTCATTGATGAGACTTAGTAATGTGATCTGTTACCGCTAAACCAATGTTGAAACCCACTTTGTGATTTTTTATTCATTTGT
>JAZEWT010000001.1:39470557-39494154 GCA_036362905.1 Mordacia mordax
GGTGTGTGGTATCCAGCCTCGCGTGTGACAGGCTGGGTGCATGCGAGAGGCGGCCAGATGAGGCAATGTAACGACACCCACGCTGAGTTATAAAAAAAACTCGTGGTCGGTGACGAAATTGGCAGTTGCGGGTGCGGGCGTGCGAAAATGCATATAAGCACGTGTATGTGAACGCTAGGAGAACTCCGGGAGAATTGTGAGGAGGAGGCCACACAGTATGTGATCCATCAGGATAGCGCTAGATAGCGCACGGAGCATGAGGCAGCTGCATGTCGTTGTGCCGGAGTTACCCCAGGCACGGACGTTCTGTTGTTATTAAATAAAGCATCGAAAACTCCATAAAGCTTCTGCTCTTCTATCGCCACTGAGTGAGTGTGGACGACGCCGGGCTGCCGCTACAAGCCGGGAGAAGCCACGCCACGTGGCCACACGTGCACTTCGCAACTCGGGTGTCTCCGGAGAAGCTACGATCTCGGCTGTTTTGACAGTGTTCTCCGTTCAGGCACCACAATCCATTTATTCGGCACTCGCGCCTCACGGCAACAACTCCCTGGGCTCGGTTCCTGATTCAGGCGGCATTCTCTGAGAAGTCTACATGTTCTCCCCCTGTTCTGCATGGATTCCCTCCGGGTTCTTCGGATTCCCGTCACAGCTAAAATACTTAAAATGTACAATAACTGGTAATTGGCAAACATCCCAAGCTGAAAATGTGTACGCAAATTGTTGTGAAGTGCTAATTCATGACAGCAGCGACACAACCATAAACGTTGCCCACTAAGCGCCGGTGACGTCACCATGGCGCTTGTGCCAGGCCAGGTGCACCCTGAAACTAGACAATGCAGCAACATCGCCCTAGTATGTAAGCTTGACTGAGCTCTCCTTATAAAGATCCTTGGGACTTCAAAAAGGCTGCCCTGGGTACGTTAAGCGTAAACAGGAACTTGTAATGGGGCACGTGTGTGTGTACACATACATGTGGGGAGCGGTGGCGCAGCGGTTAGCGCGCTGGGCTACAAACCCGGCGACCCTGGTTCGAATCCCGCTCACGGCCAACAACGACGACGATTTTCTAAACCGGTCCTGTGCCTCGCCTAGATCGTCTCAGCCTCAAACGAGTACCTCGTGTAACGTGTAAATATTGACATTAGGGAGACAAAGGCAGCCGGTGCTGGTCACCCAACCCCCTCCCTATCGACCTTAATAGGCGCTCGTGAAACGGCACTTGACCTTACAGTATGTTAAGGCTATATGGGTGATCTTTGTAGTGGACATTTACATCCCCACTTGAATACCTAACAAGCGCAAATGTTATCTGCGCAACACCAAGGCGTTTACGTCTTGTTTGAGCTTTGCTCCCCATGAGATTACTCTTATGAACTTTAACACCATTTCACCTTTAAATCCCAACTTTGACACCATCATAGGCACTCTTCCGCCCGGCAGTGCAACGTGTCACACACTCAGAACACGATCGCCAGTGGGGCATTCAGTCTGCGGGTAACAACAATATTGTGTGTGATAATAACTGCACCAGCATAATAATGATGACACAATTTATGATGCGTCTGGTCATGGACGAGACACGAATGCGAAAGCGCGAGGAAAGCGCGGAGAGAGAGAAGGGGGAGGCAGCTAGGCGGTCAGCCAGGGCCAAACCGCCAGACATTGATACCTCGACAGTGAGAGGAGTAAGCTACCCAGTAGTGAGTGTGGTAACCTCACCATCAGTGAGTGGAGTAAGCTACCCAGTAGTGAGTGTGGTAACCTCACCATCAGTGAGAGGAGTAAGCTACCCAGTAGTGAGTGTAGTAACCTCACCATCAGTGAGAGGAGTAAGCTACCCAGTAGTGAGTGTGGTAACCTCACCATCAGTGAGAGGAGTAAGCTACCCAGCAGTGAGTGTGGTAACCTCACCATCAGTGAGAGGAGTAAGCTACCCAGTAGTGAGTGTGGTAACCTCACCATCAGTGAGAGGAGTAAGCTACCCAGTAGTGAGTGTAGTAACCTCACCATTAGTGAGAAGAGTAAGCTACCCAGTAGTGAGTGTGGTAACCTCACCATCAGTGAGTGGAGTAAGCTACCCAGCAGTGAGTGTGGTAACCTCACCATTAGTGAGAGTAAGCTACCCAGTAGTGAGTGTGGTAACCTCACCATCAGTGAGAGGAGTAAGCTACCCAGCAGTGAGTGTGGTAACCCCACCATTAGTGAGAGGAGTAAGCTACCCAGTAGTGAGTGTGGTAACCTCACCATCAGTGAGAGGAGTAAGCTACCCAGCAGTGAGTGTGGTAACCTCACCATTAGTGAGAGGAGTAAGCTACCCAGTAGTGAGTGTGGTAACCTCACCTTTAGTGAGAGGAGTAAGCTACCCAGCAGTGAGTGTGGTAACCTCACCATTAGTGAGTGTAGTAACCTCACCATTAGTGAGTGCAGTAACCTCTCCATCAGTGAGTGGAGTAACCTCACCATCAGTGAGTGGAGTAAGCTACCCAGCAGTGAGTGTAGCAACCTCACCATTAGTGAGTATAGTAACCTCACCATCAGTGAGTGTGGTAACCTCACCATCAGTGAGTGGAGTAAGCTACCCAGAAGTGAGTGCGGTAACCTCTCCATCAGTGAGAGGAGTAAGCTACCCAGAAGTGAGTGTGGTAACCTCACCATCAGTGAGAGGAGTAAGCTACCCAGCAGTGAGTGTGGTAACCTCGCCATCAGTGTAGTAAGCTAACCAGCAGTGTGTGGTAACCTATTAGTGAGTGGGTGGAAGCTACCCAGCAGTGAGTGTGGTAACCTCACCATTAGTGAGTGTAGTAACCTCACCATCAGTGAGTGGAGTAAGCTACCCAGCAGTGAGTGTGGTAACCTCACCATCAGTGTAGTAAGCTAACCAGCAGTGTGTGGTAACCTATTAGTGAGTGGGTGGAAGCTACCCAGCAGTGAGTGTGGTAACCTCACCATCAGTGAGTGTAGTAAGCTACCCAGCAGTGAGTGTGGTAACCTCACCATCAGTGAGTGTAGTAAGCTACCCAGCAGTGAGTATAGTAACCTCACCTGGAGGTGCGGGGCACAGCCGCCGCGCTCCCAGCAGCGGGGGCGCTGGCGCCTCGAGCTCGACTCCCGTGGCGGCGTGCGCGCAGCGAGCAATCAGACGAGACAGGGCGGCTTTCTTCTTCGTGAGACGACGCTCTCTCTTTCACACACACACAAGGCGATCCCGATGAGAAGCAGCCGCCCAGTGCAAGACGGCTCAGGCGAGTGCGAGCGCCCGTGAGCCAACGGGGTTGGAGGGGGCCGTGACGCGCAGAGCCTTTCTGAGAAGCAGGCGCGGCCGTGATGCGTATTCGGGGCAGAGCCGCGGCGGTGTCGTCACCGTATCGTCGCGCATGGGCTGAGTGGGATTACCATCCCAATGTCGGACCGCAGAACTTCGGCAATTCTATTACTGGCTGACTACCCAAGCGCCTATCTGTAGTTTCTCGCGCGCATAACGACATATATGGGCGTCGTCATATATTTAGAGTATACTGGCTTTTATTCCACATCTTTGATTTAATATACATTGGAAAACTAAAGCCAGGAATGGAAATTCCACTTTGTAAAGTCGATGGTATTCCATTCATACAACCCCTGTAATGCTGTAACAAGTTGGTCTTTTACCTTCATTTCTTGGGCCGATATCTTTCCGATGCTGAAAACATCAAGTCTACAAATAACTCAATTACATCTCCCCCTCTTGGGAATCCTCCCCTATATTATTACAATACACGTACAGTACTGTAGGTTTTGTAGTTTATTATTTTGATTTGTATTAAAACAGTACTGACTTCAGCAATATTTTCAAATTAACATTCAACAAATGCAACGTAGGTTATGATCACATACTTACAATCCATCGATTACAATTAAAAAAAGTCATTGGCAAGCATATCAGAACCCTCTGAAATACAATGGAGGCTTTTTGTATAAATGTCTTAGAAATGTCAATCAGAAATTTCTTTGCAATTAAACACTTTCGATTAAATGATGATTGCTTCCAAAAGCTGCTCTTTCGAAATAGCAGTGTTGATCGCTTCTCTTCTTCTTCGCGATGTTTCGCCTCCCACGTTGGAGGCATCCTCAGGCGTTGTGCCTCCGGCATTCGCCCTGAAAACCTACATCAGTACATGTCTTATTAAAATGTTTCCACTTATGCCACTTCATACATGATGAGTCGATTGCCCTTTATGAGGTGAATTTAGTTTTGAACCCCAAACATAAGATTGCAGAGATCAGCCGGGCCGAAATGAGCATTTTTCACTATATTCACATGGGACGCGGATATCTCCGATATTTTTTTTGGGCGATCCCTTCAATATAGATAGATCGGATTACAATTTGTTTACATCTGTATTTGTTATAAATAATAACTTTACATCTCTCATTTTACAGATAGGCTAATTATGGCTTGGAAATGTATACCTTGGGAAAATATGTTTTTGGAATCGGATCCAAGAATTTGAGTCTTTTGTACATTACAGGGTAGTACGACCTTGTTCAAGAACAAAAGAAGAGTTCAACAGAAATGTTAAAATGTATTATATTTTGTAGCTTCAAAATAAGTAATATATACTTTGTTAATACATTTCTTACTTTTAGAAAAAAAAAATGATATAATTGCTTGGCAATTATGCAGGTGTTAAGATCTTAACACCTGCATAATCGCCAGATACGGTAAAACCTATTGTAACTTAATATTTGTATACTGGCAAAAAAGTACCCATAGCATCATCCACCTTGCTGCTCTCTAAAATGTCGGAATCAGTATCAGCCCTGGGGCGGCGCGGTGGCCCAGTGGTTAGCGCTGACGCCTCACAGCAAGAAGGTCCCGGGTTCGAATCTCTCGGCTCGGGTGCCTTTCTGTGTGGAGTTTGCATGCTCTCCCCGTGCCCGCGTGGGTTTTCGTCGGGTACTCCGGTTTCCTCCCACAGTCCAAAAGCATGCTCCTGGATAGGTTGATTGGCTCGCAGACTAAAATTGTCCCGCAATGCCCGGCGATGGACTGGCGTCCCGTCGTCGGGTGTATTCCTGCCTTACGCCCTGTGTTTCCGGGATAGGCTCCGGCTCACCGTGACCCTATATAGGATTAAGCGGTTTCAGATAATGAGATGAGATGAGTATCAGCCCTCAAAAATGCAACTCGGTTGATCTCTATAAGATTGATAATTAAATTATAATCCTATACACTACAGTAGTTAGGGATTCGGGTCCAAGGCACATTAACTTATGGTCAAAATGAACTATTGCATTAAACAGTTTAGCGATCAATGGGAGAACATCACAAAACACAACAACAGGCTTGTCAACAGTGGTAGTCTTTACATTTGCAAAGTTCGCTGGCAGGGCATGCTTCTTCAACATGTCTCGTACATCCTCCCAAGAGCCAGTCTTGAGCTTCGCTTCAATCTCTTCCACACTGCACATCAGGTTGCAGATATCCACAATACGGAGAGGTTTACTGATATTGTTACGATTAAAACCTAAAAAGATAAACAAATAAAAATATATATTTTTCACATTCAAATATTTTACAGTTCTAATACATGATTTGCCTTCATAACACTCCAATCACTCCAAAATGAGGCATCATTCGTTGGTGAAGTATATTTGCTTAATTTACTCTCCAAAAGTTTTTATTGATGCACAGCATATGCCGAGTTGTAGCAAAATGCTTCATTACGAAAGCGTTAAATAAAAGTGCTATATTGCTATTTTGTTGCCAGAGATGGCAACGGCTGGTCCTTCATCATTGGACTGACCATCACTGACAGTAATGATGGTTTAGCATTCATGTCATTGGAGGCTACTCAAGTCACGACCTGATTCACTAATTGCCCGACAGAGCAGTGGTTCGTGAAGATGGGCAACACACACGAACCAGGGCTGGGACCACAGGGTACCAGGAGGCAGGAGTACATAGGCGTGGATGTTGGAATGAGAGTTGGGTTTGAAGTCAGCATGAGTGAGGTTAAGGTTTCTGTTGGGTGTGGAATAAAGCCATCGTTCCCCATCGTGTATCGCCGAGTTATATTTCACTTTGCAGGCAAGGGTTGGTGCACCACCTGGGGATTCATTACACTCCCAATTCCAATGAGCTGGCGAAATTCCCAGATGTAAGGATCCAGATACGTTTGTGAACTTGCATGTGCAGATGTTGTTATTCATTCGTTTGTTGTGGGTTTTCTCTGGGTACTCTAGTATCCTTCGACATAAAGACACTTGTTACATCAGTGCAAAAATATTGTGTAATGTAATTGCGTCAGCAAAATTGCGGGTCTGATCAGAGCTCCTTAAAATGACTGTCAAGTCTTGTTTTGAATTGTGTTAAAGTTTTCATTCACACTCGAACCAAGTACCATTGATTAAAATCCTTTATAACCAGGTCAATACTCAGTATAATGTAGGTAGGCAGGATGGTGTAATAGTGACACTTGTGCCTCATATTATGAAGGTCTCAGGTTATATTCCTGACGTGGGCTCCTTTAAGATGGAGTTTGTATGTTCTCCACTTGTTTTGCATGGGTTTCCTCTGCGTTTTCTGGTTTCCTCAAACGGATAAATAAGTACGTATACAATGTAACTAGTCTCTCATCTCATCTCATTGTCTGAAACCGCTTAGTCCTATACAGGGTCACGGTGAAGCCGGAGCCTATCACGGCAGACACAGGGCGCAAGGCAAGGATATACGATGGGACGCCAGTCCATCGCCGGGCACTGCGGGGCAATTTAGCCTGCGAGCCAATCAACCTATGAAGCAGCATGCTTTTTGGACTGTGGGAGGAAAACGGAGTGCCCGGCGAAAACCCACGCGGGCACGGGGAAAGCATGCAAACTCCACACAGAAAGGCACCCGAGCCGAGAGATTCGAACCCGGGACCTTCTTGCTGTGAGGCGACAGCGCTAACCACTGGGCCACCGCGCCGCCCAATGTAACTAGTACTGGCCAAATATTCCAATGCAGAAAATGACATGCAAATGATGCAATTGGGATTACGCCGCTTACTGCAAAAACATTGCAGGATCCTGAAAAAAAAAAATCCTTGATATTTGTGATGCGTTCCTGGATAAATGAGTGACTTCATAAATATAATCTATATGTAATAGGGGTAGGCAGTGTCAAGTCACCAATAATTTCTTGGCCTCTCATCATTGATAGCCTTTGTGATGGTACAACCAGCCCAAAAGATGGCGTACAGAATATCTTGTATTTATTTCATCAATTTAATGTATGTATTTTTAAAATGTGTTTCTCTATTGGTTTATTTCTATATTTTTCATAAATGCTATTTATTTTAATCAGGTTTTTCATTGAACTATTACCCTGGTCGATTCAAGTGACTACTCTGCGGGAGATCTCGCCAACTGTCCTGATGTTGTTGTTGACATGCTGCCGTTCTCTCCACAGCTCGGATTGGTAACAAAAAAACCCCAAAAATATAATTATTGTTGCTGATTTGCCGTTATGTCGTTGTTGTTGACGTACCGTTCTCTCCCCAGCTGTGCAGCGCTTTGTGACCCTCCGGTGAAAAGTGCTCTAGAAATGCAATTATTATTATGTGCTTACTCAACTGTACAGTGAACCAGCCTAGATTCACCACAAGTGTAATTGGTGCAAGATAAGCACTACTCCCAAAATGGTATTTTTTGGGGAGTTGATGTGATTTGTAAACCTGCATATTTGATGACAACTTTAATTTTTCAGAAACCTGCGAAACGATATTAGCAAAAAAACTCTTTTCAAGCCATGGTTAAATATGACTTTGACAAAATAAAATATAGCTAACAAAGTTTCTAACCTAACAGCATTTACAAAATTAAGTACGCAACCACTCAACATTTTACATGATTATAAATATGTGTTGAAACTTGCATACAATGTTTCAACACAGGTGTCTAAACTTATTTTAAATTGTCATACCGATACACGTAGTCATCAATATCTGAACATAAGCACGTGTATTTTGTGATGTTTCTAAATTGGTCTAACCTCTTGTGGTTTATTAGAAAACGGCCACACACCACTGCACCATCCGTAACCGATACGCTCTATATGCTCTGAGGACACCAGTACTGACCATTCCGGAGAAGCAGGATGACATCCACTTGATTGGAAAGCCTCATGGACAGAAATAAACCCCAATCATTCTGAATATGACATATTAATGATAGTTGTTTGGTTCAGAAATAGATGCGGTGGCCCAGTTCGTGGGCCCCAGAGCTGCCAGGAGCACTACCTGTGTACCCGCGATGTTCCCCTTGTGAACCCCCCCCCCCCCCCCCAAGTATATTATGCCACACAGACACACACGCAACCACCACGATCGCACTCACCCGCTAGATACCTGCGCGCATCCGTTGTTAGAGCGGCCATTTGACAACGGCGTACCGGTCCCACACTGAAACAATGTACCGCACGACACGAGGGTTCGGTGGGTAGCAGAACGACGATGGACTCGGCCCCAGCGACTGAGGTTTTGTCCATAGACCCTGTCAGTAGGACAGTTTGGTTGGTGGTTCCTCAGTCAGCTGGAATTCGGCTTAGGGGGTGCCGAGTTCCATCCACCAGTTCTGCCGGCGGAGAATAACTCCCCCGGAACGTTAAAGCTGCAGACAATTGAATTCCGGCGGGGTTGCTGGCGGAGGGGGCCACCCGACCGGTGTGCATTGCAGGGTCAAGCTGGGCAGAGTTTCGAACGGACGTTGCGGGCCATATTCTTGCCCTGTTGTAACGGCCAGGTCTCACCATGTGATTGGTCCACTCCCTAAAGAAATTGGTGCCAGTTCTTTACAACGGCGGAGATTGGTTGGTAGAGAGAGCCGATGCTTGGAGACAAGGGAAGGCGGTGCTGATTGGAGGAGAGGGACAGCGGGGCGTGGCGTCCGGGCAGCGGGAGTATTTAAGCAGGCGCAGAGCAAGGAGGGGTGCAGTTTCTAGTTGAGTGGAGGCAGTCAGGGAGGGCAGCCATGTAGAGGGACGAAGGCAGTGAGTAGCGGGGTTAGTTAGCGGGGTTAGTTAGGCATGTTAAGGGCAGTCAAGCAGCGGGGTTTAGTTAGTCATGTGCGAGAGCTGTGCCCGGAGCTGTGCGAAAGCTGTGCCCGGAGCCGTGCGAGGCTGCGCCGAGCGGCAGTGCCGAACGGCTGTGCGCCACGTAGCGAGTTTGGCTGAAAGGAGACCTCGTCACGGCGCGCAAGTCTGCAGCAGTAAAAGACCTTCACTTCATCACCACTGTCCGGTATTTTTGTATCAAAGCGGTTGTATGGGTGAACGTGGTGTGAGCGCGGCGGCGAGAGAGCAGAGTGTGGTGTGCGCACGCACGTGGCGTGCAATTGGAAGGGCGCGGTGAGAGCGCGCGCGGCGCGGTGAGAGCGCGCGCGGCGCGGTGAGAGCGCGCGCGGCGCGGTGAGAGCGCGCGCGGCGCGGTGAGAGCGCGCGCGGCGTCATTCAGGGACCTTCGCAGATTGGTGTTAGAAGTTGGGGATCGTGGGGCTCGAGAGTAGATATTTACGGAGGTGGGGACCTACGGAAATTATGGGACCACCACATAGAATATAGAGTCCACGACTTATGTAAAGGTTCCGATATAATTACGCCTTTCGCCCAAAGGTCACAAATCGCTGCACAAAGTTGTGCAGAGAACGACATGTCAGCAACAACAACGACATAGAACAGCAATTCAGCAACAATAACGTTTTTGGAATTTTTTCAATACAAATCTGAGCTGTGGAGAGAACAGCATGTCAACAACAACATTAGGACAGTTCAGCCGAAAGTTAAATCGTCACAATAAATTATAGAAGGATGTGAAATAAGCAAACATTTTCAACAAACAAGGAATAATAAATGTTCCCAAGCAGGCGTCGGTCGGCGAGCCATCATTACAGCACAACAGTGAGCCGCATTAACAGTCCTAGCCAGAGAACTTCAATGACTTACGGAAGAAGTCTTGAGACGAGATTTGAAGATGCCAGCTGACGTTATGGAAGTCCTTACTTAAGCCGAATTTTCTCATCTCATTGTCAGAAACCGCTTCGTCCTGTACAGGGTCGTGGTGAGCTGCAGTCTATCCCGGCAGACACAGGGCGCAAGGCAGGGATATACCCCCGATGGGACGCCAGTCCATCACCGGGCACTGCGGGCAATTTAGTCTGCAAGCCAATTAACCTAGGCAGCAGCGTGTTTTTGGATGGTGGGAAGCAATTGAAGTACCCAGCAAAAACCCACGCAGACACGTGGAGATAACATGCAAACTCCACAAAGGCACCCGAGCCGAGATTCGAACCTGGGCCCGTCTTGCTGTGAGGCGACAGCGCTACCCACTGAGACACCGTGCCGCCCCTGCCTAAGTTTACGTAACAATAATAATAACACTTACACCGGAAAATCGCTCCTTGAGGGGCTGGCAGCTCCCTCCGCACGTGACTCGTACGTGCCCCCCCCCCAGCGCGCGCGATCACGTGGTCGTGTCCCGTCCGCCGGGTCGCGGGGTGGGGAGTCACGTGGTGGTGGCCTGGTGCTGGGATCATGGCGGAGTCGCCGGCGGACGCGGCCGCAGCGATCGCCCTGCTGCTGCAGGTGAGAGGGGGAGCGGGGAGAGCGGGGAGGGACGGGAGAGCGGGGAGGGACGGGAGAGCGGGGAGGGACGGGAGAGTATCGCGGGAGGCTGAGAAAGGGAGCTGGGAATGAGCGCCGCGGCGAGGTAGGGCAGTGCGCGCTCGTCAGTACCGCCTACAGGTTGACAAACCCGGGTGCTACGGACCGCCCGAAATGACCGGTAGTAATAATAATAATTACATTTATGGAGCGCTTTTCACCCTAGGGTTACAAAGCGCTGCACAGAGCACGGGCACTACACGCGCATACTGCGCCTGAGGATGCCTCCAACGTGTGAGGCGAAACGTCGCGAGGAGAGAGAGCCATCGACGCGGCTGTCCCAAGAGAGCAGCTTTTCGAAGCAATCATCATGCATCGAGCCGTGAAAACCGACATCGTTACAGAGCACTATCATCAACTCGCCGCGTTTGAGTCGCCAGTACATTCACTGCGAGCGTCGCTCCTCGCCCCTCCGCTTCTGCTGCCTCCGATACCCCAGGAGCGTCCTTCATGAACCTTCTGCACGAAGTCCCAATGTAGACACCGCAGATACCAGTCATCGACCGTTGCGTCAAATCTGCTCCACGTACTTCTGTACGGCATCGCTCCACCTCTTGTCCAGCCCGTGAGACGCCCGTTTACTCCACCGAGCGATCAAGCAGCAACGGCTCATACAAAAGTACACACGTAGCAACAGCCACGACGACAGCTGGCGATCGCCGCTATGTGGTGCTGTGTAGCTGAGGCGATTGATAAGAATGCTTGTGCTAATGGTCAGCAACAGATTACACAGTGGGATCTTGGGCGGCATGGTGGCCCAGTGGGTAGCGCTGTCGCCTCACAGCAAGAAGCCCCGGGTTCGAATCTCGGCTCGGGTGCCTTTCTGTGTGGAGTTTGCATATTCTCTCCCCGTGTCGGCGTGGGTTTTCGCCGGCACTCCGGTTTCCTCCCACAGTCCAAAAAACATGCTGCTGCATAGATTAATTGGCTTGTCGACTAAATTGTCCGCAGTGCCCTGTGATGGACTGGCGTCCTATCGTGGGTATATCCCTGCCTTGCGCCCTGTGTCTGCCAGGATATGCTCCGGCTCATGGCGACCCTGTACAGAACTAAGCGGTTTCTGACAATGAGATGAGACAATGGGATCTTCGTGTGTTGGAACGTGTGTAGGCTCCCTCGAAGGAGGATCTGAGAGCTGTAGTTTCGCGGGCGCTGTACCCGCGCGCCATCCGTGGAGCGGAGCTGGAGGAGGTGGTGAGAACGCTCCAACTGCCCAGCATCGAGCACGGCGAGCAGGTGAGCGTTGCTCGCTTGTGTTGCTGAAGCTGTTGTGTGACTGTCGCTGTTTCAGTGACTTTCCTGTGTGTCTGTGACTCTCACCATAACTACCGCTCAGCCCTTATTCTATCGCTCATCTTTGCTATTGATTTACTGTGCTGAGCAATCTTGATTGCGGTTGACGTTTCATCTTTGTCTAAGTTGGTGTTGTGTGTTTTATTTTGTAATCTTGAGCGTTACTTTTTAATTTTATGATTAAAGTTAGCGTTTCATTTACGAACATATTGTTGCTGTAAGTTTATTTACCCGTTGGTTTTATCCGTTGTCACATTGGTCAAGTTTGGGCGTTTGTTGTGCCACAGGACTTGCATCTAGAGCTTGTAGGCTCACCGGGTAATTTTTGCTGTATTCAGAAACATCTACCATCTTTGCTTCTGTGAATCTCAATGCGTCAGTGGGTCTGTTTATCTCGTGGTGTTGTGTATCCATCGCTGTGTCTGTTGAGACTAAGTGTGTCCTCTTTCGATCTGCATCTGAGAAGGTTCACTCTGGCTTGTGTGAGTCTGTGTCTCGGAGTCTGACTATGTTAGTATGTGAGTCTTGCTCTCTCATCGTGTGTCTGGCACTGACTGCGAGTGCAGCTGTGGGTAGTGATAGTGCAGTGTTGTACGGCACTGCATTACGAACCGCACAGCTTTGTTCGCTGCCCATACGCAACCAATAACCACATCGGATATTTTATCCAGACCTGGGCTCCCCAACGTCGAAACCGCTCCACTGATTACCTGGTACGGTGTGTCAACATTACCATTATTTAAACAAGGACGACCAGGCCGTGTCGGCCTTCATAGGTGCTCAAAGAGCATTTGCTCCGACAGTCTGTTAAGGCTATACAAGGAACATGTTTTTCTTTGTACGTGTAGTTGGTGCTGGCGCTGGCCACACTGGCGAAGCATGCTGTGTTTGTTGGCCCTGCGAGCCTCGAGGAGGCTCTCCACCTTCTCCCAGAGAACCTCCCATCGGGCCTGAGGACGCTGCTGGCAAAAACGCTACTTGACAATTTGTAAGGTCTCACGATTTACTTACTTCCCCGAGTGGTTATATGAATTGCTGTGACTTGATTTACATTGTGTGTGTAGCAGCTGTGAGCATCACGGGAACCACAAGTAAATACACCCTTTAAAATTAATCATATGAATTTATGCACACGCGTTTGGATTTAGGTGTCATGACATTCACAAAGCAGCAACTTCCTGCTCAAGTGAGATTTGAGTCGATGCTCATCTCCTGTTTCCAGTCTCATATAAAGTCCACACTGAATAGTACCTGAGTCAGGAATCAAATCCAGGTCCTTCTTACTGCGAGGCACAAGTGTTGCCGCAGTTTGGTCGTGGATCTGTATCGGTGAAACACGTAATAACCCGCTAACCTAATTTCAACCTTTTTGGGCTCTGAGAAACACGTCTTGGGTGAGTGACCTGAATTCTGACAGGTGTCTCCACATGTGTTTGGTACACATGAATGTACAGGTATGTATTTTTGCTGACGTGCGTGCATACTTGTGTGTATCCACTCAGACCAGCATGGAGAAATGAGCTGGCCTTTGACCAGGGTGAGTGTGGCTCTCCATGCACTCCTATCAATAGTGAATCAATAATTTACAAGAGATCATCACTGTCGTTAAATCACACCTCGGCATTGCTCCTATTACATCTTTCAATTGCTGTGCCATTCTACCGCCCCAATCTGTGCAGTCCTTTTTCTACAATTGTTGCTTTGTGTGTGTCTCCATGTGTCTGTGTTTATTTTCTTGCAGTATCTCTGCCTCGTCTGGCCTCCATGGAGTGGAGTGTGCACGTGAAGGCCGCCTCTGATGAGGTTGCACGTATGGCCGTCCCTACCTGCCTCCTGCAGCTGCAGGTGATGCTACGCATCGAGACGTGCGCACAGATGCCACTGCCTACTCTCCGGCACATGTGCACTTGTGAAGCCGAGTGGTGCCATCACGCCGCACACATTACACAACTAGCACAATGGAATGCTAAAATGACAATGTTCCTTGATATTAGACAAACATACCCATGCTTAAACGTTACCTGCAATTTTCTCAATTCAGTCACATATAGCAACTTTGCCCCCTTCTGCAAATATTTGGCTGGATCTTCCTGATAAAAAAATTAAAACTGAGACTTTCATGGTTAAAAGCACGAAATAATATGCCAGCTCCTTCACTCATGGATGCATAGACATTATGCATTAGTGGTCGAAACTTTGACAGCATCGCACCTCTTAACCTTGATATTTTTCAAAGATATAGGTGGAACCAGCAGCGACATCAAACAATGTACAGGTCAATACGCATATCTCCTTTATAATTCTCATCTCATTGTCAGAAACTGCTTAGTCCTGTGCAGTGTCGCGGTGAGCTGGAGCCCACCCAGCAGACACAGGGCGCAAGGCAGGGATATACCTACGATGGGACGCCAGTCCATCACCGGGCTCCTTTATAATTGCAAAACTAAAGTCAAGCCACGATAGTGTGATTGTGGCCATGCAACTCAAACCATGGATAAATTACTAACTAAATAACTGTAGCCTGTACTCCTTCAAGGAAAGAGAATTGGCAAAGCTATAAAAACTACTGAAGCCCTCTTGTGCCTAGCAGACCTCAACATTAGCAGTCCGTTCCTGAACATATTGCCATATATAAAATTAGAAAGCCCTGTATTCACATGTTTACGTGTCAATACACACCGTGTCTCCATACATACTCATTCACACATGTTCACACACAACCTTATGTCTGCATACACACATATACGTTCATGTGTCCCCTAACACGTGCATACTACTTCACATGTATCCACACACACACACACATACGAGTGACACGTGTGTGTTGTGCACATGCAGCTGAAGGGTGCGGAGGAGACAGGGCCGCTGACGGTGGAACTAGGTCGTGAGACCCTGCACACCATGCTGGACACGCTGGGGCGCATTCGCACACAGCTCTCTGCCGTGGCGCAGCCCTGAGCTGAGGGGGCATCAGAAAGAGGAAATCACTAGAGGGACTCGCAAGAGTCACATACCACGTCGTCTTCTCCTCCTGCGCATGGACGTTGCACTTATGCACCACCACATCTGGGGAGTTGAGGGCAGCCAGAACCTGCATTTGGTCTAATTTCCCAATATAGAACCAGTGTGTTTGGGCAATTATTGGTGTGCAATAATTGCATGTATTATAAATTATGCACCATTGTGAGATGTTACACGAATGACTACAGATTAAAATATCACCATTAAAATATAGGATCTCCAGCAGCACTATGCAGATTGCACTCTGTTCATCATAATGGTGAAATCTGGAATCCACTAAAGGGATTGTTTCCTATTACGCTTTGAGTTGTCTTTATGAACTAAGCAT
Source organism: Mordacia mordax (assembly GCA_036362905.1). Lineage (NCBI taxonomy): Eukaryota > Metazoa > Chordata > Hyperoartia > Petromyzontiformes > Petromyzontidae > Mordacia > Mordacia mordax. The sequence continues at coordinate 39,485,881 of JAZEWT010000001.1, forward strand.
TTTGATGAGAAAATTTGAGTTACATAAATGAATTGTGGTTTATAAAGACTATAGACTATATAGAGGTGTTAAGATCTTAACACCTGCATAATCGCCAGACACGGTAAAACCTGTTGTAATCTTATATATGTATAATGGCAAAAAAGTACCCATAGCGTTCAACCAAGTGATTGTAGCGGCACTAGATTCACTTGGTATTCGAGTTGCGTTAATGAGGCTTAAATGAACATCACGTTACATTGGTAAATTTATTAAGGGAAGACCTCATTTCACTAATAACGCTACATTGTCAGGAGACAATTTCCAAAGTCTTATTTAATGGAGTACATCAAGATGAGAATGCATCCTGGAAGCAACGCATCTATGCTGCCAAAGCCTGCAGCATGAGGGGGCCGGGGGGCGTGGCCCAGTAACCCCCACCGTCATGTAATGTTTTGCAGCACCTGGTGCCGCGATTACCTAATGCATAAGGTTGATGATTGACCAGCGAACCGTGCGTGACTCAGAAGCTCACGGTCCGCGGAGTTATAAGGAGCACGAGTGCATAAGTGCGGGACAGTTCTCCCGGGGAATCGGTGAGGAGGCAACGCGGCATGCAGGACAGCAAGATTGTGCGTGGGGCGCGCTCAGCGCGTAGGGGGATAGAAGTTAGTGTGCGGTGCTATCCAGTTATATGTGTTAGTTAATAAAGCATCGAAAACCAAGAAGTCTGCTCATCTGTGGTCGCTGGCTGATCTATCGCCGAATGAGTGCTGATATTCGCCGCGGTGTTGCCGCTGTAAGCTGTAACAAGCTCGCTCCACGTCGCCGCATGCGCACGTCGGAACCGGGTACCTGGCGGAGATCGACTCTACGAGAGGGTTCTCCGTCGGGCACCACATCGTTCCAGACACCACCGTTTGTGAGAGTGCAATGTCAGTTCGTCGGTGAAGACATAATTGAATAAACGCACTTTTACATTGAAAACTACGATTAAAACATTTGGTGAGCATTCCCAGTTGGTGACAAAATGATCAATTTGAGAACTATGCGACGACAACGAATAGTACCCAAGCATTTAAAACGTGATGACTGCAGATGTAGATTTCACTTGTTCTTCTGTCATACCCTGGAAAGCCAGGAGATGGCGATCTCAACGCCCAACAAGACGGCAGGGAGTTTCCACAAAGGGCTTAATGCCCAAACTCGGCGCTAGTGTCGCATTATAGATGTGCGTAGTAGGGTAGTGCGGTGGTAACACTCATCTCACAGCAAGATGGATTTGTGTTTGATGATAGATTTGGGCGCTTTTGTAGAGTTTGTAAGTTTCCCCCTTGTTCCGCATGAGTTTTCTGTAGATTCCCTGGTTTACTCCTGTAGGTGAAAAACTCATACAATATAACGTATTGGCCAAATAATCACAATGCAGAAAATTACACTGCGAATTACTGAATTGGGAATACACATAACAAAATTGCCATCTTATGGTGATAACCTGGCAGAACATTCCTGAACAAATCTTGGGACTCCTTGTAGACAAACGTCGTATTAACAATGACACACAAAGCCACCAGTGTCGGCATGGGAATGCATAGCCCCGCAGTACTAATGGGCGCAAAATTAAACCAAGCGAAACGTAAGTGCATTGCACATCACAGCCACGTGCAGCCTCACACTGGAGCACTACCTACGCGCACGCTCCATCACATGAGCAGAGCGCGCAGCTCACGCTGTGTTTGTTGATGTCCGAGCTCTGCAAGTACCGTTCTCCGCATTCCGCGCACGCGTACAGCTGCTCCCCAGTGTGTGTCCTCAGGTGCATCGAGATTCTAGATGGTTTAAATCTGGGAAACGTCTTGCCGCAAACCTGGGAAACAGGGAGAATCGTCCCCACATCCTGACACTTTCACAATAGCCACAGCTAATGGTTCCCAAAATCCAGTCTGGATTTGAGTTATTATTTGCCTTCAGATGTTGGGTGGCAGTGTAGTGGCACAATGGCAACACCCGTGCCTTACAACAAAAAGACTCTGGGTTCGATTTCCGATTCGGTACCTTTCTGTGTTGTGTAAATTTATCCGCCAGTTCTGTATAAGTTATCTCCCACAGAACAATATAACTTGTATTGGTTAAAGCCTTTCCATGCTTAATAAATGCCTGCAAATGACTCATTTAGGATTTTGACATAGCAACATATACTGTGAAAACATGACACGTCCCTTATCAAGAGTCTTGCGAATCATGTAAGCGATCCATGTGTATTTGGATAGGTTTTTCGTGTGTCACTTTTTGTCTGTTAATGCTATTTCCAATATGTTTCACTCCCTTTGTTACTACCAGTGTTTCTGATCCCTCTGTCACTCAATGAGACCCATGCACTCAATGAGTGCATATGTCTCATTGAGTGCACGTGTCCTACTGTGACACTCATTGCGTGCGTGTGTGTTTGGGTGCCTTCACTCATTGAGTGCATGTGTCTGCCTGTGACATGGGGGCTATGTTGCTATGCGCAATGCAAATTAATTATTGTTTAATGGTTTGGACCATGATCTTGACAAACAATGGGGTGCTCCGTTATTTTTGCTGATTTTAAGTTCTAATATCGTTGTTGTGACCCTCGGGTGAAAGGCGCTCGATAAATGCAACAATTATTTTTACTCATTTTTAATGGCATCAAGTAATCTTTAATGGCCACTGTGAAGCAGACGGCGCATAATCTTTTATAGTCACTACATACCATGGTGGCCTGTCAGATTAAAACTACGAACCTCTGTGATAAGCAGCGTGTGCGCTACTACTAGGCCAAATATTGGCTTTTTCTCGAGTAGGAGTTCCAGCGCTCACATGCATCGCCCAATTGGGGTCCCGAGCCTCTCTCGAGCCAGGCATTGGGCACGCCCTCTGTTCCTCTTGCTGCTGCTCCTTAACCAACGCGTCGGGATGCTCTAGCAAATACGAATCAACAATGCAGACTGCGCACAGGACAACACTCTAAGGCTAAGCGACCATGCGGCTGTGTACTCCACTGTGTTCAAGCCCTGGACGGTGTTCTGGGTCCGCACAGTTTTAACAGAATTGATTCAGTACGAGAAAACTCTGAACCAGTTTCTTCTCACCATCGGTCAGACTTGTGTGAACCAATTCTGGTGAACTGCCAGATATTATAGGCAACAACCTTCTCCGTAAGACATGGGTTTCAGCTCGGCGCAAAATTATATAATACACAACACAAAATAATCATTCGCGTCGTTAAATTTACAGTGGTTAGAAACTATTTTTGAACCCTTTAGAATGTTCAGCATTTATGCTAAAATTTGACCTAAAATGTGATCAAGTCGTCATTTATATAAATACATTCAATTTGTGAACCGCATGTGCGTTGACGAATAAAGAAGCGCAAAGCTCGGCTCGGGGTTGTTGGTGCGCATTGGCGAAAACGTGATTCGCTGGTTTTTTTTAAGTAGTGGGGAATTTGGTGGAGTGAAGTTGTGAGTACAGCATAGTAGAGTCAGCGTTGTGCAAAGGCTGTGCGCAAGCAGGGTTCAGTGCTGGATTATCCAATAGACAGACTATGCACATGCGTAGGCTACTAGCAAAGTAGGGGAACCAAAAAACGAGTTTTTTGTAGTGGTAGCCAAACTGTTAGTGATACAATTTCATAAATAAACAAACAGTTTGCTTTGCACATACGAAGATTATGATTTGGAAAGATGACGGCATCGGCCTAACACAACCTTTCCCACCGTTAATGTTGTCCAGATATCTGTCACTGCAGAACGATATTGCTGTACCAAAAACAATCACGATTCACAGGCCATATGACAAGGTTTCCAAAAGCTAGTTGACTCATAACCTGTTTCCGTGAACATCTAAATCCCTGTGGACAACCAAGGCATTTCTACTGCAATGTGCGTGCAAAGTTCAAGGAAACAGAAAAATTTTATTTCGTCACATTGATCTTTATGACATAATAGTGATAGAAGAAATGCAATGTGTATTTCCAAATACAGAAATCCCACTACGTATTTTTCTAACATTGATGATGTGTAATGCTCTTTTGCTCAGCTGAAAAGAATAAACTACCCTCAGAGAGCAGCAATGTTTAAGGACAGAATTGTTTCACTTTCCTTACTGGGCATGGAAGTTAACATGCTTCGAGAATCAGTTTTTTATGAACCTATCCAGGATTTTGCAATCAGAAAATACTCAGACATACAAAAATTATCTTTTCAGTGCTTTAAGCCTCTAAAGGTCCTGGCAGGGTGTGTGAAGTAGGCACTGCGAAGAGATTCGTAGTGAGAGACCAGAGTAATGAAAAGTCAGGTATTGTGGGAGGCGTGTGTGGATTGTGTGGTCGCATATTAGTGCTATTTGCTAAGGGATACGATGACATATGGAGAGCGAGTGCAAGTGTCTTTATGCAGTTTGTGGTGGGTCTGTTCTGCTTACGAGGTTGTTATATAGGCACTGTAGTTTGGTGGACTATTGTTTAGAAATGCCATCAGACCAGTGCCAAAGAAGGCTGCAGCGTTAGAGCTCAACGACTACCGCCCAGAAGCACTTACTTTGATCATTATGAAGTGATTTGAGCGGTTGGTCCTGAGCTAGATCAAGAGCTAACTCTCCCCCACACTAGACCCAATGCAGTTCGCGTATCGCACAAACAGATCTACCGAAGACGCGATCTCGCATACACTCCACTTGACTGTGACCCACCTGGATCAACGCAATACCTACGTGAGAATGCTGTTCATCGATTTCAGTCCGGTATTTAACACCATCATCCCACAGCAGCTGATTGGAAAGCTCAGCCTGTTGGGGTTTAACACCTCCATCTGTAATTGGATTCTGGATTTCTTCACTGAGAGGCTCCAGACATTCCAGATCGGCAGCACCAACTCCAACATCATCATGCTAAGCACTGGTGCCCCACAGGGGTGTGTGCTGAGCCCACTGATGTTCACGCAGTTGACCCACAACTGTGCCTCCAGCTCTAGTATGAACCACATCATCAAGTTCGCTGACGACACCACCGTAGTGGGGCTCATCAGCAAGAATGATGACACGTCGTACAGAGAGGAGGTGCAACGGCTGGCAGATTGATGCAACGACAAAAATCTGTCTCTCAACGTTGGGAAGACAAAAGAGATGATTGTAGACTTCAGAAGGTGCAGCGCTGATCACTCCTTACTCAACATGAACGGTGCCACGGTGGGGCGCGTGAAGAGCACCAAGTTCTTTGGTGTTCACATCGCAGATGACCTCTCCCGAACTACCAATACTAGTTCCCTGACCAAGAGAGCCCAGCAGCGCCTGTACTTTATACGACGGCCGAAGAAGATGCACCTTCCAACACCCATCCTCACAACCTTCTACAGGGGCACCATCGAGAGCATCCTGATAAGCTGTATTACTGTCTGGTACGGGAACTGCCACACCTCCAACTGCATGACCCTCCAAAGAGCTGTGCGAACAGTGGAGCGGATCATCGGTACCTATTTCCCTTGTTTGCAGGATATATTCAGCTCCCGGTCCCTCCCATCTGGGAGAAGATTCCGCAGAAGGGCAGGTCCCCCAGACTGTGCAATAGTTTCTTCCCCCAAGCAGTCTGGTTCCTGAACATCAAGCTGCCTCCATCATCCCTAGACTCTATTCTTCGAGCCCTGCTTTGACTTTGACCCCCACTCCCCTTTCTGGTGCACACGGCATCCTTGTTCACTGGGCGCTACCGCTACGTACCACCACCGTGTGGCCCCCCGATCCCCTCTGGACTCATGCCAACTCCCTATCCCCTCGCTTTGGGCTTATACTAACTTCCCACCCCCCCCACCCCCGACATATACCAATTCCCTCCAACCTCCCTACTTGCATAGTCACCTTTCTAGACAATTCAAAAGACACTAAAGAGACAATTTCATAAAAATACGAGGAAATCCTTCTATAGCTACGTTGCATTTTTCTATTTGCACAGATCCATACTCTCTACAAACACTTTTTACAATATTTATGATAGCTATTTTAGTTTAGTGTTTCTTTAAAATTTTAGCATAGTACTTTCGTGATGCCCAGCCTCGCGCGTGACAAGCTCGGTGCATTACGAGGGGTGTGCGCGAGGGCTAACTAGAGGTCATCGTGGAGAGCGTAAACATCACATGGGTGGGAGAGGCGATTGAGAGTAAGCGTGACGTGCGAAAGCCGCGGATTGGAGGAGAGATGTAAACAGCACGCGGGGTCGGAGAGTCGACGGAGAGTAAGCGGGCTGGCGGGGAGTATCAGAAGCGCGTGCAAGCTCAAGAGAGTTCTCCGGGGGGGATTGGTGAGGAGGCAGCGCAGCATGTAGCCAGCAGGATTGCGCGTGGGCGCGTTCAGCGCATGGGGGGTAGGAGTTGATGTGCGGTCGTTATGTTCTTAGTCCATAAAGCATCAGAAAACCCCAGAAAGCCTCTGATGGTCTCTCGCGGAGTGAGTGCTGGTGTTGCCGCTTTAAACCAAAAGAAGCCCGCGCCACGTGGCCGCATGTGCACGTCGGAAGCCGGATGCCTGGTGGAGATGCGACGGGTTCGACTCTACGAGGGTTCTCCGGTCGGGCACCACACTTTAATTTTAAAAGTGTATTATTATCCTACAATCATGCATGTCTCCGTCTATGTGTTTGTGTTGCACTATATGGCTTAAGGAGGACGTCATTTCGTCTCTGCTGTGTACTGTACTGTATATGGCCGTGATGATAATAAAGCTCTACTTGACTTCACTTGAAGTTTGCGTTGCAGTAGTTAAAACGGCTCACGATGATGGATGTTGTGAGTTGTTTGGATGGATAGTAGGGGGCGTAATTGCCAGGGCAAAGAACTTGATTAAACAACACGCAAAATATATCAACTGTGGCGCGCCTGTCGTGTCCCTGGGCTAGGCGCCTCACGCTCCTCCCTCACTAGCCGCGGCATGCTCAGAGTCCAGCTCCTGGGTCGAGGCTCTCGCCTCCGCGGCAAGTAAGGTGCAGCCGCGATGGTCACTAGGGAGTCGGTCGAGATCCCGCCTGCATCCTCACCTCCGGGCTCATATCTCCAGTAGAAGTTCGAACGTAGAATTCTTTATTCTCCACAGACCACGCATAGCACTCCCCGAACTCCGTCCGACTCCCCGCTTGATGATGACTGACCAAACCACTCACCACGCTCCGTCTTTATATCCCTCCGTGTCGCCCCCCCTCTCGCACCTTCCGGATGACCTCATGCATAGCCACGTGCTACCATGAGTCACGCACCACGTGTGTGATGTGTATTGTGAACCGGGGCTCGCCAACAAGGGATNNNNCCCCCCCCCCCCTTCAGCTATGGCACGAATCGCTGTATCATCGTCCTCAATCAATCATCATCATTATCAGGGTGTAATCTATAGAGTGGTTGTGCGAACGGCGCTGGCGGCGTTACTTGTCACCACATAGTCTCTGAATCGGGTGGGCGGTCGGTGCACGCGGCGGGCCCGTGGCAGAGACGGGGTAGTGTCGGTTCCCAGCGGAGACTCCTCTCGTACCGCCTCAGACGCATCCTGCAGTGATGGTCGGCTCCGCCGCCATTCTCGTTGGGGCCATCTCCGCGGGCCGGAGGTACCGCTCACGGGGCGGGACCTCGGATGGTCGTGCACGAGCCGCAGGAGCTGCGATCGGATGGCAGCTGGCACACACAGCGGGCCGGCCTCCCCAGCTGGCCCCCGCTCTCTTACCACTCCCTCCCTTAGCTCCAGCTGGCTGTAGAGTCCCCCCCAACTTCCCCCGACCATGGGGAGGCGTTTGGCGAGGGCGTCGCTTACCCCCCTAGCTCCGGGTCGCTACGTTAAGCGTGCCACAGTTGGTCGTGAGTCATTCCCGGAAATTCGCACCCCACTTCGGCTTGTACCTCCAGCTCAGATTCGCCCTCCCGACGGGTCTCACTGGCTCCCACTACAGCAGACGCCGCGTTAACCCTAGTCAGCTCCTCCCTCCTCTTCCCTCCTGTTCCCTGAGCAATGCATCCTCCCGGCGGAGGCGACACCGCCCTCCGGCGAAACACGGGCACAGCTGCTCTGCGGTGGTAGAGGCGCTGATCGGTGGTCGGCGCGACAGCGCATCCGCGTTAGCATGTGAGTGACCCTCCCGGTATTCCACCCGTAGGTTGTACTCCTGGAGCAGAGCGAGCCACCGGGCCATTTGACCCCGTGGTTCTCTGAAGTTGAGGAGGAACTGTAGGGCATAGTGGTCGGTGCGCACCCGGCAACCCCGTGCGTGCAGGTACGGTCGGAACTGTTGACAGGCGAACA
>JAZEWT010000001.1:39505710-39520061 GCA_036362905.1 Mordacia mordax
ACATGTTTTGGCGAAATGTTAGGCGTGCCAGAACAATGCTGCTCACCTGGCGGCTCGGAGGCCCGCGAACTAGGCTTCCACAAAGTCGACCCTGTCCCACAACCCTTCACCTTGTAACAGGACCACCACCACTCACTTCTGCACTCGGGTTTTTGAGCCACAGTTAAGGAAAAAAAGTAACAGCCAACTCAGGTTGTTACTCTCTACGAGCCTCTCCTTTATTTCTCGCATCTCTCTCATGTCCTACCATACCCATGTTATATCGCTTTTTACGTTTCTCCCCATATCTCATTGTGTTTCTCGCCACGTCTCTTCATGTCTCTCCACGCCGCAGATGTCCGCGCAGGGCGCACCGTTCAGGGATCGAGGTTTCTCGGCGCCGACGGTAACGCTAAGCAGGCTGCCCGGGGTCGTTCTCTCATACACAGCTTGGCGCGCCTTATCTCCGGCGCAGCGCCTTGGTGAGTTGGCGCTGGCCAACGGGGTCCTCTGCGAATTCCTGCTGCTGGCATCTATCGAGCAGGGACGCCTGGGCCAAGCCGAGCTCTGCGCCAGCCTCAAGTTCACGCGCAAGCAGCTGAACACGCTGCGGATGATCACGCGCGCCGCGCTCACGCTGTTGGGCGCCGAGGGCCGCGCGCAGCTCGACCGAGCCGGCCGCGTCGCGGACCCTCTCGCCGGGGCCGTCGCCTCGGGCAGCGACTGGAGCAAGAAGGTGCGCGGCTTCGTGGTGACGCGCGAAGTCTGCTCGTGGCTTAGGCGCTCCGTGCGTGACTTCTACCTCCTCAAGACACAGTTCCCGTGACGATGGATGTGCAACAGCCAGAGAACTGGCTCACTGGCCAAGGTTGCCACTCAACTCACCGCTCTCTCACTCCCACAGCTCACTATTCGACACGGCTCTACCCAACAGTGAAAACATACGTCAGGATAAAGAGGTAATGTCCCTGGTGCGGTGTGCAAACATCACCTTTCGGGGAGACCAATCTCCCACCTCTTGTGCCGTTCAGGCCTTCATACCGAAGGTGCTTGTGCTAACAGCACTCGCCCCAAGTCTGTTAAAGACTTCACGGGGGATCTTTGTCTTTCTGCCCCCCCCCCCCACCTGACAATTCTTCAGCGACCATCAACGGCGAGGGTTCTGTTGCGTTTTCACAGCCAGGAACAGACGCGAGTCGTGCTGGGTTCGTGTTCGGAGGGCTCCTCCATTCCCATTGCAGTCTCAGATCCGTCGCCTGTTCACAAGTGTGTGGTGAATGTGTGTAATGTGAATATATGTGTGTTGTGCATGTACAGTATTTATCAACTATGTGTCACCAGAATCGGAATTAATGCTGTTTTCTGATTAAGGTGTTTGGGATCAATTGGCTGGCTGCCTGGGTGTTATATTTGGCGAATGGAGCACCGACAAGCGATTGGTAGCTGCCCTTGGCTTAACGTTCTTGGCTACCGAATACATATTTAGAGATGTTGCTTTTGCTGCGGGGGGGGGGGGCAGAGCCTGTCCCGGCCAACAGAGGATGCAAGGCGAGGAATGCCCAGGATATGGCACCAGTACATCACAGGGTACACTTTTTTGGGGGCAATTTACTCAGCAGGCCAATTAACCTAGGCAAAAGCATGTCTTTGGACAGTGGGAGGAAAACAGAGTACCTGACGAAAACCCACGCGGGCACGGGGAGAACATGGATACATTTCTGGCATATTTGATGCGTTTCAATAACATATTTAATACACTAAGTAATGTCCTCATCAACAACATTAGATCTTATTCAGGTTAAAAGATATTAAGTTAGTTGCGCAGTTAAAATGTGAACACCGTTTTGTAGTTGATACGTTCCACTTCGCCTACCAAAGCACCACCCACCGTCTTTAAATGTGACGTGGCTTTACGGCGTATCGCGTAATGACGTCACACGCATTGACCGTCCAAAGACACGCTGTTGCCAAGGGCAATTGGTTTTCTGAGTAAATTGACCCCCAAAATGTGCCCTGTGCTGTACTGGCGTCACATCCTGGGTATAGCCTCGACTTACGCCCTGTGCCTGCCGAGATAGGCTCCGGCCCCCCGTGACCCAGTACAACAATAAGCGATTACTGATACTGAACTGAATCATAATAAGATTTTTATTATTTTATTTATAACTCGTCATATGACGGGCTATTCGGCTAGTATTAGCGACCTTCAATGTTTGATTCTTGACAATATAAAACAATGTGCTCTGTGTTTGATAAGTGAGGAAACTGTAGATTATCAGATATAAAGCGTATTCCCTCACCAAACAGATATGCACATGCTGCATTTAATCGTCTTGTGGAATAGACACTGGCAGTTTAAAAATCGACAATTACGTTACTTAATTAGTTGCCGACATCCGTGGATATGTTAAATAGGTCTCTCGCGACGCGTGAATTCTCTCGGCATGGGTCCTTGATGCCCATCACGTGCCGGCGACGATCGTGCTTGCGTTGGCGGGCATTCGTTCTCTCTCCCCAGGGCAGGCAAATTGGGACTCCGAAGACTCTCCATCTCAACAAAGGAGGAATCTTTTTTCAGCGGCGCCCAACCCGAAAAATGACCACGCGGTCAATCCCGCAGCGTTGTTCACCGGCACCCGATCAGACTTCCGACCCCCAACGAGACTCACCGTCCCTCACTGCCCTCTCCCCCTCCGTACTTATCCCCCTCCCCCCGGACATCACCTTACTCCTCCCCTCATGCCACACCGCAGCCAGTCAGCACAAGAAGAACTGGCGCCAAATCTCCTATCAACGTCTTGTCAGTTTCCCACACCCGACCGCATGGCTCCGCTAATTACTGAGAGGTGGGGGGAGGGGAAAAGGGCCCCCGGGGGAGGGGGTGGCGGGGGAAGGGCTGAAGGGCCACTTACAATAACGTGACCCTAACCCCACCTAGTCGCCCCGACACAGGTGCCCTGGTGCACCCGTCCTGGCACGGCGCGAGGCTTGGCACTACAGGTATATTGAACACCTTATCAAATTGGAACACATATATAGAATCAAATGTAGCAACAAATATGAAGCAAAGCAGTGTGTTTCGTAAGTACTGTAACACTAACACAGGCGTGCCCTGTGTTCCACTGGCCTGTGGTAGTACAGTGGCTGGAGGGCGCGGTTTCCTTCTGAAGGTTGCGGGTTCGGACCTTGCTACGGGTGACTCAGACGTTCTTCCCTCGGCACGGTGTGGGGCGATGAGACGAGGTCTCGTGAATGTCTCGTGCGTGTCATGGGACGTGGGGCAAAGCGTGTGCCGGGGATACTGCTCACTGCTGTCCAGCATTTTGTGATGCTCGGGTGATAGGTGCTTTAGAAAAGCATATCTTCTTACTGGTTGTGACCAACAATGAGCAATCCGTTTCGACAAAAGTCGTCAGAATTGCGAACTAAGTGCTTGCACTTATCACAGATTTAGAGACTGTTGATTTTGTATTACCACATGAGAACCCCATAGACCAGGAGAGAGTCTCATTTGTAAGTGCGATCTGGAGCATGAGACTTGTAGGGGGAAATAATTTCCGTGCGAGTGATTCGTCGGTACGATTGCATGTGTACATATTTGAACTACGGTACTGTAGTGTAATTATATAGACGTAAGTTACACAAGTAGCTGCAGGAAGCGCGAAGAGTGAGCACACTCCACGTCTCACTCCGTGTGAGCTGAGCACATCGCATCTTCGTGTCATGGATTTGTTTTTACAGATTCTTAGGTTCAATTCATGGTTTGATGCCGTGGATTTAATTTGCGTACACATTACCCTAAACGGAGCATGATTATCTTTTCCATTTGTAATGACTTCGAAGCCGTGTTCGAGAATGCTTATATTTATTTTAACTGAAATAAACTATACACAGCAAGCACAGTTGTTAGCGTCTTTCTGGACTCATTAACACAGCTGGTTCTATCACACTTTGGCTCTTTCCACATCAGGCTACATCCACAGTTAAGCTCTTGGCTGTAGGGATGACCGAGCCTTCCATCTGTTATCGCCCTAAATAGCTTTCCTCAATCCTGCCCCCCCAGTTCTTCCCCATCTCCGCCTTTGGCCACCCGACCTTGCCCTTGGCCAATCATGGTCACTCGGGGGAAGCGTCAGGGCAACTGGACCTCCTTCCTCTGCGTGCATTTGGACCAATGGGAACCAGTGGCGGGAAAACACCTCAAAGTGACTGGAAACTATCAAACTAGTTGTCTCAACATACCTCTGCTAGGTCCCTGTTTCAGTTCGTTACACTTTTAAAAGAAATACATTTCTATTTCGATATAATCTATTCTGAGATGAGAATTTGTGTTTTGCGCATGACTGGTGTAGTGAGGCATTTGACTCCATGGATGTTCACCCACCCCTACACTAATTCACATACACTATCTGACCCACACTTACAAAGAACGAACATATAGCCTTAACAGGCCAAGTGCTGTCAACATGGTAAACGAGGGGATAGGTGGCCAACACCATGCCCGGCCGCCTTGTCTCCCTAATGACAATGTTTACACATCACACTAGATACTCATTTGAGGCAGATTTGACCTAGTGGAGACCCAAAACAGTTCAGGAATCGTCACTTGTGTTTGCCATAAGTGAGAAGCGAATTCGGGTCGCCGGGTTCGCAGCACACTAACCGCTACACAACCGCTCCATACTCACCCACACTCACACTCAGTTGAAACAGTAAAGCATTTTTAAAAACATCCTCTTAAAATGCTCACTCAGTAGTGTAACTGTGTTCACAATCAGAGCGAGTTAATCGGCACGTCGTGTGCGGTGGGGTAAAGTTTGGAATATCTCACCGGTCAGGGTCTGAGACAAGGCCCGAACACTCCCTGAAGTGGAGCCCTTCTACCAGCAGAGACGTGGGCAAGAAATTGCATAGCAACGTATTTACCACCCACTGCAATCTCATTCACTATCATATGCAACAACACTGTACAGGTGAAATGACCTGCAGACACGATGAAGAAAATAGTAATTATTTATTAATAAACTCACAAATAAATATCAACAGTGTTTGGTCTGAGTCTATCAACGGGGGTAGGAGATACGTTTCAACCCACGTGTCTCTTTGCTCTCAACTGTCACTCAACAATTTTGCTCCCCCCCCTTCATGCACGCCTTCAACCAACGCCTCGTTGCCATGGCGTTTCCGTCTGGAATCTCCCTCCATCAATCCTAGCTTGTGTAACCGGTGGCTATGGTAATGAGTTGTACATATGCATGATCGCACATTAAAATGGTGACGTGTTAGCTTCACACACGCCCCCACGTACAGGGAAACACGCCCACCCCTGCGGATGCGTTTCTCAGTGTGAGTGAAGCGTGGTAGAGGTGAGAGCGTTTGCCCTGGAGCTCCGCACATATAAAATTATATATGTAGAGGTTGGTTAATGATGAGGTGTTTTGTATTATCCGCCGGGCTGTGGAGATTTGATGTGGCTTCGTATGTTCGTGGGTATGGTTGAAGGTACGTGGTGTTAGGCGGCTCGATTAAGATATTGTTATTTAGGAGAGGGGGGGAATCTTTTGTGGGTTTTGGCGCGAGTTGCATGTGGCTGCACGTTGCGGCTATCTTACATGCGCAGTGTTTTTAGCGGGAGTGTGAGTGAAGCATGATAGAGAACTGTGAATATTTGATGTGGATTCGTATGTTGGTGGGTGTGTTTGAAGGTGCTGTGTCTGCAGAGTGAATTAATATTATCATTTTGGGAAAATATACGTGTGGAATCAAGTTCTTGTGGTGTAGGGGGAGTGACGAGTGTCGGCGGACCAGGAGCGGTGCATGCGGAGCACGAGGGGGATTCACAAAAAACACAACGCCGAACTTTACCATCAGAATCACCCCCTCCTCGCCACACGTGCATTTACGTGCGTGGAGTTCACCTGGTGTCTGACATTCTCGCTGGCCAAGCCGCCGGCCTGCAGTCTCATGCGATCGGCGGCCGTATCGTGGGTGAAGAGACGGTGCAGGTTGGCGCCGGTTACACTTCGCATTTCAAATTCTAAGACCTCTCCAATAATAATTAATAATAATAATTGCATTTATAGAGCGCTTTTTACCCGAGGGTCACAAAGCGCTGCAATCAGGGTACTGCTATCTTGTGACGCCACCCTGTTTCAAAAGTGTCTTGTCTATGTCTGTTCATCATTATACAACCCCTGTCCCGTCTGAAAAAGGAGCTGTCCTCAGCTCAACAATGATAAAAATAACCAAACAAATACATTTTTACAGTTCGAACTACAAAAATCAACACAATAAACCTTCATAAAAAGAAACAAGAAAATAATGACGAACATCCAACAAAACAAATCATGCACAAGACAATAGTTCATGTGTGGCACCACAGTCAGGGGAAGCATAGAACAAATAAAAGACCACAGTCCACCATCAGAATGATAGGTGTGAGATTAGTGGAGATCCTCCCATGCAGAGAACGTAAAGAAATAAAACCTGCTTGCCTGAGAAGCGCCGCCGTTTTAACCTAGGCGCTGGGTGAGGAAGGCCGTACCACATGGCGACTCCGCAGAGGCAAAAGGGTACTGGACGGATTAGTCCAGCACAAATGACCTCAACTCGACGACTTGAGACCCAGCCCGGCATGTCTGGCCATCTCTTCTTAAGGATTGGTCAGAGAATGAGCACAACAGACCTTTCGTATTATCTCGAGGCGAGCGAGAGCCATCTCATCTCTCACAAGAGCAGCACAGGCACCATCAGCTCGAGGCTGGTGTGAAATACCTTGCGGCATGGCTCAGCCTAGCTCAGGCTACCTGTCTCGTGATTACACCGTCACCGAGAGTGCTTCTGGACATCACCACAACGACATCGGGTGAGCACTGTTCGCCACGTCAACAGCTTCAGTTCTTTCCCACCAGTCGGCGATTGCGCCATTGGGATCACTTCAACAACCTGGACTGTTCGAGTGTGTGTATCCACCTGGACTGGACTGACAAGTGTTGTGGAGCATTAGCTGCTTGGATATGAAATTAGAGTTAGCCACCTAGATATAGCGGTAGCACGTGCTGCGTATGCCTGGGATAGCGGGGTACAAAGAGTGAGAGTGGCATAGCTATTGTGTGTCGCGGAGAAACACTAACGGGGTGTGGTCGAAAGGGTCGTTAGACTCCAGTGCGGACGCGAGTGTGTGCTGAATGCTTGTGTTAGAGTGCGCCATCCGCTGAGAAATGACAGGGGCCGTGATGAGTGTGTTAAAGAGTGTGCTATCTGTTGAGGAACAACAGGGCATTATAAGTAATTGTAATAATTGCACTCCTAGAGCGATTTTCACCCGAGTGTCACAAAGCGCTACACAGAGCTGCAGAGAGAACGGCATGTCAGCAACAACAACGAGATGAACGGCAAATCAACAACAATAACGGTTTGTTTTGTTACAAATCTGAGTTGTGGAGAGAGCGGCATGTCAACAACAACAGGATAATTCCACTAAAAGTCAAATAATGGCAATAAATTATAGAACATAAAATAAGCGATCAAAATAATTCTTCAACAAACAAGAAAGGAATAAATGTTCCCGAGCAGGTGCAGGTTGGCAGCAAGCCATCATCCAACACTGCGCTACTGAATTTGCAACATACCACCCACAGCGTCCTCCAGGGCTCTGTGCTCGCACCACTTCTTTTCTCTACATACATATCCCCACTTGGTCGACTAATCGCTAACCACAACATTAACTATCACTGCTACGCCGATGACATTCAGCTCTATACTACGATGACATCTTCTAACAATTCCGTCTAGCTCTCTACTTATACCACTGCACTTCAGGCATGGCTGTTCAACAATCACTTATTACTAAACCGTGAAAAAATTACCTTAATCAATCTTGACACTTGCCAACGCCTTGCCTCTACCACACTCCCAGCTAACTAGATATCGCCGGAACCTCAGTCACCCCTTCACTGCATTCAAACCTACTTGGCATCACCATCGACCCCAGCTTTTCTCTCGTCAAGCACGTGAATAACATACTCAGGGTATGCAATTTTCACCTTCGTGCATTATGGCAGATACGTCCCATCCTAACCACCTCCACAGCACACACCTTGGCATGGACTAATGTAATGCCATACTAAACGGACTCACTAAACAACAAACTAACAAACTTCTCCGCCTTCAACGTAACCTCTATTCCTCAGGTCACTCACTCGGTACTGACTCCTTGCGAACTTTACACTGGTTACCAAGCCAGTACAGAATCACGTACAAGATAGCATTACTCTGTCATCGCATCATCAGCACAGGTCATCCTCAAGACCTCGCCAAACTACTTTTACCGCTCACTGAAACACGTTCGCGCTCCCCCCGTAGTTCCTCTCAACTCTTGCTCAGCATCCACACACTTAGAACGGCGCTTCTCCATAGCCGCACCTAGAACCTGGAACAGCCTACCCCTAGAACTTCGTCAGACTACCATAACCTCGACTTGAAAAAAATATCTCAAACAACACCTTTTTCTTCAGGCCTATTCACAGTGAGATTGGCTCCGCATTTCAGTAACTGTGTCCTGTTTTCGCTGGGCAGGGAATTTGTGCGCGTTATAAATAGTATTAATATTATCCCGGCACTACAGTGAGCAGCATCAACAGTCCTAGCCAGAGGACTTCAATGCGTTACGGAACGAGTCTTGAGACGGGATTTGAAGATGTTCAGGGACTCAGCTCACCGAATTTCCAATTGAAGGGCATTCCAGAATCTGGGAGCAGTACGCGAGAAGGCTCTGTCACCCATTGAACGGAGGTGCGATCTGAGCACACGCAGCAAGCCCGTATTGGAGGATCAAAGTTGTCGTGTTGAGGAGGGTACCTGAAGTAGGTCACGGATGTATGTTGGAACAGCACCAGTGAGAGCCTTGTGGGTGAGGAGGATCTTGATTTCAATCCTGTATTTAACCTGTAACCAATGGAGAGATACCAGTACTGGGGATATGTCATCGTGGATGGGTGTGCGGAAAAAAAGTGAGTGGACTCGCAGCCGCATTCAGCACACGTTGGAGAAGATTGATCAGGTAGGCATGGATGCCAGGGAGTAGATCACCTTGTCTGTTGAAGAATTATATATATTTTTCGCTTATTTTACGTCCAATAATTTAATGTTACTATTTGACTTTCAGTTGAACTGTCCAGGTGTTATTGTTGGCATGCCGCTCTCTCCACAGCTCTGTGCAGCGCTTTGTGACCCTCGGGTAAAACGCCCCCTCGAAATGCACTTATTATTATCATTGCACTATTCGGACGAGGCGAGCGAGGCGTCCGTGTGTGTGTGTGTGCGCGTGTGGTGTCGGTCTGTGCACAGCGGTGGCGCAGTGGTGAATACGCTGCGATAAAAGGTCGGAGAGCCGAGTTCTCGTATCGCTCACGGGAAACATCGGTGACAAGCATCTCAACCGGTCGAAACCGCCTTAATAGCGAGTACCTGATGCAGTGTGCTTAATCATCAGCACCGGGGAGACAAATGCGGTCGGGTGTTGACCACACAACGCACGGTGTTTTCCCGTACCGGCCATCACAGATGCTATTCGCTAACAGCAACTTGCCCTAGCTGCCTGTTAAAGGTTATACGGGGAAACGATGTGTGTGGGTCTATTGTGCGCTAAATCAACGAGCAGAGCGAGGTAGACGCCGCACCAGGGCTCTCAGAGCCGCAGTAGCGCTGTTGACCCAACGCCGGGCTGCTAACGCGGCAGTTGCGAGGCAGCCGCAGACGAGGAGGGGACTGGTAGTCCCCTCCTCGCCCTCCCCCCCTCCCACATGCCCCGCATGCCTGTGCGGCAGGAATTCGCTCAGTGGTGCTGAGCAGGAGCAGGAGGAGGACACATCCACGCACGCCGAGACGGCGGATTCTCTTGCTCCTCGCGGCGCCGGCAGGAGCACGGAGCGAGTCTCCTCCCCCGCCACCGCGCCTCCTCACCGATCGTGAACTCTGGAATTGATTTCAATCGTAGGACGCTTCCGTCTCACTCCAGGTGAGGAGTGGAGTAGAGTCTGTGTCTGTAAGGCTAAGAGTTCTGACTTAGAATCCAGCCTTGGTATCGTCCTGGGCTCCATGTCCTTGCGCTCGAGTCACTGCGCTCCCTCGGCAGCCGCGCAAGGCCCGATCGCCTTACCGCATCCCTCGGAGCACCACTCTTGCCGGGCCAGCAGCGGCGGCGGGGGGGACTCGAGGGCCCCCCACTTCCACCACCCACCGTGTTATATAGGGCGAGTGGAGGTATGGGAAGCGAATGGCGTGGGGTGGTGGGGGGCAAGGCAATCTTTGTATTCGCGTCATCTTGTCTCTACTCTCCACGACTCTGTGTTGTTGCGGTCCACAAATTTAGAGTCTACGTCTCTTATGTCTGCTAATGTCCACTCCTTGTCTGTGTCCAGGTCTCCTAGTATGTCTCTGCATCGATACTAACTCTGGTTTCTCTTCAGAGCGAATATATCTTTCGCCTTTTACTAAAGATTTCCGTGGAGAGGAACACACTGTGTCGCTATTTATACCTCTCCCCTGTGCCCTTGTCAGTCTGTCTTCGTCGCTCCATTTGCTCTAGTTCCCAAAGTGGGAGTCGGGTTAGGAGACCTAGAGACGTCTTTCCCTCTTATCGGGAATGCTGCTACTGTTGCAGCTGCTGTTACATCGGAGGTGGAACATCCATCCCGCTTACCACATCACTGCAGCACCAGACATACTTCAGAGTGGAGTAGTAGTCAGAGCGATTGTTGATCCAGCACTGATTCGCTCCAGTGACTCGTTCGCTCGCTCACCAGCGGTCATTCTTATTTTCGTTGTTCTTTCGCTACCGCCAAAGGTTACTGTTCCCGGGATCTTCACTCATTCATTCGCCTTGACATGTCGCAGACTAACCAGACAATGACTGCTTTGTTTCTGCCGAGCGTTGTTGCTACGTGGCAGCCCCACCGTGTGGAAAGTGTTCATGATCTCCTTGAGGATTGGCAAGTCAAAGGATCTCGAGCGGTACTGGGCCTGGCCCCGGGCCTCAGTATCTGCGAATTACTATGCGCGTTTCAAAAGCGCTCTAGAAATGCAATTAGTTTTACTAAATTGCGTGATTATATTTTTCATGTTAAATCAATCCATTGTGGTAAAAAAAAACGCATATTCCCAGACAAACAACTTCTCACTCACCAACTCACTCAACCACCACACTGCAAGTCACCACATTTCTCTTTCTGAGTCTTCACTCGCACTGCTCCATTTTGGGGCGGCGCGGTGGCGCAGTGGGTAGCGCTGTCGACTCACAGTAAGAAGTCCCAGGTTCCCGGCTCGGGTGCCTTTCTGTGTGGCGTTTGCTTGTTTTCTCCCCGTGCCCGAGTTGGTTTTCACCGGTTACTCCGGTTTCCTCTCACCGTGTAAAGGCACGCTGCTGCCTAGGTTAATTGGTCTGCTGAGTAAATTGCCCATAAAAGTGTGCCCTGTGATGTACTGGCCTCACATCCTGGGTATTCTACCGCCTTGCGCCCTCTGTCGGCCGGGATAGGGTCTGCCCCCCCGTGACCCTGCACAGGATTAAGCGGGTATTGATAATGAATAAATGAATGATAATGAATGTATGCTCTAATTTGGAATTTCATTCCTTAATCTGATTTTCGAAGGTGTTGTAATCACTTTGCTCATTTCAAGAAACGTGCTCCTTCTGCCCCATCCACTCTCCCTGGAATCTGGGTTCCTTCATGGGAGCGGAACGTCTCCGTGAGTGGAGGCTAGGAGTTCACTGTGACCTTGCCAAACACGTTCACTCAAGGACACGCCGCGTCTCAGGCTGATACAATCTCCCCATAGTGCTAGTAATAAGCTTTTACCCATAGATGTGTACGGCTCTCCTGTATGTATTATATATTTAATACACTCTATTTTCCAGGATTGCCTGGCTGGCTTTTTCCGGTGGGTCCTGCTTTGAGACGTTTTAACTAATTCTAGTTGAGTGGCAAATGCGAGGAGACCGCAATTGTTACTATTTAGTTTATTAAGCTGCTTTACTCAGGAAAGCCTCACTAAGTTATAAGACTGCAAGTTTATGCATGAGGGGGGCGATACTACTATATAATGTCAATTGGGTAATGTGTGGGGTAATTTTTTTAACATTTGCATGTTTTGGCCCTGACTAGTTGAATTGAAGGTCGGCAACAGTGAATAGCGCTGCTGCCTCAGAGTAAGGAATCCAGGTTCGGTTCCCTGGCTCGGATGCCTTTTTTTATGTGGCGTTTGTGTGTTCTACCCGTGTCTGCAGAGCCGTCTTAAGAGCATTATAGGCCCCCAAAGCAGTGCAGTCGAATATTTATTTATTTATTGACAGCAAGCCACACCATTCATAGATTAGCATGGAGCCCCCTCTGCTCGTGGGCCCACCGGGCAACTGCCCAGCGTGTACATGCGTTAAGACGGCACTTCGTGTCTGCTTGGGTTTTCGCGGGCTACTCCAGTTTTCCTCGGACCGTCCAAAGACACCCTGCTGCCTAGGTTAATTGGCCTGTTCAGTAAATTGTCTCGAAAAAGTGTGACCTGCAATGTACTGGCGCCACATCCAAGGTATAGCCCCGCCTTGAGCCCTATGTCTGCCGGGATACGCTACGGCCCCGTGCGAGCCTGTACAGGATTAATCAGGTACTGATACTGAACTGATTTGCTGATAGCAGTGATGAGTTCATGCAAAACTTCGCGTGTTCTTAGATATAGTGAATACTAGACTAAGGCAAACAAAACGAATCATATGACGATTATGCAGTTGGCCAGGTATGCTATGAATGTGCACGTCCATCAAGACGCCGCGATGGCAGGGCGTCGCTCTCGCTATCTCTTGTTTCAGCGGGACAGCATATGCTCATCCAGTCTGACCAGTTCTGCGTGTATTCATGTCCCTGTGAATTTAACCGGCACGTGAGTTTAAGAATTTGCGCACCTCCGTCAGTGAGCCTTAATAAGCCACGAGTGCAGATCGACGAGGGCACGGATACGCGCATGTGTTGCTGCGCGTGGTTGATGTCTTGCACGTCTCAAAGATTCCCAAAAAGTCATTGTCGAATACATAACGGTGCACGAGCAATAATCACATTCCAATCGGACGTTCTGGAATGATGACACAACCAGTTTGTTTTATGTTCATTCAATAACCGATTTCATGCATTGGTGGCTCAAATTCCGGACATAACCTGAATAGTAACCGGTTCTACTTGATCAGTGGGCGCAGAAACCAAGGCATGTGGGCGGGGGTATTCAATAAGTCGTAGGGAGGACTTCAGGGGCAGTGGAAGGGGCCAGTGATTGAGTGGGCGGGGCTGCAAGGTCACCATGTACTGTACAGGCAGTCCCCCCCAGATTACGAGTGGTTTCTGTTTCTGAGATGTGTTCGAAAGTCAGAACACAGCACTTTACAGTATTTAATGTTGTAGTGTCCCATATATAAAGCAGTAATGCACTCAATGCTTAAGGAAAGCATGAATTAAGCGACGTTCTGCATTATATGATAGAGGGTGGTGCACTGTCCGCTGCAATATTGTTTTTTGTTTGTTCTTAAAACCGTCTCGGCGTCTTATGCGGCCGTTGGCACAAGTAGAATATGGCAGAAAATACATCAGTGATGTTATGGAATTCATTGCATCACCTTTAATTACCCAGATAACCACTGAAGCGACCAGGGTAATCCTCATTTTTTCGTGATCTCGCTCACCAAAATGGCAACAAACCCCATAAAATATATACCAGTACATATAGTAGTGAAGGAAATATGATGTATAACTAAACAACATTGAATCAGAGCTGAATCTTAAATACCCTGCTTGTAGGAATTGGCTTGGGTCGATGACCTTTAATTCAAACCCAAGTTACGGAACATACAGCTATAGAGTCACTCGAGAATTGATATATATTCTATTTCTGTGTACGGCAATACGTTCAAGAGCTAAATTATAATATCGAGTTCTGCTGGCTACAATAAGAGGGCTTCAGTAGGGAGTTCGTGTAATATAGCTGTTCCTCCTTTTTATGCAAAGGATGGCAGACTATCGTGTTTACCATATTGGTAGTATGGTTCATAATTGGTATTACATGTTCACAATCACGATATTGTGGCTTGTTTGCTATGTAAAACAATGGATATTTGTCAAATATAGAGTATTCTCGGTCTTACTGTGTGGTGTCATTTTCTGCTGGAAGTCTGGTGATTGTGAAGACTAATGAGTCCGCAGGTTCCAGCAAATAAAATGTTGGATAATTTTGCTGGATAAGTAAATGAAAAAAATACTTGTGTGTGCTATTTGCTTAACCAGGTTGTCTTTATTATTAGGACTCACTTGAAGATATCACATTGTCGGTCAAAT
>JAZEWT010000001.1:39525193-39549806 GCA_036362905.1 Mordacia mordax
TCTTGCTGTGAGGCGTCAGCGCTAACCACTGCGCCACCGCGCCGCCCTAGATTGATTTTGTGTTCAAAAAAAATTATTTCTACTTTGTAGTGCGGCTAAAGCCGTTCATTTAAAAATTCAATGTTATGATGTTCAATGTTATCCCATTTTATTTTATATATTTTTTTATTTTAGTCTTAGCCACGTTAACATGTCAAGTCAGCTCAGTGTGTGTCTGGCATCGGGAAAATATCGCCCCCATCAGACTGAAAAAAAATAGTAATTTGAAAGGATCGTAATGAAGTAGGTTTTCACGGCACGATGCATGATGATTGCTTCAAAAAGCTGCTCTCTCGGGATAGCCGCGTCGTTCGCGTCTTCTCTTCTCCTCGCGACGTTTCGCCTAACGTTAGAGGCATCCTCAGGTGCCCGAGCCTGAGGATGCCTGAGCCTGAGGATGCCTCTAATGTGTGAGGCGAAACGTCGCGAGGAGAGGAGAGGAAGCGAATGACGCGGCTGTCCCGAGATAGCAGCTTTTCGAAGCAATCATCATTTCAAAAGATCGTTTCTGTGGCGGGCTGAAGATCGCCTTGCATCGCTCTTCAAACTTTTTTCACTAGATTACATTGTCATCCGAGTTATGCCTGCGTGAAAAATTTCAGCTGTCCAGCTTTATCGGAAATGCTTTAATTTTGTGGTCAAATATTTGAACCATTACACACAAAGTCCAATGTAAGTTAACTAAAAGTGGGTAAAAATACTGAAAAATAATGGTGTGCATGAGAGGATAGCAAGGAGGAAACCACTGCTCTCTGAGAAAAACATTGCCACCCGTCTAAAGCTTGCCAAAGGCCACCTGCATGATCAAAAATGCTATTGGAATAATATTCTGTAAACAGATGAGTAAAAAAGGGCCAAAATTCCTCCAAGCCAATGTGCAGGACTCATCAATATTTACAAGAAACGTTTGTTGATGTTATTGCTGCTGAAGAGGGTGTCACCAGTTGCCGAATGTAAAGGTTCATATATTTTTAACGACAAAACATGTCTTATTAGATAATTTTGCTCAATAATAAGTAAAAAAGTAGATATTTTAAAGTGCTATGTGTGCTGAAGGTCATTCAGTGACTTATTACTTGACTGTAGTCACATGTAAACACATTATCTAAATAAATAAACATCGGCAATGATTAATGAACATCTGTACTGTTGTGATTAGTGAGTGGTGAATAATGAGCATCTTACCACCGGCTCTTACACAGTCACGTGGCCCAGTTGTAATGTATTTGCTGCATGTTGCACAGGTTGAAAGTTAGAACTTGGCACGCCACCATGATTAATACTGCGGGTGTAATAATCATGAAATATAATGTGCCCAACTGCTTCATATTGGAAGCAAATGATTCCACGATGTCATTAAAAACTTAAAATTATGCATTTGGGCTTAGCCATAACATCTCCTCCTGCTACAAAAACTTGGCAGGATGCTACTGAAAAAGAGTCTAAAGACTCTTTTAAGGCTTTCTTAGTTAAATGACCATGATCAAAATATGAATGAAAACAAATAATTTGATTTCACTACTGACTTCTCGTTGAATATTGTCACCTAAACAGCTAGATACCAACTCACAGAAAATGCTTGCATTACTATCTGCAAGGCTCTTGTTATGATTGCGCTCTTTAATCCAGGAAAGCCTCTGGGAGTCTCATGACTGTATTCAGGAGGGCACTGCCAGTTTTTTAGTCGGTAATGATGATGGATGTGCATGATCCCAGTTGAGGCCTATGAGTGTGGGTGGTGTCCCGTCTGAAAGTATTCATTCTCTGCTGCCCAGATGCTCACACGCACAGGAGGGCATCCAGTGAATCCATCCAATTCACCCAAGCGGAGTCGAAGCCCAAGCTTTCTCGCTCTAATTCTGCCGCTGAAGGCCAAGGTGGTGATACTCCAACGTCATGCAACGAAAAACTCAAAATGAGACCTCAGCTTGGACTCAGGCCACCGGAGACGCAGGGACGCTCGATGTTCAGGACCCGCTTGTGGGCGCGAGAAAACCCCATGCAAGGCCGGCAGCAGAGGGAGCTTGTGGCGGCCTTCACGAACCCCAGCATGGACGACGAGGTGTGAGCCTATGCGATTGACAGCAGAGCATGCAGGGTGGATTCTCACTTGGGGTGTAGAATTCTTAGCGTCTAACACTAGAGCATTATTGTGCATACTGTACATGTGCAAGTGGCATGTGATAATCTCTGCGAAGTGTAACATTGGCTCAAGTGAGGACAATTGACTTTGCTACAGGACGAGGCCTAGGCTTGTCTCAAATCACATAGGAGATGTCGTGCATGTGATCAATGGTGCTCAGTGCTCTGTTGCTCAGTATTCTCTGTGTTGCTACAACGACCATGGCATTGACAATTAATCCTCGTCTTGAATTTATTGAATGTTTAAATTTTTCAAATGTAATATCGAAATAATTGCAATAACCTGCTATGCTGGTGCTACGCCGTGGCTGCGGTAAGGGCTGGTGCATCACAAGTGTGAAACACCAATCTTAATGGAATGCAAAGTCCCCATCTCCTGAAAAAACGGTATGGCAGCACAGCAAATGGGTTAATTTCAGCCTGTACAGGGAATATGAGTATTACCAAGCTCGTGTGTGTGGGTTCTCCCCCACTACTCTGCTTCCCTC
Organism: Mordacia mordax; assembly: GCA_036362905.1. Classification (NCBI taxonomy): domain Eukaryota; kingdom Metazoa; phylum Chordata; class Hyperoartia; order Petromyzontiformes; family Petromyzontidae; genus Mordacia; species Mordacia mordax. The sequence continues at coordinate 39,527,863 of JAZEWT010000001.1, forward strand.
CTACCTGTTTAACCACTGCAGTGCACCTGCAGAGTTAAGGAATAAGGGGGGAGGGGGCAGCGTGACTTATTAACCTTTCCATTTCGTCATGCGGTGTCCCGTTAAAAACAATTGTCTCGTGATGTGGTGATGAAATGCGGCGGGTTAATGATTGACACCCGGGCCGCCACGTGGAGGGGGAGAGGGTTAAAAACGGGGGAGCGGGGGAGGAGGAGAGAGAGACTTTGGCTGGACGGCAGAACGAAAGGCGGAGGTGCGGGAGGCCTTGGAAATGCGGCGCCGGCGGTGCGGGGAGTCGATGAGAACTTTACCAATGCGATCGCCACGTTGATACGACGAGCCCACCTCACCTGTGATGAAGCCATGGCTGATGAGATGACCCAGACCACCATCCTGCCAATTTAAACGGAACGGACTGGTGGTTCGAGGACGTCATGAGGCCGGAGTTGAGTCTCCAAGAGGTGGTAGAGCGAGCCGTGGCATGTCAGCATGCGTGGAGACCACGGGGCTGTGGCAGACGAGTGGCGGCATGCGACGTGGACTGGCAGTAGGAAGGCGGCGAGCGTGAACAGCCAGCGGGGCTAATGGGGGGGGGGGGCGGCTGGTGGCTGTGCAGGCCAACCCGGGCCTAGTCGCCGCCGGTCCACTAGAGGACCCGCGGCTAGACGCCGTCCTGAAGGGGCTGCAAGTGCTGCAGGGAAATAAACAGGAGATGGATCCACGACCGCAGGCGCTGTCCGTGCAGATGCAGTGGAGCGTGGGGCAGCGCGTACCGACGCCAACGCCACGGGACATCGGTCGAGAGATCGACTGCCGCCTGCAGCTGCTGATGGCTTGGTCACCGGAGGGAGTAGTGGGGGCTGGGTCGGGCCCGATGAGACGATGGGACGGCGACCTGCCACGGGTAACCTGTTACGGGTGTCGACAACGGGGTCACGTTCAGCGGGATTGCCCGAACGTGGGGTCTGCGCAGCCGCCGTTAAACCCCAATGCACCTTGGTAAATGGGAGTACCACGGGCACGGAATACCATATCCCAAACTGTCGGGCGGCGAGGTTGAGTGCGGGCGAGTCGGGGGGGGGGGAGGCTCGGGACTCGGGGCATGGGCTGCGTTTGAGAATGCTACTCGCCATGACCAGGGGACCTCCGCGACAGAGGAGGGGTGGATTGGTGGCTGGCGGACCTGGATGCTCTTGGACACAGTGGCAACCGTTTCCCTCCTCAGCGATGTTCATTGTCACCGCGCGGAAATTTCGCTGCAGCACATGAGGTAGACGGACCGGGATCTGTGCCTGACGGACGGGTCGGGGCTAGGAGCTGCGGGGGCAGCTAACGCTGCGGATGCGGGTGGGGGCAAGCGAGTGTCGACACACCCTTTACCTGGGAACCCATCTGTGCCACGAGTGTGTGCTCGGCACCGACTTGCTGGCTGCCCTGGGGATGGAAGTTTGTGCCGCACGGCGCTGTGCTCGTCAAGCGGGGACTGGCATTGAAACACCGTTGTGCGGCGTCGCTCCGCCTGAATGCTGCGATGAGGATGCGCCCGACGCTCTGCGCACCCCGAGCATCGTCACGCCACTAAACGAGGCTCTGTTGCCCGTCACGTTGTGGGCGGGGGACAGGAGTGAGGAAACACTAGGTGAGTTCCTGCTGCTTCCACACCCCAAGTTGGCCCGGCGGAGTGGTTTGGTCGGCTTAGCAACACTGGTGCAGGCGGGGAGCAGGGCTACGGCATTTCGGGCCATTAATTTGCATGCCACGCCGATCTGACTGCGGAGGGGGACCATCGTGGTCACCGCTCACCCGCTGTGTAGCCCCCACCAGCTGGGGGCGGTGTTCGCAGTGTGGGCCGAGGGGGGGATGTAGGTGGAAGGGGAGGAGGAGGACCTAGCCTGGCACGTGGGGGGGGGGGAGCTGCCGGGGCCACGGATTCCAATATTGGAGGCACTGCAGGTGGACTGGGGAGTGTTGGCACCGGGGGAAGAAGCGCAACTCTGGGCGCTGCTAACAGAGTATCAGGACATTTTCAGCCAGCATGATGGGGAGAACGAACTTGGCGCAGCACCAGGTTTCCACAGGGGCTGCACGGCCCATCAAACTGCCCGCATATCGTATGGGGGCGTCGGATCGCACCCATGTAAACCAAGCTATGGTGGAGATGCTACGGAACGGAATTGTGCAGTCCTCATCAAGCCCGTGGGTGGCACCCATCGTGTTGGTGAAAGACGGATCCACTCGTTTTTGTGTCGACTACCGTCACCTCAACACAGTCATGGTGGGCGTTGCTTTTCCATTACCAAGAATTGACGACACAATTGATGTGCTGGGGGGTGCAAAATATTTCTCCACCCTCGACCTTGCCTCCAGATATTGGCAGATTGCCATGGCGGAGGACCGGGCAAAAACGGCATTCACTACATCCCTGGGACTGTTCGAGATTCGGGTGATGCCGTTCAGCCTGTCGAACGTCCCTGCCACGTTCCAGTGCATGATGGAGATGGTGATGAGAGGGTTGCAATGGGAGCAGTGTCTCCTCTACCTCGATGACATCATCATGTTTGGACGTGACATGGATGAGCACCTGACCCGCCTCTGAGAGGTGTTCACCCGGCTGCAGGGAGCTAACCTCAAACTGAAGCCACGGAAATGATACCTGGCGCAGCGGGAGGTGGAGTATCTGGGCCATCGGGTCAGTGAAGCAGGGGTGCGGACTGACCCTCGGAAGGTGAACGCTCTGACTGCGTGGCCCCGGCCCACGACGGCGGTTGAAGTGCGCTCCTTCCTGGGACTCGCCACCTCTTACCGGTGGTTCGTAAAGGACTGCAGCACCATCGCCCAGCTCCTCATGCTGCTCACCTCCACGAAGCAGCCGTTCGAGTGGACGGAGCAGTGTACAGAAGCCTTCCGACAGCTGAAAGATCATCTCACTCACACGCCGGTGCTTGCTTATCCGATTTTTGCTGAAGAATTTATCCTGGACACCAATGCAAGCGAGTGTGGGCTAGGAGCAGTGCTATCACAAAAGGGAGAGACGGGCGAGCGGGTCATCGCGTACACTAGCCGCACATTGAGTGGAGCAGAGCTAAATTACTGGGTCACTCGCCGGGAACCAGGAGCGGTGGTGTTCGCCTGCCAGCAGTTCCGGCCATACCTGCACGCATGGGGTTGCCGGGTGCGCACCGACCACTACGCCCTACAGTTCCTCCTCAACTTCAAGGAACCACGGGGTCAAATGGCCCAGTGGCTTGCTCTGCTCCAGGAGTACAACCTACGGGTGGAATACCGGGAGGTTCACGCACACGCCAACGCGGATGCGCTGTCGCGCCGACCGCCGATCAGCGCCTCCACCACCGTGGAGCAGCTGTGCCCGTGTTTCGTCGGAGGGCGGTGTCGCCTCCGCCCAGAGGATGCGTTGCCCAGGGAACGGGGGAAGAGGGGAGCAGGAGCTGACTGGGGTCTGTGTGGTGGCTGGCACAGTGGGGGCCAGTGAGACACATGGGGGGGTACAAGCCGAAGTGGGGTGCGAATTTCCGGGGATGACTCACGACCAACTGCGGCACACTCAACTTAGCGACCCGGAGCTACGGGGGGTAAGCGACGCCCTCGCTGAATGCCTCCCCATGGTCGGGGGAAGTTGGCAGGGGCTCTACGGTCGGTTGGAGCTAAGGGAGGGGGTGGTAAGGGAGCGAGGGCTAGCTGGAGAGGCCGGCCCGGTGTGTGTGCCCGCTGCTATCCGATCGCAGCTACTGCGACTCATGCACGACCACACCATGGGATGTCACGACGGAGAGCGACATACCCGGGAAACGCTCCGCCGTCGTTACCTCTGGCCAGGACTGGCTCACGATGTAGCTGTGTGGGTGCGGGGTTGCCCAGCCTGTCAGCGGGCAGCACGGCAGCCTCCTCGCTACACCGTCCCCCTCCGTACACTCCGGGTAAGCCGAGTGAACCAGCTGGTGGGCATCAACCTGCAGGAACCTCTCCCGATGACTCGCAGGGGAAACAAGTATATCCTGGTGGCAATTGAATACTTCACCTGATACCCGTGGCGGTGGCCATTCCTGACAAAACCACAGGGGTTGCAGCCACTGCTTTCCTAGAACACTACATCCTGAAGCATGGGGTTCCAGAACGAGTGTTGACTGAACAGGGGAAAGTGTTTGAAGCGGAAATTTTTTGTAGTCTCTGCCACAACCTAGGGATATGGAAAGAACGAACCACGGCCTATCATCCACAAGCCAACGGAATGGTGGAACGGTTCAACCACACTCTGGGAGGGAAATTGCGGTGGCTGGTGTAACAGCACCAGCAGGATTGGGATGAACACCTGCCATACGTGGTATTCGCGTACAGTAGCACCGTGCGCTCGTCGACCGGGCAACCACCTTTTTTTTTAATGCACGGGCGAGGAGCTCGTCTACCCACCGACCTCGTCTTCGGAGCTCCTGCTCCCCAGCCATTCTCACCGGAGCAGTCGACCACCCAGCTGCTTTCCATGCTACGCCAGGCGCGCGGAGCGGCTTACCAAGCTGGGGAAGCCGCGCACCTGCGACAAGAACGAGCTGCCTGCCCGCGCACGGAGCCGACTGCGTTCTCGAGTGGTGCGCAGGTATGGCTCTACACGCCCGCGGTCAAGCCTGGACGAGCGGGCAAGCTCACCTGCCCATGGTCGGGGCCGCATACCATGGTAAAGCAACGGTCGCCCTGGACGGTGGTCGTCCAGGGCCGAGGGTGGAGGACCAATCGGGTGATTAATGTGCGGCGGTTAAAGCTGTGGCGGCCACACCCGGGAGAAGCCGTCGCACCCCGACCACCCGAGATGGGCCCGGACGCTATGGGGTCCCGCCCGTGAGCGGTTCCTTCGGCTCGCGGAGGTGGCCCCGACGAGAATGGCGACGGAACCGACTATCACTGCAGGATGAGTCTGAGGCGGTACGAGAGGAGTCCCCGCCTCCGCCGAGTACCGACACGACCCCGTCTCTGCCACGGGCCTGCTGCATGCCCCGACCGCCCACCCGATTCAGAAACTATGTGTTGGCAAGTAACACCACCAGCGCCATTCACACGTTGTAGAGCCTCCGACCACAGAGGTTTTCAGCTTGTAGCGGAGCACTGTTTTACTGCTAGCCGTAGAATCCAAGGATGTTTCGAAGCTCCTATGTTTACTAAGGTGGGAAATGTGAATGTTTTCACTTATTACACTAAGAAGGGATTATTGGGGCTATTAATCCGGCCCCATGAGAATCTGTGCCACTTAGGCACCGTTACATTCCGGGTTTTATTACCCTCTGCAGCAGGGTTTGGGGGGGAGGGGGCTGATTTGCTTTAAAGTAATTACTAACGGGCAATTATCGCCTGAGGGCAGGCCTTGATGCCCGGGGGGGTGGGGGGGGGAAATTGCAGAGTTAAGGAATAAGGGGGGAGGGGGCAGCGTGACTTATTATCCTTTCCATCTCGTCATGCGGTGTCCTGTGAAAAACAACTGTCTCGTGATGTGGTGACGGAATGCAGCGGGTTAATGATGACACCCGGGCCGCCACGTGGAGAGGGAGAGGGTTAAAAATGGGAGAGCGGGGGAGGAGAGAGAGACTTTGGCTGGACGGCAGAATGAAAGGCGTGCGCGGGACTGGTACGCGGTTCTGCGAAGACAACGACAGGACTATGCGGCAGGTTAATAAAGCATTCTACAGTGGAAACTCTTTCCCGAGATGTGATATGAGTGAGTCGGAGATCCGTCGAAGATTGTTGCCAGAGCTTGGAGGGAGGCTGACGGTGCGCTGCGAGGGAGGGGATGAGGAGGCTGACTCAGTATCCACCGACACCCTGTTGTCCATCTCGGCTGCGCCTTACCCAGCGCCGTGGCCGGAGCCTCGACCCAGGTGCCGGAGTCCCAGCGAGCCGCAGCTAAAGAGAGAGTATGGGTGGCTGCTAACACACGTGCACACCTCGCCGGAACGTGAAGTGCCTAGCCGGAGTCACGACCGGTGCGCCACACACCAAACAGCCTATATAGGATCAGATTCAGCAATTATTGCCCTCCGTTCTTCCTGCCTGTTTGAGTACATGTTGTTTCCCACGCCTTTGAAACCACAAAAAACTGCTTGTATGGTATCACAATTGTTCTGTTTATTCTATCTCGATGCCACGTGTAACACCGTGGGGCCTGTTTTGTGCATGTGGAACAGAAACTCCGGAATCTCAGCCGATCTGACCTCGTTGCGCAGATTAATCGTCACAAACAAGATCTGGCAGTTAAGGACGACCACATCCGATCCCTGGAGGACTACATCGACACCCTGCTGCTAAGGGTCATGGAGCACACGCCCTGTCTGCTCCGTGTGCCATACACGCCCTGTTCACCCCACCGCTAGCTGCCTCATCTCCGTCCTCAACAGAAATCACCGCTCTTTGTCACCTCCTCACCACTAATCACCTCACCAACTCATAATGCGAGCCACCTTCGTGCTCACCTCTCCACCTGCTTACCACATCGCTCTGTGATTGTGGAAGTGGGCAGACGAGTTTGATGCTCTTTTCCGCATGCTGAGTTTTTCTGCAGCAGGCTGCCTCCGCTTGGAGGCGGCGCCACCTGCAGGGAGGACGTGCGGTTTACGCTGGGGCTGCTATTGCCTCGAGCCCGTGCGGGGGTTATGCCCGTGCGGTGTGGCGCAATGTGCAATGAAACTCCACAAGGTTGCCCGGATCTCCTTCTGTGCATCTAGTAGCGTGGCGCTCCTTCTGTGCACAGTCTTGCGCGAGATTGAACTCTTCATTGATGGGGGCAGGGGGGCCGGTAGAGCTGCAGTCGAGATGTTATGTCCGGGCCCACTATAGTTGAGGTTTACCACTAATAAATGTGATGTTGGCTGGGCCAAAGGGAAGTTTGGTGGTGCAGTGGTAACCCCTACACAACTAGCACCAACTCTACGTCACTCCTTTTCAAGAACTATTGGAGACTGTCAAAAAGTTTTTACATACAAATATATATTTTTTCCAAATTTAATTTCGATTGTGTAATTAGTGTCATTATTTCGAAATCAAGTAGAGCACTGCACCACCCTGTGACTGAAAATGTACTACAAGTAGTTATTACAAAGGTACTACCGAATTTACTTGACATACGCTGCTGTTGAGAAATGTTTGGTTGCATCAGTATTTTCAATTCTTACAACTTGAATTTGGCCAAGTCAATTGAAAAAAATGTAATGTTACATAGTTGTGTTCAACCATTTGGGACCAGGCTAAGGCAATCTGCTCAGTATTCTTGAGAACTCGGATTAAGCATGGTTGCCGATTCAAAGTTGTGATTCATAAGCCAAGATGCTGAGTTGGCTCCCGGAGCCATGTGGTTCCCACCATCATGATTTTACTGAAATTTGAGATTTGCCCAGTCCATGTATGCATTTAAGTGAACCCTTGAGGGGTGTGTATATTTGGCGTGTATGTGTACGATCAATCCATTTCGGGGGTGCATATGTATGTGGTTTGTGTATAGAAAAGTGCGCACATGTAAAAATTAGCCCGAATTCACGAAACACTCACATATTCCAAATGCACACAAAAAACATGATGTACATTTTATGTCAGGGAAGTTATTTAAACCGGTCACAGTGGGTACAATTATTAAAGAAAGAGATGATGGTGTCCGTAAAACTGCTGTAATCAGGCTGAGCTCATTCCACTGTGCATTTCTTGGCCCTTTCCCCTCTGTCACCATAACAATTTTGGTGTCAACAGGGAAGGAAACAGAGATTAGACTTTCACTCAGGCCTGGAAAGCTCCCAATAATGAATCCTATTCGTGGACTCAATCACGGCTGCCTGGGGTTGCCACTTGGCCATAATTACTAAATAGATAATCACTATACAGTACACTTAATGTAAGTACTGCATAGTCATAGTTTGTATGGATGTAAGTGTGTTTGCATATAAATGTTGTCGTTTTTGTTGAGTGCCTATAAGTGTGCATTTGAATGAACTAAAGCAATGTGTAATTGCAACATAATTTTATTGTAAGTGATTTTTCGGCACAGTGTAATGAAGGTAACTTGTTATTTATAGTTAAACTTAGTGTATAACATTACTGCATTCAAATAACTTCCCCAAGACGGCTTCTGACACAATTCTGTTACCTTTGCGATTGTCACCCTCATACCCATCTTGAAACGTAACGTCTTGGATCACAATTTACTTGCAAATATCTATGTCTCTAATATCTGATGCCCAAAATTCTCTGTGTCATTGTTTTCCGCTGCTGTTTACGTGAGTCTTCCTCGTTTGTTTCTGGGCGAGTTCAGTTTGGGTTTTCCTCTAGCTGATCCACTAAGACGGTGATTTATTTTTTGCGTGGCCCATGAACTTTAGTTCTTGTCCAACCACAAAACTCTATCCTCCTTGTTCTGTTGGCTCTCACTGGCTTACATCACACTTGAACACTGTCTACCCTTCTCATCGTGCATTTACTCTTGTTTACCTGTATCTCTGAATGATACCTATTTTCCTCTCCTGGCCTCTTTAGCTCTGGTGTTCAGTAGAAATGTAATATTCTCCTCTACTCATATTCCACGTATTCAGAAAAAAGGCTTCACCTGAGTTTTAATGGGCCACAGGATTGTCTCATGCTCTACTCTGGTGAGCTACACTGTGATATAGTCACTGTCTTGACCACAGTTGTTCATTGCGGACCTTTAGAAATGTTGAGGGAAAATATCTTAACCATTTACACAAGTGTCGATCCTTTGCGAGATTATCATGGTAAATAATGCTTGGCTAGCACATCCCAATGTCTTTGGAATACAGAGGGAAGTGGATTAATGGTCGTGACGAATAACGTATATTTTGGATGGTGGTGTATTTTGGTCATGCTCTATAAAGTTATTTAATTCACTTTACTTTAGTCTCAAGGTCAATCATAATAAATGATGGTTTAGTTAAGAACGCCTCACTCACTCTCGAGGATCTTTTAATAAGGGCCTTGAACTGGCCCATATTGCTGAGTGACATATTGAAGAAAACTGGAGTAATAATAATTGCACTTCGAGAGTGCTTTTCACCTGAAGGTCACAGAGCACTGCACAAAGCTACGGAGCGAATGGCATGTCAGCAACAACGACCTAAGAACAGCAAATCCACAACATAATTTTTTTTTACAGATCTGAGTTGTGGAGAGAAAGGCATGTCAACAATAACATCAGGATAGTTCAACTGAAAGTCAAATAGTGGCAATAAATTATAGGACATTAAATAAGCAATAAAAAATATAATTCTTCAACAAACAAGGAATACATTTTCGAGAGCAGGCGCAGGTAGGCCAGCCATCATTGCTCACGACCGCATTAACAGTCCGAGTCAGAGGACTTGAAAGCTTTACGGAACAGAGGTGGCACTCGGGATTGCCACATCGTCGCCACGACTCGTGACGCCTGCAATACCTGGCAAGCCCTGGCCATCACCTACCCGGGTACAAACCAGGCTCCACTTATATTCTGAGCTCGAACGAAACGTGGTGCATTTAGGGTGCTTTCTGATCGTAGCCGTCATCACTGTCGTTGGAATTAAATATTTACATTGCACTCCATGCACATAAATAAAACATGAAGCTGCTACATGTTGCAGAAACATGTAAATAGTTGAGTTTCTAAACACGTGTCGTCGGCGTATAGGAGACTTGCCTTTACCCGGCGGTGAAATAACTTGAACCTCTTACATACAGGTTTGTGTATGTCACAAACCCAATTCTCACCTGCGCTGCACCGAATGCTTCAGCCACTTTCTTACTGGTATGCCAGACCAGACCTTACCAGCTTATTTTCACTTGTCTTTACTTCACATTCCATTAGCGATCATTAACAAGGTTGTGAATGTTGTGGTGTCGTGCTGTCGTGCGAGTTTACGAGCTTGTGGTGGCGGTGAATGACATTTAGACAAAATTGCCTGGAGAAAACCAATACGTACATGATGACTGATTAAAACTCTACACAGATGACAGACTGCAGTGTATATTCTTTTTAAAGATTACAAACGTTAGTAATGCGGATGACTTTTCATTTACAAAAGTGCTATACATGTTTTATTTGTAGACAATTGCGTTATAATTCTGATTCTGCAACTGAATTATACTTGAAAGTACGAATTTTGTTTTGCTGTATGCTACAGATTGTGTGTGGCGATCATAGTTGCGCAGTTGAGTTCCACATCGATCTTCCACTCGATGTGTTCTCATGTGTGCCAAGAGCTTGTATATGGTTAGGAGGAAACGCGGCTTTTAAAATTCCTTTAATTCACTTTACATTTTATCCGATGGATCGTCCGAGTGGTGGTCTACAAGCGTTTATCTGTAGTTTCAGTAAGATTCTGTGTGTATTTGATTTACGGTGATTTTGGAACGCCTGTGCTCGTGTTTGCACGCCGACTGAAATGTGGGTACAGTAATGTTGTAGTCATTAAAGTTTGCCTGCAGGAGACGGCTGCTGCATTTTCTGCTGTATTGTCGTCTCGGATGAGCCGGTAGTGGAAAGGGCATCTGCAATTTACATAATTTTTTGGCTCCTAATTGTGGCTGGTTTTATAAGGCAACACCATCAGAATGTATTTTTTTTAACGGAGGCATTTCATTCGCTGATGTTTTTGCGATATCGGTAAAACTTTACCAGTTGAATGGTCATGACCCATTCATCCCCTCTGGGGAATTGGCATGAACAAGATTCAAATTATTAACAAATACGTGTCTATGTGTTGTCTTCCTGTATACAGTGTGGCTGAGCGTCCCCTCTGCGTTTCTCAAATTAGGGGACTCGTCACATACAAAACAGCGAGGGGGTTATCGCAGTTCCGGGGTATGAATAAGATAAGGAGGTTAGTGTTAATGTGATTCAGATGTAGACCTCACACAACAAAAGATGACTCGACACATACATAGTACCCACATATATATAGGAGCGACAGGCACTACACACACATACTGCGCCTGAGGATGCCTCTAACCGTCTAACGTGAGGCGAAACGTCGAGAGAAGAGGGAGCGATCGACGCGGCTGTCCCAAGAGAGCAGCTTTTCGAAGCAATCATCATTGTCCAACATTCTCAATGAAAAATTCTCTTAATTGGGGTAACCGAGAAAGTGCCAATCGCTGATGGGGCATCAGCGACTGGCACCGCACGGCCATTCCCGAGGTTCCATTTCCGACAGTGTGTATGTTTCCCCCTGTTCTGCATGCGATTTCTCTGGATTTTAATATTGGACAAAAATATTGCTAAATAAATGCCTGCAAATTATTCAAATGGCATTACACACTACTGCAGTAATATCGCCCCTTACTAGGAATGCTTGACAGGACCCTCCTGAAAGAATGGCGACGCAGTAAGGCTTTCCTGGCGTGATTGCAAGCGGCTGCCAGTGGATCATTATACAGGGTCGCAGGGGGGCTGGAGCCTATCCTGGCCGACAGAGGGCGCAAGGCGGGTGAATAACCAGGATGTGACGCCACTACATCGCAGCACACACTTTTTGGGGCAATCTTCTCAGCAGGCCAATTAACATGTGAATCACAACCTCCTTACACAAAAAAGACCTAAGCCCGGGGTACACTCCATAAGCTGCTCGTCGCAAATTGGTGCGAGTTTCTGATGATGCTGATTATAATCATCAGTGAAATGTCGTATTTCATTATAAATGCTGTGGATTTGCTTTCCAACGCACCGGTGTGCCGACATAGTGAAGAATGGGCACGTTCTATTCACGTAACAAAACCTTACAAATTGACTGTGTCGGATGGAGGCATTTACGACACTTCTTTTGCGTGACCTAACTCAAAAAAAATATCGTCACGGATCGCGGCGACACTCGGGGCCGTTATCGACGGCTCCTCCGCAGCTGACCCCGACACTCGCACAGACGCTGAAGGCTGGCTCGCCGTCGGGTGATCCTCGCACGACACACGGGGACCGGCTGGGCGACGATGGACTCTCGCGGCCAGGCGTGTCAACAGGCGCAGACTCTACATCGTAAGGGCGGTCGGGGTTTATTTGTACAAGCGCACAACCGGCCACTTGGCCACTCAGGGAAACAGTTACTGCGCGACCCTACGGGCGATATGATACTCGGCGGAGTTAACGCACAGCGGTACAGAGAGTACGGTTTATTCACAAATCCCAGGCACAGGCCCCGAGCTCTCGCGACACGCGCTTATTTGTCCGACCACCGCAGTCACCAGCAGTCAGCATGGCCAATTATCCACGATGGCCAATTAGCTAAACAGAAGGGTTGCACGCGCCACCCGACATATCAACGGCGCGCCACGCTGTTGCCACTGTGTCAATCGCCCGACCGTTCCACGTCAGGTCAACAAGTAAAGGGGCTGTCTCCTGGTTTGCGCTGTTTTAACGCTTACCGAGTGTCCTCAGTTCACCTCTGCCGGCCGCCTCAACACCACGTGACACGCTGGCAGTAGTGCTGGGGCACACTGGCACAGCCCCCGCATGCACGCGACCTGGCACCGTCAGGGCGGAGCACCACAATATGTTATTTATAACACTGGTCACTAAAGTCTTTGAATTAAAGGTCAATAAATATATGCAGCAGCGTGTTTTTGGACTGTGGGAGGAAACTGGGGTATCCGGCAAAAACCCACGCGGGCACGGGTAGAATACGTAAACTCCATAGAGAAAGGCTCTCGAGCCGGGAATCGAACCTGGGTATTTTGCTACGTGAGCAGGCGTCTCACTGCGACACCGTGCCGCCCCGTGCGTCGTGACGCTCGACAATTTCCGCTGAGTGCCACGTGGTTCCTGCCGTGCCCGGGCGGTCTGCGCACGTGTGGTCTGTTGCTGTTGATGTGAGCGGTTGCGAGTCCGTGGTGGCTGCGATAGTTGGTCCTGGTTTGTACGAGCGACTGAAGGAGATTCTGACTGCACCGCCTCACCGACCGCACGGTCTCATCGAGGACTCACCGACTGCACGGCGCCGCTCACAGCGCTGCGGCTCGAGGCGCGGGCCTTGCTCGAGCGGGACCCCCGACCTTGCCTGAACCCCCGCCGCCTGCCCCAAGACAGCGCTACTTGCCGGGCGTCATGGAGCTGCTGCCGCGGAGCCACCGCGACTTCAGCAGCACCCGCTACTGGGAGAGATTCTTCCAGCGACGCGGCGACGATGCCTTCGAGTGGTACGGCTCCTACGAGGAGCTGGAGGGGCTACTCTGCCGCTACATCAAGCGCAGCGACCAGGTGCCGCAGTGTTAGGGATCCCCGTGAGCTGTTGAGGTGCTTGTTTGTTTATAGCAGCCCTGCAGAGCCAATGATAAAATTTCACGTTCATATAGCGCGGGTCGTAACTATCATATGAGGATAAGCACCCATTAACGCGTGGCTTAACGGTGACACTTCGTGCTGCGTAACAAAGCGGCTCATGGGTTCGATTCCCAAACCTTCGGAGTAGAGTTCTCACCCAGCTTTGCACGGGTTTCTCTGGTCACTTCGCTTTCCTCCGATAATAATAATAGCACTTTAAGAGCGCTTTTCACCCGAGGGTCACAAAATACTGCACAGAGCTGAACTATGAATGCGCACAAATGTCACCGCGAATAGCCACGAACGACCCAATATTGACGTGAACTGCAACATACTTAACTGTGATCGCAGCAGCGGCGCCACCCATGGAGACATTGGCAGCACTAGGTGAGGAGGACTTCCCGTGTAATTGCTCAAACGTGCGGCAACGTGAGCTCCCCCACATGTTGAGGAGCTGCGATCTCCTGCCTTACCCTCTCCCTCCTCGCTAACGACGCGCGGCTGGGGGGGCCCGGGGGCAGGTGCTGGTGGTCGGCTGCGGTAATTCGGAGTTGAGTGAGCGAGTGCACGATGCCGGCGTGGCGGCCGGCGTGGTGAGCGTGGACGTGAGCGAGACGGCGGTGAGGGTGATGCTTAAGCGGCGACCCGACCTCGACTTTCGGGTCATGGACGTCACCGCCATGGTGTTTGACGACAGCTCCTTCCAGGTGCGGTTAATGTGAGACCTGGCACTGCCACTGTGTGGGTGATGAAGTCGTTTGCGTGTGTGTTGTGAGCGGTTATGTAGCCACGAGCCTAGCGACCGGAGTTCAATTCCCGCTCACGGCCACCAAGAGTTATGATTTTTTGAACTGGCCCTGGGTCTCCGCTAGGTCGACTCAACGTTAAACGATTGCCTGGTGTGGTGTCTAAAATCGCCACTAGGAAGACAAAGGCTGCCGGGTACAGTGTTGTCACGCCCCCTCTCGGGTGCCTTGCTGGCTATCAATGAGGTTCGGTTACAGCACTTGACCCTCCAGTCAATTGAAACTATATGGGGGATCTTTGTCGTTTTTGTGTTAATGAATTCTGACAATTCGACCAGCAGGTCGCGAGCAATGATATTGTTTTTTGTTGAATTGAACAGACTCGCTTTCATGCACCTTTATTCGGCATACATACACGTTTAGGAACTATTCGAATGATGTTGACGCCTTTCTCTCCACAGCTCAGATTTGTAACAACTAAAAAAAACCGTTATTATTGTTGATTTGCCATTCTTACGTTGTTTAGTTGCTGACATTCCGTTCTCTCCACAGCACTGTGCAGCACTTTGTGACTCTCTGGTGTAAAGCGCTCTAGAAATGTAATCCTTATTATTATTAATGCCAGTGTGCTGTGTGAGTGATAATGCCAGTGTGTGTGTGTGTATGCTGTAAGGAGTGGTAATGCCAGTGTGTGTGTATTGTGAGTGGTAATGCCAGTGTTTGTGTGTGTGTGCGTGCTGTGAGTGGTAATGTCAGTGTGTTTTTGCTGTGAGTGGTAATGCCAGTGTGTGTGTCTCTGTGTGTGCTGTGAGTGGTAATGCCAGTGTGTGTGTGTGCTGTAAGTGGTAATGCCAGTGTGTGTGTGTGTGCTTTGAGTGGTGATAGTGTGTGTGTGCTGTGAGTGGTAATGCCAGTGTGTGTGTGTGTGTGTGCTGTGAGTGGTAATGCCAGTGTGTGTGTGTGTGCTGTGAGTGGTAATGCCAGTGTGTGTGTGCTGTGAGTGGTAATGCCAGTGTGTGTGTGTGTGTGCTGTGAGTGGTAATGCCAGTGTGTGTGTGTGTGCTGTGAGTGGTAATACCAGTGTGTGTGTGTGCTTTGATTGGTATTGCCAGTGTGTGTGTGAGTGCTGTGAGTGGTAATGTCAGTGTGTGTGTGTGTGTGCTGTGAGTGGTAATGCCAGTGTGGATGTGCTGCGAGTGATAATATCAGTGTATGTTTGCGGAGAATGGTAATGCCATTGAGCGTGTGCTGTGAGTGGTAATACACATGTTTGTGCTGTGAGTTGAACTGCCGTTGTGTGTGTATTGTGAGTGGTAATGCCAGTGTGTTTCTGTGCAGTGAATGGTAATGGCATTATGTGTCTTGTGAATGGTAATGCCAGTGTGTGTGTGTTGTGAGTGATAATGATAATAATAATTGCACTTCCAAAGTGCTTTTCACCCGAGGGTCACAAAGCGCTGCACAGAGCTGTGGAGAGAATGGCACATCAGCAACAACGACACAAGAACAGCAAATCAGCAACAATAATGCTTTTTTTTTGTATTTTTGTTACAAATCTGAGCTGTGGAGAATACTGCATGTCAACAACATCAGGAAGTCAAATAACTGCTATCATTTAGAGAAGGACCTAAAATAAGTTATAAAAAAATAATTGTTCAACAAAGGAAGGAACAAATGTTTCCGACCAGGTGCAGGTCTGCCGCGAGCCATCATCCCGGCACGACCACAATGAGACGCATTAAGAGTCGTTGCCAGAGGACTTGAAAGTCTCACGGAACAAACGAGTCTTGAGACGAGATTTGAAGATGCCCAGGGACTCAGCTGATCCAATTTCCAATAGAAGAGCATTCCAGAGTCTGAGAGCAGTGTACAAGAAGGCTCTGTCACCTGTCGATGGAAGTGTGATCTGGGCAAATGTAGCAAGCCCATATTGGAGGATCGAAGTTGTCGTGTTGAGGAGGGTGCCTGATGTTGGTCACTGATGTATGTTGGAGCAGCGCCAGTGAGAGCCTTGTAGGTGAGAAGGAGGATCTTGAATTCAGTCCTGTATTTAACCCATTACCAATGGAGGGACATCAGTACTGGGGATATGTGATCGTGGATGGGTGTGCAAGTGAGGACTCTAGCAGCCGCATTTTGCACACGTTGGAGACGATTGATCAGGTAGGCAAGAGTGCCAGGGAACAGTGCATTGCAGTAATCGATTCGTGAAGAGATGAATATGTGTATTAGCGTCTCGGCATCAGAGGGTGGCAGGATGTGACGCAGTCTGGCTATATATCTGAGATGGAAATAGGTCACCTTGTTGATGTGTGTCTTGAAGCTGAGTAAGGACTCAAGAGTCACACCTAGACTCCGGACTGCCTTAGCAACTTTAATGGTCTGGTCGTCAAGCATCAATTGGATAGGTTCAGCCCTGGACAATTTGGTGTGGGGTTATGCCAAGCAAAACTTCTGCTTTGTCGCCATTTAGCTTTAGGAAATTTGAATTGAGCCAGGCCTTCATAGTTGACACTGAGGACGACATGCAAAGGCCAGACGCATTGATGGATGGCTTTGCGTGGATATATATTTGGATGTCATCCGCATAGTAATGGTAGCTGAGATTGATGCTGCACATGGTATGGCCAAGTGATTGTATGTAGATGTTGAAGAAGAGTAGGCTGAGAAATCAACCCTGAGGAACTCCGGACAAAACAGGATGGATTTCTGAGTTTTGTCCTCTGAGAATGACCAACTGTTTCTGGTCGGAGAGGTAGGAGATCAGCCAGCGCAGGGCACAGCCAGAGACTCCTTATACCCTGCAGTCCCTCAAGTGAGGTAGAGTGGTCAATGGTATCAAAGGCAGCACTCAGGTTCAGGAGGACAAGAATTCTTGGCAAGCCTTCATCAGCAGCAATGAGTAGATCATTAATTGCTTTGACCAGAGAAGTTTTAGTACTATGGCCGAATCTGAACCCAGATTGGAGGGATTTAGGTTATTGTTGAGAACGTGCTTCTGGCATTGCCTGGCTACTGCATCTTCAACGACCTGAAAGAGGAATGGTAGATTTGAGATTGGGCGATAATTTTCAGGGATGTTGCAATCGAGGACAGGTTTTTTTTATAGCAGAGGCGTAACTGCGGCACAATTGAATAGTGGGGCAACGATGCTGGAGTAAAGTTAGTTATTCATGAAATTAGTGACAAAAGTGGCAAGGGATTTGAAATTTGTCCAGATGATTTTGGATGGGAAGGGGTCCAGGCAGCAGCTTTTAGGCCGAGATCTCGAAACCAATGATGACACATCAGATTCCGTTAACTCGTAAAATTCCAGGAGTTTTGAGATCCTGATAGGTGGAGGAACATTTATTGAGGTATTGGTTGGTGGTTGAGGCTGGGTAGAAATACGGTGGGTTTTAGTTTTTTCTGAGAAAAACTGAATCGACTGATCCACCTGATCTTTATTAGTGAAGAGAGGTCAGGGTGATTCACTGGTTGGCAAAGGAGCCGATGTATGGTCGAGAACAGAATCTTGGGCTTGTCGCAGGTATCAGCCAGAATGTTGGAAAAGTGGTTTGTATGTGTGCAGTCAAGTGCCTTCCGGTAGCTGTTGAGCTGTTCCTTAAAGATTTGAACATGAGCGGTGAGGCCAGATTTTCTCCAAGTATGTTTGGCCTTGCATGCATTCGCCTTGCGATCCCAGAGTTCAGCAGTATACCAGGGGGATGGTTTTTCGCCCGAGACATAGAGATGATTTTAATGGGGCCAAGTCATCCCGTATGCTTGACAGTAGGCAGTTGTAGTTTCTACTGTCGCATCGTAGGTGGAGTGAACTGAGGCATAGAGTGATTAACTGTTGATTGCTGTGGTGAATATGTCTGGAGTGAAGGCATTCTTGTTTCGAAATTGGCTTTGGCACTTAGTGATGGAAATGGGAGGCGGTACTTGAAGATCAAACCACACAGTGGAGTGATCAGACAGACTAGGATCAGTGACAGACAGGTTGGTTTGCCCCATGAGCAAACCAAGTCCAGAGTATGGCCCCATCTGTGGGTGGCCGATGTCACGTGTTGAGTGAAGCCATGAAATGCCTTTTAAGAGTCAACATGGATGTTGAAATCTCCAAGAATCAGGATCCTTTAAGAACTGGAGCAGAGCTTAGAAAGCAGCTCAGACAGTTTATTAACAAAAGAATTGGAGGCTCCAGGTGGGCGGTAGAGCAGCACCAACTTCACAGGTTGAGCCGGCCTCCAATCCAGAGACATTTGCTCGAATGAATTGAAGGTCGGCGATGAAATCGGTCGGATGTCGGCAGTAACACGGTGAAGAACTGCAAGGCCACCACCACGGCCTTGGGAACGAGCCAATTTTTGTTTGCTGTGAGAGGTAATGTGCGTGTGTGGGTCCTCTGAGCAGTAACGCTCGAGTGTGTGTGCTGTGAGTGGTAATGCCAGTGTGTCTTGTGAGTGGTAATGCCAGTGTGTGTGTGCTGTAAGTAGTAATGCCAGTGTGTGAGTCCTGTGAGTGCTCATGCCCGTGTGTGTTTCCTGTAAGTGCTAGTGCCTGTGTGTGTTTATGCTGTGAGTAGAAATAGCACTATATATGTTCTGTGAGTAGAAATAGCGGTATGTGTGTGCTGTGAGTGGAAATGTCTGTCTGCTGTGAGTGGAAATGCTTGTGCATCTGCTCTGAGTGGAAATGCCCATGTGTGTGTGCCGCGAGTGGTTCGTGTACTGAGTCAATGCATATGTGCGTGCTGTGAGCTTCATCACAATCAAATCGCAAGGGCAAACTTTTGATCACGTCAGGACACTCAAGTGTTGGGCTGTCACATTCAAGATCACATTCGAGAAATAAGAATGATATAAAAGTTTACATCAAAGCTAAAAACTCACAGGATATATGCTTAATGAGCCGTAAAATTTCACATGAAATGTTGTTTACATACACGTTATCCGGTGAATCAACCCCTTACGAAAATATTATATTGTCTAGTTATTTAACCTGAATCAGTCATGTGATGGGCTCTTTGGCTAGTTATGGATGCCCTTGTGTATGTGTGTGCTATGATTGGTAATGCCAGTGCATGTGTGTGCTGTGAGCAGGTGGTGCTGGACAAGGGCACCCTTGACGCACTCATGCCAGACTCATCTCCTCCCACACTCGTCACTGTGACACGTATGTTCGCTGAGATCTCCCGCGTGCTACAGGTGCTCCCTCTCTTCCCTCTCTCCCATAGCTACACACTTTGAAAATGTTTAAGCTACAATATAGTTCACCCCCAAACAGTACCCTTGTGCCCACTTTGCACGATCATATTGTTATATGTGAGTGCTGTCACTGAAGCAAGATAGCAAATGTGCATAACTGATTTAGCTGCAATGCTTCTAGGCATTGATTTGAATGGCTGTGTCAAGGCATGTGTGCATGATCTGTATCCATGTGTTGAGCATTTGCCTATGTGCAGTTGCCTTAGGTCGTGTCTCTGGCTGTATGTGTGTACTAGTTTGGAGGGAGGTACCTGTGCGTATCGCTGGCCCAGGAGCACATCATTCGTACTCTTGTGGAGCACTTCAGTGCCGAGGGCTGGCCGGTACGTGTGCACGTGCTGCCGCAGGTGCCCGCTACCACCACTGGCCCCAGCGGCCACACCGGGCCCAATATGCCAGTTTTTCTCGTGGTGCTCACACGCTTCCGCAGGCTGCCCGGCCCACCACAGACGCCCATCTTGGAGTTCTGCTGGGACAGTCAAGGTGGCGGCAAACCCACCCGGTACCCATACTTACGCAGTCAATACCCACACCACCCATCCAATACCTATCCTCACCCATCCCGAACTCGCACTCACCCAGTACGCATACTTACCCAGTACCCACACTCACACAGTTCCCCATAACAACCAGTATCCTTACTCCCTAACAAACCCATCTCTGTTACGGTGTTGGTCCTGTTCAGTCCCAGTATGTGTCAATAGTCTTAGTGTTACAAACGCGGGCTTGACTGGATATGTGTGCATGTGTGATGAGTAAAG
Source organism: Mordacia mordax (assembly GCA_036362905.1). Classification (NCBI taxonomy): domain Eukaryota; kingdom Metazoa; phylum Chordata; class Hyperoartia; order Petromyzontiformes; family Petromyzontidae; genus Mordacia; species Mordacia mordax. The sequence continues at coordinate 39,547,904 of JAZEWT010000001.1, forward strand.
ACAGTGTGTGATGAGCAAATACAGTGTGTGATGATCAAATACAGTGTGTAGGAGAGTAAAGACTGTGTGTGTGAGGTTGCACAAGACACTGTACAAGACATTGTACATCCCGGCAGGTAGCGAGAGATAGGCATGGGCAGAACTTAGGACAGTGATGTTGCCATGGTTACCAAAAACACCCTGCTTAAGGGGTTGCGCAGACGGGACATAAATAATCGAGAATCCAGGAGATAGACGGAGCAAGGACACCACGGAGGAAGGAAGGTGAGAGAGGGCAGCGGCATGATGTGAAGTTAAATGGGGAAAAATGGCAAAGGATTAGAAATACATAAAATCCACAGTCAACCAACCAGAAGAGTAGAGAATGCAAAGAAGAAAACCACTCCACCGTTAGGACCGCCGTCTCGACCCGAGCACGGAGAAAGCAACAGCGCCACATGGCGATGCCGCCCAAGCACGTGGGCCTCGCGCGGTACAGCTCCTGCGCAAGCAACCTCGTCTCAACGGCCTGAGACCTAGCCTGCCACGCTTGGCCAGCTCGGCTCAAGGACCGAGTGGAGGATGAACACAGACGACCCGCCTCGTCAGCTCGAGGCCAACGAGGCTAATCTCATCAGCTTGAGTGCAGCACGACCCGCCATCAGCTCGAGGCTGGAATACCATGCTGCAGAGCTGCCTCGTCATTACATTGTCATCGGGATCAACTCTGTTTGTCGCCACATCGTCAACGGGGCGAGCACTGTTTGACACATCATCAGCAGCACCAGCTCTGTTTGTCACATCACTACAGTACCAGTCAACGACTTCACCATCGGGGCCACGTCGACATCAATTGGACTGTTCGAATGTATGCACCCACACAGACTGGACTGATAAGTATTGTTTAGAATTAGACGCCCAGAGATATACATACTAACAGAGCCTAGCACATGTCCGCATACGCCTGGGTGAATGTATTTTTCAGGGTGGGTTACGTAATAGCGTGTCTATGAGGAATGTGAACCGCTTGTGAATGATAGGGGTCGCTAAGCTCCGTTGCAGATGTGATATTGTGAGTTGAATGCTTGTGATTTGAAGTGTACTAGCCTCTTGTGAGCGAAAGGGGGCGCTAAGCACCCATTAACGGGGATTGTGAGAGAATTGGTATAATTTTGCTCCATCCTGAGTGAAGAGTAGTTCACGCCGCCTGTGATAGTCAGTCCCGGTGCGTGCAACCCAGTAATGTTATAGATGACTTGTGTGTCAGAGACCCTTTATCACTCACTGCCACCCAGCACTGCACTGTTCTGACACTCAACACGACACGTGGCTATTACCCAACCTGGCGCTGCCTCTCAGCTGAGGATCAGCACTGCACATGGCCCACGCAGCCTCTCTGCAGCATTGGAGACTGCTGCTGGTGCTGAAGTCGTTTAAAGATGCTGCCGTCGCCGCCGCTGCTGCTAGCCCCGCTCGCTGACTGTTCAAGAAGTGCCTTGCAGCCTCGGGTTCACCTTATGCCATTGCCCACCAAGGTCTCCTTTCTCAGTTAGACACAGGGTCACTTACCCTGCCCTTGCTGAATCATCACGTAGAGGATATCGAGCTTTGCGCAGCTGCTTTGCCACCCTCACATTTCTGCTGGTGCGGGACCATCTGTGCCTCTGCCAGACTTTCTGGGAGTGCCTCTCGTTGGCCTTAACCATCTCACAGGTGTTCGTTCGCCATACTATCATCAGATCGACTTCCCTCGTGAGTTTCTACCTGCTGACCGTAGCTATCTTTACTGCACTCTCCCTGCAGAAGACTGCTCAACTTGGCTCAATTTGGCTCTACACTCCTGTGCTGTCTCGGTTCAGTCCCATTCACCTATCTGTCCATCTTGTCTCATCTGTTAGTCTAGTCTTGTCTGTGCCCCCCCCCC
>JAZEWT010000001.1:39556312-39577959 GCA_036362905.1 Mordacia mordax
ATTAATATTATGCAGAATTGAGTTCAGCCTTTTGGCCCGGCCCTCCAGAATATTTTCTGTTTCTCATGTGGCCCCATGGAAAAAATAATTGCCCACCCCTGTCCTAGATGGTGGCAGAGTATCACGAAGTACATGCAAGTTGGTATTTCAGAAAACTCAGCACGTGGATCTGTTCTTTGACTTGCAGTTAGCCTCTAACACTTCACATGGCTTCAAAGTGTACCTCACTTGGTAAACACACTTTGGCAACTTAGTGGGAAAGAGCGTTTGTTGCTGTTTACGTATGCTTGCCCATGCGTTCAGGTGCCATTCCTGTCAGCCGGAGGCCCTGGAGCTGGATTGGGTGCTCGCTCGGTGCGGCTGCAGACGGCGGAGATGGTGGTGGAGGACGTGACGGCAGAAGACGCGTGCCGCTACCGCCGCCTCCTCTTCTGCTCCAATCTGAACATTATCCAGTCTGAAGCCAGAATTATATCCAGTACGTCCACAAAGACAGATTCCACGTACAGTCTTTTGAGACTGTAGAGTCTATACACGTGGATATGGACATGTAGACAGACATTCACACTCACACACGCCTGCAGACACATACAACCATGCACGCTCACATAGGGACCATTACACACAGATACACACACTCACACAGGCAAAGATTCTCTGTATAGCCTTAACAGACGCGGCAAGTGCTGTTAGTAAGCACTTATGAGGGCTGGGACGGAACACGAGGCAGATGGTAGCCAACATGATGTCCAGTTGCCGTTGTCTCCCTACTGGGGATTTTTACACACCGCACCAGGTTCTCATTTGAACTTGGGTTGCTGGATTAGTAGTGCAGCATGCTATCATAGACGAGCCCGCAGCTGTCACGGGTACTAATTGGCCGTATCGGGTGGTGGAGGGCAAAATACACTTTTTTCATGACCTTACTAGAAAATTGGATTTAATCGACAACACCGCAATATATGAGAAACTCAAACAGGACCCAACCAAGAAAATCGAAATCCGAACAAAGGCCATCATCAAGCAGAATAATCAAAGTGAAGAGAAAAGAATTGAATCCACAAGATAGCAGAATTCCCAGACTTTACGGACTACCGAAGATTCATAAAGAGAGGATCCCGTACCGACCGATAGTAAGTGAAAAAGGTTCACCAAGCTACAAATTCGCCAAATACGTAGCCCAAGAACTACAACCCACAGTGGAGCGCGCACCCTCATATATCAAGAACTCAAGACACTTCATCGAAATGCTGAAACAAATCACACTCAAAGAAATGGACCTGCTTATTAGTTTTGATGTGGTCTCCTTACTTACAAAAATACCCATCATAGAAACCATCAAGATGATTGAAAAACAGTTTGACCGGAAGTTAGCAGAGCTGGCACAGGTATGCCTGACAACAACCTATTTCAAGTTCGACGGGGTGTTGTACCAATAAAAAGAGGGTGCAGCAATGAGATCACCAGTCTCACCCGCAGCAGCCAACCTGTATATAAGCAGTTTTGAGGAGGAAGCCATAAACTCATCTACACTAAAACGGACTCACTGGTATCGATACATTGATGACACATTCGTTATATGGCCAGACAGAAGCTAGAGGAATTCCTTGGTTACTTAAACTCCATACACCCGAACATCAAGTTCACCATGGAAATAGAAGAAAACGGCCAAATTCCATTCCTGGACGTACTGGTGAAGAGAAACGCAGAGGGGACGCTCAGCCATGCTGTATACAGGAAGACAACACATACGGACAGGTATTGACACGTGGAGTTTCACCATCACCCGCAACAGAAACGGGGGATACTGCACACCTTAGCCCACCGGTCAAAACAATTTCAGACAAACAACAACTTAAGAGATGAGCTACAACATCTACAACAAGCACTAGTGAGCAACGGATGCACAAAAACAGAAATCCAACATGCCATAACAAGAGAACGTAGACAGAAACAGCAAGAAAATGAGGAGGAAGATATCAAGACCCGCGCTTTCCTGCCATATGTGAAAGGCACCACAGACAAAATTAGCAAATACCTAGAAAAATATAAAATAAAAACAGTCTTCACAACTCACTAGAAGATTCAAGACGTACTCAAATTACCTACAGACCGACTACCGCTACAGACAGAAGGTGTATATGGCATCCCTTGCAGCAACTGTGAGGAAGTATACATCGGACAAACAGGAAGAGCAATAGCCACAAGAAAAAGAGAACACGAGGTAGCAATACGTTTGCGGCACACGGATAAATCAGCAGCAGCAGCACATAGTGTACATAAACAACATAGAATCGATTTTGATAAAATACAAATACTAGCAGCCATCCGCCATAAAGGTCCAAGATTAATTCGTGAAGCAATTGAGATAAGACTTAAAGGATCATGAACCGAAAACAAGAAATGAATATAAGCTCAACCAGTCCTGGAGGCCAGTTATTGAAGTCAGTAATGCACAGATATAGAACTATTGGGTGTGGACATCAAAAGGGGATCGCTAGGTATGTGAGAGGTTTCTTTCATTAGATGCAAATTAGGGGACTAGCCACAGACAAAGCAGGGAGGGGGTTATCCCAGTTCCGGGGTGGGAATAAGATAAGGAAATGAATGTTAATGTGATTCAGATGTAGACCTCACACAACAAAAGATGACTTAACACATACATAGTACCCACATATGTAAAGAAGAAACAGGCACAACACACACATACTGCGCCTGACGATGCCTCTAACGTGTGAGTCGAAATGTGGAGAGGAGAGGGAGCGATCGACGCGGCTGTTCCGAGAGAGTAGCTTTTCGAAGCAATCATGCATCGAGCCGTTAAAACCTACATCATTACAATACATATCAGTGCAGTCCTGGTGGATACGTATACTTGAACAGTGCACCTCGTGTTGACGTGACCCCGATGTTTAGGTCACTAACTGGTGCTGTAGTGATGTAACGAACAGAACTGAAGCTGTTGATGTGACGAATAGTGCTCACCTGATGTCATTGTGGCGACATCCAGAGTCATTCTCGGTGACGATGTAACCACGAGGTAGCTCGTCTGAGCTGGGCCGAGCTCCTCCACAGGACGTGTCATCCGGCCTCGAGCTGAGCATGCTCTTGCTGCTCTCATGGGGGATTAGACAGCCGTCGCTGGCCTCAAGCTGATACGACGAGTCTGTTGTACTCATTCTCTGACTGATCCTTGAGCTGAGCCGGCCAGGAGTGCCAGGCTAGGTCTTAGGTCTTTGAGATGTAGTCGTTTGCATGGGGGGGGGAGCGTCCAGCTCCAGCTTGCCTCTTGAGTAGTTGCCACATGGCATGGCCTGCCTTTCACAGTATTTGGGTTAAGTCGGTGGCGCTTCTCGGTCGAGCAGGTTTTATTTCTTTACACTCCCTACGTGGAAGGATCTCCACTGATCTCATGCCTATCCTTCTTATCGGTGGACTGTGGTATTTTATTCCTTTCTACTCTACTCTGCTTTCTTGCTCTAACTCTTGCACCGTTCTGCTCCTGTCTTCTACCTCTTCGCTGGTCACCAGTTTCTCCCTAGATTCTCGCTGGCTCTGGAACTTTCCAGTCTCTAATGCTCCTCCTCAGAGGTGGGGTCTCTAGTTATCCTGGCAACCTCATTGTTCCAAAATTCTGCGCACACCTCTTTCTATACGCCCGGATGTACAGTATGTTATATAACCCCATGCACACCTTTCACTCATTCCACATGTACACCTGCTGTATTCTCTCATCACACACACAGCCACAGTCAGCCCACGCTTATGACACGGGCTAGCCACTACACTACCCCTCCCCACTCAATCATGTTTTTACATGCATGCTAGCATGTTGCAGTGTAGGGGTGATAACATGCAAATATCATTTTTTTTTGTTTTTTGACGTGGATACGAAACGACCACAGAGAAATTTGGTGAGAAATAAGGAAGTCACAGCAAATAAACATTTCGAGCACATGCGTTTGTGGAAAAAAAAGATTCGTGTCACAGTAAAAACATGGACAGCTGATGCATATTAACGCTGAAGCAGCAGGTTGTACTGAGTCCATTAATCATGTGTAAATGAATGTGGCAACTCGCGCGTGATTCAAACCCAGGTGTGTTGCTGTATGGCATGAACACCCCTCCTGTGCCATCCTGCTGGTCATGCGCTGTAGGCAGCACCTCGAAGAAGAAAAAGAAGAAAGTGGGACTGCGAGCAGCGCAGGGGGGAGTGACAGTTCCTGCCGTGGCGGTGCGCGCTAACGACGGTGTTTTGATCGATGCCACTTTCCTGTCATGTGCCCACCACCAGGCTATGGTGGGCGGGCTCGCCCTCCTGCGCCTCCAGCCAGGTACCCTGCTAGCGGCTTGCACGACGTCCTACGTACTACGTGATTCTCTCTGGCCGGCATAATGGTGCAGTGGGCAGCACTGGCGCAGTGGTAATCCTAGCACGTCACAGCAAGAATGTCCTCAGAGCCTCCGTTAATGTGCCTTTCTGTTTGGGGTTTATGTGCTGTGTCCATGTCTGGGTTTTTGCCAGGTACTGAAATTTTATCCTGAAAAAAACATCTTCATATATAGAGGACATAGTGTGGCACATGTTGGTGAATTGGCTCACCTACCCCTCAGCTGTTTCTTGTGTCTCTTGAGTCATTCTCTTCGACAGTAAATAAATACTATACACCACGATGCATTGCAAATAGCATATTATTATCCACCATGACCTTTCGTGTGCCGCCCCTCATGCGTTTCCCCGCACATGGCACTGTATTGATGCATTGCCCTCGTCCGTGGGCTGCTGTGTGCACTGAACACAGCTGACCTGTTTCGTGTGCTGCTGATCGGTCTCGGCGGCGGTTGTCTTCCGCTCTTCTTGCACCGTCTCTTCCCCGCGTGCTCCCTCATCATCGTGGAGATCGACCCGGTGGTAGTTTCTGTGGCAACCGATTGGTTCGGCTTCCAAAGTGACGAGCGCCTGCACGTGGAGGTCGGGGATGGCGTCACGCACATCCGGGCCATGGCCGCTCGTGGTAAGAGCCTTCACTGGGCTTCAGAGCCACACGCAGTTGGCTGCTTGTAATGAGTGTGCTACATATTGTAAGCCTGCTGTCAGCATCTTGCTAGATTGTTGTAAATTTACTGCGTCTTGCGTACTCGCGAGTATGTTGCTAGCATGTGTATTGTAAGGCAGCTGCGAGTGTGTTGTTGGTGTGTTGCGCATGTGTTGTGTAGGTGATCGGGCGCTGGACGTAGTGCTGTTTGACGTGGGCAGCAAGGACACGGCGCCGGGCATGAGCTGCCCCCCGCAGGCATTTGTGGAGCCAGCTCTGCTCCGCGACGTGGGTTCCTTGATCGGCCCACATGGTAACATTCACCACACTCGCCACTATCACACATTCACCTCTCTTATACATTTACCCCTCTCACCACTGTCACCATTCGTACTCAGAAATCTCACACAGCACTCTTACAATACCACTCTCACCATTCTGTTACCACGGTCACCACAACAGCCATCATTCGCCACTACGTGCAGTGATGTCATCACAGTGCGTGCTGTGCTCGGTGCATCTTGAAGCCACGGTGAAGTATCGAAGGTTTGCTGGCAGGAGGATATGGGACATACCTAGGTACAATGGGTTGACTGATGCATCACCTGTGCTTGTGAGCACTGCTGCTTTGCCCTCTGCTGTTGCTGGGGAGTGACTGCGTCAAACTGATGACTTGTCATCATGAATCTCAACAGAAGTCGAACTTGACACCGCTGGTACCAATCTTTGGCGTGTTGACTTTGCTGTGCATTGCTGCTATGGCTGTGCTGGGCACAGGGCTTTTCATGCTGAACCTGGTTTGCCGGGACCCAGTGCTCAAGCAAACTGTGGTTTCATCGCTCAAGGACACCTTCTCTTGGGTCTCCTTCATCACAATCCCCGAGGAGGTGAACGAGGTGTATTACTGCCGGGGCCCGCATTGCGGGGGTGGACCAGCCAAGTGCCTGGCATCTCCGTCCACCGTCGCACGGTTGCCGGACTCCGAGGTGGCCATTGGTAGCTCGCTGTGCTGCGCTGAAGGGGAGAGCACGAGGGAAGGGGCGGCTGCGGTGGAACGAGGGGGCCCCGTGGGTGTGCGTGAGGCTGAACATTTGGCCACAGAGCTGCAAGCATGGCTGCAGAAACGGGCTCTGAGCCACAAACATGCGCTGCGTCTTCCTGAGATGCTGGGCTCCCTGCAGCTTGCGTGAATGCCTGGTAAGCTGGGACACATCGAGTTGGGGCCCGTCTCTGCTGCTGCTACTGTGGAGGCCTTCATGGTGAACTGTGATGTGTGCAGCATGCTCAGGGCACAACTCCAGAATTCTGCCTCCCTTTATTCGCTCGCCTGCTTAAATAACCAACGAACCATTTGGGAAGCTTGCGAGTTTTCTCCGTGTCTGCTTTGGTTTCCTTCCACCGTCTAAAGACACGCTCCTGCTTCGGTTAATTGGCCTGTTGAGTAAATTGCCCCCCAAGAAAAGAGTGCCCTGCCATATATTGCCATCACATCCTGGGTATAACCCTGCCTTGTACCCTATGTCTACCAGGGTAAGGTCATGCTCCCTGCGACCCTGTACATGATTAAGTGGGTATTGATAGTGAATGTGACCCTATCAATTCTCCTGTCTATCATTGAGACGTGATGGTGATGCGCTCCTGTGACCGTGCTAGGTATTTCAGGTGAGTGAATGTGGGTTATGTTTGTGCGATATGCGTACGCGATGATGGCTGCTACTGCTTGTGGCAAAATCTGGAAAAGAACACGTTTGATATGTAACCAGGGTCATGTCCCATTCATTCATTCTGAAAACTCGTATAAATCGAACGGACTCAAGATTACAGAATGAAAATGAAGCGCGGGGGCCTGCAGGATGGTGTAGGGTTTAAAACCACATAAGGGGTAAAAGGGGTAATTTATAGTATTATTTGCATTGTTGGCAGGCATGGTGGGGCAGTGAGTAGCCCTGCAAATCAAATATGGAAATCACGTGATTAATTGACGTCATGCTATTGGCACCTAAAAAATATATCACCTCATTAGGGACTAGTAATAGGCATATCCTGTCTGTAATCAGCAGGTTAATTTATCGTCTGTGTTACCCATTGTAGGACACACACTGACGAGAGAGAACTCTGGTTGCTGCATTTTATTACCCACCCAAGTTGCCATAGTCGCTCAGGGTGAATGCATTGCCGCAGACAGCCGTTAACGATTGCCTTGAAATGTGTCTTGCAAGTCACTGCCGTTAGTCTCTAGACTTTTTCACAGCAGGGGGCGATGTTGTGATGTGTAATTTAGTCATTGTGTTGTTGCTCTTAAGAACCCTTTAGCCATGTAGAAAAAAGCATTAGATCAGGTAAGAACTTAACATACTCGTGCGGTTGTACAACAATTAAACAGGGTCACACACTGCATGAGAAAGAGAAAAAATGTTGCTGTTGATTTGCCGTTCATATGTCATTATTCTGACATGCTGTCCTCTCCACAACTCTGTGCAGCACTTTGTGACCCCAGGGTGAAAAGTGCTCTTGAAGTGCAATTATTATTAAACATAATATTAGAACGGGGCGGCATCGTGGCCCAGTGGGTAGCGCTGTCGCCTCACAGCAAGAAGGTCCTGGGTTCGAATCTCGGCTCGGGTGCCTTTCTGTGAGGAGTCTGCATATTCTCCCTGTGTCTGCGTGGTTTTTCGCCGGGCACTCCGATTTCCTTCCACAGTCCAAAAAACATGCTGCTGCATAGGTTAATTGGCTTGCAGACTAAATTGCCCGCAGTGCCCGGTGATGGACTGGCGTCCCATCGTGGGTATATCCCTGTCTTGTGCCCTGTGTCTGCCGGGATAGGCTCTGGCTCACCGCGACCCTGTACAGGACTAAGCGGTTTCTCACAATGAGATGAGATGAATATTAGAATGTGGGAGCAAGGGATAGGGGAGGATAGTGATTCAGGGTTGGGGTGAAGTTACTCAATGATAGCATTGTGCAGGGTTTAATAGAGCAAAGTGTATTTTCAGTTTTTAGTATTGAGATTTTTTTTTGGCCAGTACGAGTTACAATGTGTTTTTTAAGCCATGGAAGGAAACTCATGCAGAAGAGGGGGAGAACATAGACTCTATATGGACGCCACGCAAAACGGTACCTACGTCAGTAATAAAATCCAGGTTCTTGCTATGAAGTGCGAGTTTCCACCTCCGTGCCACCGATGTAATTTTTTATTTTTTTTCTTCTTGGAAAGATCTACATGAGATTCCTGCCAGAGTTTGTTGATTCCATCTCTATTGTTCTTAATGGCTTGGTCCTTCCAAGTGCAACCGTTTATGACTTGGCCACTGTCAACTTGTTTCTGCCTTTACGCCCCTTTTGCTTATGTCGCCGTTTGTGATTTCACATCATAGTTCTTTGAGGAATTAGATCATTTGCGTGTGGTTCTGTTTCATATTTTTGTATTCTGATTAATTTTATGTAGTGTGCATTATATGGTTTGCAATTTCTCCTTTGCCATATTTTTGCAATATGATGTTTAGTCTTTCATGTGACTTGTTTTATTTTGCCCTCATAGTTCCCTGACCATGACAAGAGCAAAAAACTTCAACTGGTTCTTCAGCAACATTTCAGCCTTTAAAATAAACAGTTCACTAACGTTTCAGGAAATCTCCCCCTTGATTCGTTGCCTGTATCTTGCCTTTTATAGTAGTGTTATTTGTTAATTATGCTTGTGCACCATTGCCAGTCCAAGATGAATGTCGTAGTGTTAGCTTCTTGTTTGGATGGACAATATCCATCAACTCGTTTTGCATTTAAATCTCCTGCTTGGGATTGGTCTAAAATTGCCTGCCCTCCTAATTTTGCAACGTCAGCCTGTCTTCACTCGAGTTAGATTTTATAGGGTAATAATAATAGTTGCACTGCTAGAGCACTTTTCACACGAGGTTCACAAAGCGCTGCACATGTCAACAACAACATCTGGACAGCATATTTTTTTTTACATCTGGGCTGTGGAGAGAACTATGTCAACAACATCAGGGATACAAATATATTAAACAAACGCACATTATCTGGCATTTTGAATGTTCAAGATTAGCCTTAAATCTATATTATGCGATGGACCGGCGTCCCGTCGTCGGGTGTATTCCTGCCTTACGCCCTGTGTTTCCGGGATAGGCTCCGGCTTCACCATGACCCTATATAGGATTAAGCGGTTTCAGATAATGAGATGAGATGAGATATTATGCAAGGACTGTAGTGTATTGCAAAACAGCAATGTGAACAAATGTGATTTAAACTAAAAGGCAGCGTTTGCGAAGTTGGATCATTTGAGCACCACCTAAGATGAAATGAGTGACCGAGGGCGAAGCCAGGAGCACGATGGTTCGGTCTCAAATTAGGTGTTTATTTTGGATGTCTGTATTCCACCATCAGCATTCTTGTGCGTCTGCGTGAGATTACAGTTGACAGTGCCATTGATTCCAGTTCCACTAACTGCAGAACCACTGCCTCCAGCTTACTGTGTGCCTCTTCCAGCCACTTCATGTCACGCCTGTTAATAGACGTCGTCCAGCTCGGCCTCACCTGCACGTCATCGTCACTCTTCTCACACATGGCTTATACGAAATTTTACGCGAGGCGATGCAATATGATGCAATTCAATTAATAATGACTGGGTGAACAAGACTTTGGACACCCTTGTAAACAAGGGATTATGCCGTAAAATATTTAAAGTAAACATTTGCGATGACAACGGCATAGCAACATGACTTGTAACAATGTAATTAGGTTATTTTTAAGTAAATATCACAATCCAGAGTTTTGTCCATGGGAAGTATTTTTCACATACAATTTCTCTGTTAGGGCTGCTCTCTGGCTATTTGGTAGACACATTTCTGTTCATTTCTGCTCATTGCAAACTCGAGAAGATTTTCGATACCAAATGTACCAATCCTCTCACCTCTACTGTTTAACTGCCGTTCATATTGAAATAGCCCATTATAATCGTTATGTTTGTTTCCCCTGAAAATACAAGTCTCGAGACTTTTTCAGGAGGGTAGGGTGGTGTTTCCATGTTTTATCCATCTGAGTAATTTGCAGGTATTTTAGCAGCTTTGGGGATATTTTGGCGACAACCAGTTACACTTTATGGTGTGGTTGTTGTGGGTGGCAAACTGGAAATCCTGGAGGAAATCCTTTCAGAGCAGAGGGAGAATGTACAAGTCCACACTGAAGGGCACCAGAGTCCACCTTGCTGTGAGGCATGTTATCACTGCGCCAACTTGCATGATAATGAAGCATTGTATTTGTCCTCACTTAGAGGTTCGTTATGTTGTACATATTTTTTACATCTGTATTTCATAGTTCTCAAAATTAGAATGTGGAACAATAACAGGAACGGTTTAACAACGCTTACATTTCCCCATACTGTACTGATATTGAACAATACTGAGAATTGTTATGACTGGTAAGAATGTTTACAAGACTACTTGCCAGATATTGTAATGAAACCCTTCTAGCAGCTGTGCTGTATTAAAATATAATTCTAGCTTTTCTTAAATTTGCGTTTATATTTCCTGCCAGGTTAAAAGTTCTGTAATCCATGTTTATCCACAGATATACATTTAACATGTGTATCAATACAATGAAACTCGCATCAACACAACAAGAACCATGAACATAAAAATAGTTTGTACAGCAACAGATTTTTTAGAAGTAATTAGTTTCGGTGTAGTTTTTTCAGACCCTTGTTTCTCAATACAGAGCTCTACAAGTGAAGGCAAGGTGAAATGGTGCAACAAAAGTAGAGTGGACATCCATTGGAGTCCGATTTCAAACCATGGGTAACAGTGGTGAGTAATAGCATACTCTTCAGCAACCGACACTGAGCAACGTGAAGTATTTGCAAACAAAATTCTCGATGGCCTCAATAATAATAATTGCACTTCTAGAACGCGTTTCACCCGAGTCACAAAGCGCTACACAGAGCTGTGGAGAGAATGGTATGTAAGCAACTACATTTTTTAGTTTTTTTTATTACAATCGGTTGTGGAGAGAACAGCATGTCAGCAACAACATCAGGATCAGTTCAATTGAAAGTCAAATAATGGCTATAATTTATAGGACATAAAATAAGCGATAAAATATTTTTCTCAACAAACGAAGGAATAAGTGTCCCTGAGCAGGCACAGGTTGGTAGCAAGCCATCATCTCAGCATGACAACAGTGAGCCACATCAACAGCCCCAGCCAGAGGACTTAGAAGCCTTACGGAGCAGTGAGAAGGCTGTCTGATGGAGTGTAAAGTTCTGCGGTTGAGGCTCATTCAACGTGATAAAATCATCTTCATGGTGTCAGGTCTTTGTTAGGCACAGCAGGTCCAGACTGTTGTCCAAGGTCAGCACAGTAATGAGGGTTTTTTTAAGTCTTCAGAGAGCGCATTTTGAGCAAAGCAAAGTGGATTTCATTTGTCGACAATGTGCGTGCTGGAGGAGCGCTGACCAGCAATATTGTCGAAAAGCCACACCGAGCTGCAGAACGCCTAATTTGTTACTTCTTTGGCAGCTGATATGTCGGACTTAATACAGGGATGGGGGTAGGGAAATAAGTTGAAGGCAGATTAATTAGCCTTTTGTATCCAGCACCCCGGTGGATGTAATGAGGGTGGTGAAATATCATCAGTTGACGGTATATGGCAAAAAGGTTGAGGATAGTGGGAAGTGATTGAGGGCAGAGGCTCAGGAGAGCCTCACATGTATATGTGATCATAGCTGAAGTGCTGATGTAGCGAATGGATAAGAAACGAGTAATTAGGTAGTGAGCTAACCTCAAGTAGTCAGCATCTATAACCGCTCAATCCTATACAGGATCGCGAGAGGCCGAAACCCACCCTGGCATGAGTTTAGATAATGACTAACTCACGTTGGATGGTCGCCCTGGTTTCATGGAATGATTAACTCACGGTGGATAATGATGTAGGGCGGCGCGGTGGCCCAGTGGTTAGCGCTGACGCCTCACAGCAAGAAGGTCCCGGGTTCGAATCTCTCGGCTCGGGTGCCTTTCTGTGTGGAGTTTGCATGCTCTCCCCGTATCCGCGTGGGTTTTCGCCGGGTACTCCGTTTTCCTCCCACAGTCCAAAAGCATGCTCCTGGATAGGTTGATTGGCTCGCAGACTAAAATTGTCCCGCAATGCCCGGCGATGGACCGGCGTCCCGTCGTCGGGTGTATTCCTGCCTTACGCCCTGTGTTTCCGGGATAGGCTCCGGCTCACCGTAACCCTATATAGGATTAAGCGGTTTCAGATAATGAGATGAGATAATGATGTAGGTTTTCACGGCTCCATGCATGATGATTGCTTTGAAAAGCTGCTCTCTCGGGACAGCCGCGTCGTTTGCTTCCTCCCCTCATGACGTTTCGCCTCACGTTAGAGGCACTCATGCGCAGTGTGCTTGTGTAGTGTCTGTTGCTCCTATATATATGTGGTTACTATGTATGTGTTGAGTCATTTTTGCTCTATGGGGTCTACATCTGAATCACATTAACACTAATCTCCTTGGGGCGGCGCGGTGGCGCAGTGGTTAGCGCTGACGCCTCACAGCAAGAAGGTCCCGGGTTCGAATCTCTCGGCTCCGGTGCCTTTCTGTGTGGAGTTTGCATGCTCTCCCCGTGTCCGCGTGGGTTTTCGCCGGGTACTCCGGTTTCCTCCCACAGTCCAAAAGCATGCTCCTGGATAGGTTGATTGGCTCGCAGACTAAAATTGTCCCGCAATGCCCGGCGATGGACCGGCGTCCCGTCGTCGGGTGTATTCCTGCCTTACGCCCTATGTTTCCGGGATAGGCTCCGGCTTCACCGTGACCCTATATAGGATTAAGCGGTTTCAGATAATGAGATGAGATGAGACTAATCTCCTTGTCCTATTCACACCCCGGAAGTGCAATAACCCCCTCCTGCTTTATCTGTGACTCGTCCCCTAATTTGCATCTCATGAAAGAAACTCCCAGTCTCCTTTATCCCCATTTCTTTTTTGCGGTTTAAGTCTTTTCTGTCTTGTGAATCTCAATTACTTCACGAATTAATCTTGGACCTTTATGGCGAATGGCTGCTAGTACTCGATAAAGCTCAGCCAAACCTGGAGGCGAGTCACTGAAGTCAGTTATGTATAGATCTAGATTTCTGGAGTGTGGACATCGGAGGGGGACCACCAGGGGTTTGGGAGTTTCTTTCTTAAGACGCAAATTAAGGGACTCGTCACAGATTAAGCAGGAGGGGGTTATTGCACTTCCGGGGTGTGAATAGGACAAGGAGATTCGTGTTAATGTGATTCAGATGTAGAGCCCATTGAACAGAAATGACTCAACACATACATAGTTCCCACATGTATATATAGGAGCAACAGGCACTACACACGCACACTGCGCATGAGTGCCTCTAACGTGTGAGGCGAAACGTCGCGAGGAGAGGAAGCAAACGACGCGGCTGTCCCGAGAGAGCAGCTTTTCGAAGCAATCATCACGGTGGATAGTGAATGACGGTGAGTAGAAGATTAGTGAAGAGAGTGGTGATAGTTAAGTGAGTGTGGTGAGAGTGATAAAAGGTGAGGAGGAGGATTTGAAGTGAGTGACAATGGTTAAATGTCAGGAGAGGTTTAGTAAAGTAATGAGGGAGAGTGAGGTGAACAGGTGAAGCTGGTGGTATGCTTAAAGATATCAGGATGTGTTTTGAAAAGGTGAGGAAGGTGAGAGGATGAGATCAATTAAAAGGTGACAAAGGTAAATGATATACGATGGTGTGGTAACTGAGCTGAGCAGTTTGTGAGGAAAGACAGTTTAGAGAGGTAGCGATGTCTAGGGTGAATTACGCGTATTTAGAGTAAGGTGCGGGTATTAGTGCGACGATGGCTGCTGTTGCGTAGGTGAGGCGAAGGCTTCACTTTCAGTTTGACAAGTAAGCCTCGGGAGTTGAGACGTAAACATTATTGATTAACAATAGTAAGAAGGAAAGCAAAAATTAAACCAGACTTACAAGAATGAAACGATTAAAATATCAGTAATGGCAATTGCCCTTACGTCGTTATTTGTTCCTAATAAATTTGCTCAAATATACACGATATCTACTGGTACAGTTCCTCTTACATGCCTGAGTGAAAATGCAGCAATGTGTCTCCAACCTATAATTGTTTCCACAAAAATTTGAAAGACACACCAGTCAGGTTGTAGCAATTGTAGCAATTTATGAATTTTATCTAACTGCATTTCTTTAATGTATATTTCTATTGGTTTTGTAATCACACCTTTTAACAATGCTAATGGATTCTTTAAACTACAAATAACCACAACTAGCAATAGTGATATTTTAATGAATTACTTTGGAGTAATATTAAATCATAGTTCCTTTTTTTTCAGGAGGGTCTTGCATTGTCGTTAATTCAAGATATTATTCAAGTAATACATTTTTATGTATTGGCGGAAACAAGAGCACGTGGACGAAACCCTGCACGATTGAGAAGTCGTCGAAGGCAAAGCTATTCTCTGCATATGTAAATAAATGGTCATTCGGCCACTTGCTGTACTGTCTGTTTATAGCGTGCCAGGGTATAGCACATCAATGCCCACGGGAAGAGTATATGTTTAATGTGTTAAATGGATAAGCTCATTTAGCCAGTGTCCTGTCTCTTTTACAAACGAGATTCGTGCTGCTTAATCACAATAGCAATAAAATAGAAACATCGGCATTGTAGAGAGCGATTATTGATATTCCATTCCTAATGGGAAAGCAGTTGCTGTGAACATGAATCCTCAAAGCCGACGAAAGCCACTGTGCGACAAGCACTGCAAATACGGAATTCACAAATTAAAATTCAGAGCACAAACGTGATGTTCGAAGAGCTTAAACATCATGAAAGAGTTGATGCGTGCATGTGAAGAAGTAGAGCACAAGACTATCACCCTCTTATACTTTAAATGTACTCATATGATCATAGGGGTGGCCTAGTGGGTAGCGCTGTCGCCTCACAGCAAGAAGGTCCCGGGTTCGAATCTCGGCTCGGGTGCCTTTCTGTGTGGAGTCTGCATGTTCTGCCTGTGTCTGCGTGGGTTTTCGCTGGGTACTCCGATTTCCTCCCACAGTCTAAAAGGCAACTGCTGTATAGGTTAATTGGCTTGCAGACTAAATTACCTGCAGTGCCCGGTGAAGGACTGGCGTCCCATCGTGGGTATATCCCTGCCTCGCGCCCTGTGTCTGTCGGGATAGGCTCCGGCTCACTGCGACCCTGTACAGGACTAAGCGGTTTCTGACAATGAGATGAGAATGATAATAGAAAACCTAGTCTCTTGTAATTGGTATTGGACATTTTGTATAACGTTTACGATTACAGTAGCAATTTTAAAGAGTTCCGTGTTTAAAAGCATGAGTCACCATAAGCCATAAATAATCCACTGCTGGATGACAGCATCGTGGGACCTTTGGCTCCCACTGTCTCTCATTTTTCCCCACTGGCCAAATTTTTACCCCCTCTCAACCAGTTTGTGTCCCCTTTTATGGTGTATAACTGACCTAACAGGTTGGGATGTGGGATAGAACATGTGGCGCATGCGGAGATTTGGGCCTAAGAAGCGTCATCGTAGCCGTTCTTAGACCGGACTGTCCTGATCCTGCGAGTAAAGAAATGGGAGAACTAGGTGTACTAACCCATTTCCATTTCGGCGAAGTATTACCCATTTTTGTGCCTTATTTTTTAAAAATAAAAATTGCATTCTTCCATTGTGGTGTGCCTTACTGTGCTATATATGAAAGGAAATTAGAAAATTACTGATTTATTGACCCTAAAAAACCCCCTGTGGACGTCGTGGAGCCACACCCGGGCTTTCCAAGTGCTGCAGCATAATGTGAATTTATCTCCATCCGTTCAATCAGTACTAGATAGTGTTGACCTCTAACATGTGTTTTTTTTCCCCGGGTACCCAATTTTACTCCGTATATACACTCATGTAGTGAAAACACTTTAATATTTGCACCTCCATGTGTTGGTATTTGTGCATTTTGCATGACCGACGCAACATTAATACTATTAACCGAAAATCTTCCTGCTTTGAGGCGCAAGTGTCACCATTACTGGCCGCAGAGAACTACCCTTGGGACTGACTCATTATGCTAAACATAGTACCCAAAACCCCTGACAGCTGCCCACACCACACTAACCACACTATCGATAGTAAGACCGTTGCAGCAAGTGCTGTGCGTGATAATCGTCTTGGTAACTGGCCAAAACTAGTTCCATAAAACGTTATTTCTGATTTGCCGATCTTGTGTCCTTGTTCGCGTGCCGCTCTGTCCGAAGCTCTGTGCAGCACTTTGTGACCCCGGGTGAAAGGCGCTCTCGAAATGCAATTATTATTATTACTTTGATGGCCTGGTTTGTGCTCAGCCATAACTGGCTCGTCCCTTGACATTTGCAGCAGTGACCGCTGGGTTAGGGGGCTTCGTTGCCTGGAGCCGCATTGGAGGGCATCGCCTCCTCGCATCTCCACGCGGCAGAGGTGAGTTAACACGAGTCGGGCCGGCTCGGACCCACAAAGTGAACTTTTTATTACACCGCGGCGCGGTGGCCCAGTGGTTAGCGCTGTCGCCTCACAGCAAGAAGGTCCCGGGTTCGAATCTCTCGGCTCGGGTGCCTTTCTGTGTGGAGTTTGCATGCTCTCCCCGTGTCCGCGTGGGCTTTCGCCGGGTACTCCGGTTTCCTCCCACAGTCCAAAAGCATGCTCCTGGATAGGTTGATTGGCTCGCAGACTAAAATTGTCCCGCAATGCCCGGCGATGGACTGGCGTCCCGCCGTCGGGTGTATTCCTGCCTTACGCCCTGTGTTTCCGGGATAGGCTCCAGCTCACCGTGACCCTATATAGGATTAAGCGGTTTCAGATAATGAGATGAGATTAAATACGTGAATGGAAATGGCTACAATTTAAGTTCATAACTTGTAAAATGTATCCTTCGCATTCCTTATAGTGTCGTTTTAGGCGTTAATAGCTGCAAATTGCTGGATAATTTCTGCTTGATCCTTTGCGATAGCATGCTCAATTGATAATGCCAATCCATCTAGAAGATCTTGTGTCACGAAGATACTTTTTAAAAATAATTTTTTACTTTGAGAAACTGATTTACTCTTTCTACTCATGCTGGCAATGTAAAAAAAATATCATCTCATCTCATCTCATTATCTGAAACCGCTTAATCCTATATAGGGTCACGGTGAAGCCGGAGCCTATCCCGGAAACACGGCGTAAGGCAGGAATACACCCGACAACGGGACGCCGGTCCATCGCCGGGCATTGCGGGACAATTTTAGTCTGCGAGCCAATCAACCTATCCAGGAGCATGCTTTTGGACTGTGGGAGGAAACCGGAGTACCCGGCGAAAACCCACGCGGACACGGGGAGAGCATGCAAACTCCACACAGAAAGGCACCGGAGCCGAGAGACTCGAACCCGGGACCTTCTTGCTGTGAGGCGTCCGCGCTAACCACTGCGCCACCGCGCCGCCCACTTAATCTTGTACAGGGTCGTGGGGGGCTGTAGCCTATCCCGGCAGACAGGGTGCAAGGCGGGGTTATACCCACGATGTGACGCCAGTACATCGCAAGGGCACTGGGGGAAATTTATTCTGCAAGGCAATTAACCTAGGTAACAGGGTGTCTTTGGGCGGTGGGAGGAAACGGGGAGTATCTGGTGAAAACCCATGAGAACACGAGGATAACATGCAAACTTCACAAAGGCACCCGAGCCGGGAACCGAACCCAGGCCCTTGCTGTGAGGGAGCAGCGCTACTCAGCCGTGCCACAGCGCTGCCCCTAAAATTTTCTGACACAAAAAGATGTGGCAATGAGGAAGAAAGATTATTTGAGCATGTTGTAGTTTTTTTTTTGGGTAGAATGACTGCCCTTTTTTCCGTCCAATATGGTTTCTGGTATTTTTATTCTTCATACAAATCAATTCCAGAGATGTATTTTAATCACCGTCTGTTAGCAGTCTCATTTCATACAGCTCTAATGTAACTCATTATCATTCATTATTGAGGCATTATTTAAATCAGAGGGCGGCGCGGTGGCGCAGTGGTTAGCGCTGACGCCTCACAGCAAGAAGGTCCCGGGTTCGAGTCTCTCGGTTCGGGTGCCTTTCTGTGTGGAGTTTGCATGCTCTCCCCGTGTCCGCGTGGGGTTTCGCCGGGTACTCCGGTTTCCTCCCACAGTCCAAAAGCATGCTCCTGGATAGGTTGATTGGCTCGCAGACTAAAATTGTCCCGCAATGCCCGGCGATGGACCGGCGTCCCGTCGTCGGGTGTATTCCTGCCTTACGCCCTGTGTTTCCGGGATAGGCTCCGGCTTCACCGTGACCCTATATAGGATTAAGCGGTTTCAGATAATGAGATGAGATTTAAATCAGATATGACTTGGAATTGATTCTTGTTTGCCATCGATTCAAACATGTATTTTAATGACTGAAAGATGTTTAAAATATTATTGAAAGTGCATTTTTAAATTATGGACACCATCTATAATTTCGCCTGTGTTCTTAAATATTCTTTTTTGGCAGCACTTTCTTGGTTGCTCAAATTCTGGTTCAATTTCCAGTTCAGCTGCAAACATTTTTGCCTCATCTAAAACACAGTTGAATTTGTTATCTATGCTGTAATTTAAAGATAGTTCTTGGTAGCAATGAAATGGCTTACCACATGTTAAAATTTACACCTTGAAGAGCCCCACTAGTGATGTTTATTTGGTTTAGATCAAACCAAACGATAAGGCAGCAAACAAATTTGGAACTTTCTATTTTTAGCATGTTGTTAGCTTCTGATCTCTTTCTTGCAGAAGTTTATTTCATTCGTTTGATCAATAGAAACGTTGTTTAATGCCTGTATGATTTCCTTCAGTTGCTGGTTTTGCAAAGTCGCTTCTGTGTTACATTCTTCATATTATGTTTTGGAAATTCAGAAAAAAGAACATGTGTTGTGCAATGTCAAAATAATTAACAGCTTATGTACAGCACATAGCTACATATACCACCAGATTTAATGAACGTGCAGCACGGAACAATATTGGTCGTGGATTTAATGCCAATATTCGATTTTGAGCGCTGCTTTTTCTCATCTCATCTCATTATCTGAAATCGCTTAATCCTATATAGGGTCACGGTGAGCCGGAGCCTATCCTGGAAACACAGGACGTAAGGCAGGAATACACCCGACGACGGGACGCCAGTCCATCGCCGGGCAATGCGGGACAATTTTAGTCTGTGAGCCAATCAACATATCCAGGAGCATGCTTTTGGACTGTGGGAGGAAACCGGAGTACCCGGCGAAAACCCACGCGGACACGGGGAGAGCATGCAAACTCCACACAGAAAGGCACCCGAGCCGAGAGATTCGAACCCGGGACCTTCTTGCTGTGAGGCGTCAGCGCTAACCACTGGGCCACCGCGCCGCCCGCTGCTTTTTCTTACCTCGCATATTTGATCAGTTATCATACTCGTCATTAAATCTGACAGTAACTGTTCATTCCCTTGTAACGTTTCAAGAATATTTTCACTCATTCCAGCACCTGCACAGCAATAAACCCCAAAATGCTCATGAATTTCACATTATTTTAATCCTCATCAGAATTCGGGCGGCGCGGTGGCCCAGTGGTTAGCGCTGACGCCTCACAGCAAGAAGGTTCCGGGTTCGAATCTCTCGGCTCGGGTGCCTTTCTGTGTGGAGTTTGCATGCTCTCTCCGTGTCCGCGTGGGTTTTCGCCGGGTACTCCGGTTTCCTCCCACAGTCCAAAAGCATGCTCCTGGATAGGTTGATTGGCTCGCAGAATAAAATTGTCCCGCAATGCCCGACGATGGACTGGCGTCCCGTCGTCGGGTGTATTCCTGCCTTACGCCCTGTGTTTCTGGGATAGGCTCCGGCTCACCGTGACCCTATATAGGATTAAGCGGTTTCAGATAATGAGATGAGATGAGTTCTCTCCCACGTGAATTTTAACTTAAGCACCCCAGATTTGTTATAGCCAGGTAAAACTGCATGCTATAATGGGGACATGTATCCAATTGGTGCATATCGAATCCGGGAGCATTGCAATGGAGATTAAAATTAATTGAGTATAAAATCGCAAGTTAAGGTTTTAAAAATACATATACTAGAACCTAATAGTGCTGCTCACAAGAGTTCAATTCCTGCCTTGAGCGCCTTTCTGTGTGAAGTTTATGTATTCTCCCCCTGTTAGTGCGAGTTTCCTCTGGGTTCTTTGATATAATATATAGGAAGGATTGTCTGGAGGGTTGATGTCGGCTGACTGCCTGGCTAACTGCCCCCCCCTTCTCTGTGGTTTCACCGCACCTCCATATCCGTGTCTCGTCCATGATCAGATGTGGAATTAGCACGCATTATAAATTGTATTATTATTATTTTCCTATTCTATATTGTTAATAGTTTTCACTGTAACTGTATTTTAATCATTATTTTTTTTCTCATGGGTAAATTCGACTTGCCCATTTTGCCCATAATTGCATCGGCCTTTCTCGCATTTGCCACCATTGCCTTATTGCCAATCTGTGCCTCCTGTCAGTTTTGTTTTGAAGCCCACAGTATTTTATTGGCAAGTGTGTTGAGGTGTTGTTTTTGTGGTATGTCCACCACTTAAGGTTTCCACCTGCCCTGTTTATTTTCTTCCAGGATCGTCCTCTTGCTTGAAACAACTCTTCTGGGAAATCTGTACTATAAGTCTGGGTTTTTGCAGGTACCATATGTAATGACTTGGAGACGACGTTGAACTCGAAGTGGGTTTATACCACACCACATGAGGTAGCATCTTGGAACTAATATCAACCATAACATCAGGGTAATCGCGATTATAAAAGGGGGAACATTATCCGGGTTACATATGGGCTTAAGAATGAGGTCTAGAACATGGACATGCATCTGCTCTTCTGCTTGCTTGGACCCAGCATGAATGCATGATATTGTATGGATGTTCCCAAGATGGAACAGTGTGTTGGTGATTGAGCGCATGAACTGCACAGAAGTCGAGCAGCCTCTGACGGTTGTTATTGAGCTGTTCTGGCTTATGCCTTCCAATCACTTCAGCCCAGAAGTCTGCATCCTGACCCACTCAGGCATTAATGTTTGGTATCTTCTCCATTGATATGATTCATATATTGCACGTAAACGTTATAATCGTCTGCAAGCGTTAAGAGACCGAGAACAGTTATTAATAGGAGCTGCGTTGCATCCCCTTTCGATCGTGCAATTTTTTATTGTTTGTTGGTTTGCGTTCATATGGCGTTGTGGCTGACATGCCGTTCTTTCAACAGCTCTGTGCAGCGCTTTGTGATCCTCGGGTGAAAAGCGCTCTGGAAGTGCAATTATTATTATTGTTAAAGTTTCCTAGCAGAATGACTATCCAGAGAGGCTACTTCAGCCAGCACCTGGGACAGGAGGTCATAGAAGGCTCTGACTCATCAGACTTGTCTGCAACCTTCCACTGATATTCGTCTTTGGTGGAGGCGTAATCTCTATAAATTGGAGGCGAGCCCACAGCAGCTAGGGATTCACAGGTTCCCACACCTAACGGCGAAGAGCCATTCTCTGTGCGGGGGGCTAGTAACCCCCCCCC
>JAZEWT010000001.1:39593402-39613137 GCA_036362905.1 Mordacia mordax
GACAGAGCCACGTGGGGGACAGACAGCACGGCCTTCGGGGGGGGGACTTTAACTGTCGTAACTTTTCACCCCTCTCGGTTTCACAGAGATGGTATATGCCTATATCCTCTTGACGCTCCAAAGCGAGTGGTATATTGGCCCCCATAACCCCCAATCAGGCTGCTCTGCCCTCTCTTCAGTCTCTCAGCCGGTACTATTTGTGTAACTCACTCTCAATCCCTCCACAGGGAAATTTACTGTTTAACTGAATGGCAATCTGAGCCCCTGCACGTGAAAAAAAAATCCTTCTTAACTCCAGTATACTCTGAATCCCTTTGCGGGGAAGTATTTTGTGTAATCTTAGTTATACTCTCTTGGGACCTTGGATCTCCTCAAACGAGATTTGGTTCTTTAACTCTCATTCGCAGTCAACGATTTTCGAGTCTCTCACTCACAATCACCATACAGGCACAATAATACAGTCACCCAGCAACCCCTGTTAGTATGTCCAATCTCCCAAGCGTACCATGTAGGTGCTAAGTCTGCAGCTTAGAGTTCACCTACCTGCCTCTATGCAGTGGTTAACGGTGTGTAAGTCTCTGGCAAGATATGTCGTAGGGTAATTACACTCTCCACAGGTCCCCTGTTGTGGAAGATAGGTGGCTAAACACGTTCGTCACCTTCAGTATGAGGTTGTCAGCTCATGGAGTTGCCCACTCATCCGCGTTATCGTGCCTCGCACATAGCGAGCTGGGGACGGCTAATGGCGGGCCCGCCGTGCTGTCTGCATGGTGGCGATGCGGGCCCCGCGGCTGTAGTCGATGAAGGTTCCCCTGCCCTTCCGGGTGAGCGATCAGCTTCTCCTCCTTCGCCCGTGCGGGGCCGAGCCGCGGTGACGGCAGTGGCCCGTGGCTTCCGGTGGGGGACGAGGCGGCTCTGCGGCCACCTCACGCTGGAATGATGGGACGGGTAAAGTCTATCGCCGATGCGACTTGAGCCAAGCTGGCACACCGTGCCGGCCGAGGATCCGGTCGTCGGCCAAAGGCTGCGACGCCCGACTACGCCCGACGGGTCCATACGGCACCCACCTGTCTGTGCGTGGTCGCCATGTCGCGCGATATCGCATCACATTGTGCTTGGGTTAATGGGCTTATTCACGTCTCATGACTGCACCTGATAATTAATGTCTCTCCCTCTCCTAGCCTCATGCCTATCCTTTTGATTGTCGGACTATTGGGATTTTTTCCCACTCGGACTATGCTAGTCCTGCTCTACGTGTCAGCCCATGTCGCCACGTGTCCCTAGAACCACCTGCTCTTCTTGTCCCCACGCCATCTCCCAGAATGCCTGTCCTCGAACATTCTATGGTTTTAGCCCCACCTTAGGGTGGGTTCTCATGCGTTGCTATGCATTCTCACAGACCATGCCTTCCCCATGCATACTACACACAGTCCATTCACGCATATCTTCCTTCACGCTCACATTGCCTACAGTCGGCCCGCGTTCCCCGACACTGTAGATCGCATAAACGCCCAATGTTTAATGCACTCAAATTGGGTATGTACAGGCATGTGTATAACATAGTTAACTTAATTGCATTGAAATTCTGAATCGATGAGTGCTTTAACTTGTAAAAGTGAACAATGTGATGGAATAATAACAAAACTGTGGCGTTTTTTTCTGCCTCTTACTCGTTTAGGCAAGACTGAATGTTTGAGAATCAATACAAATGTACTCTGCAGATGAATTATTTTATTTAACAGGTGAAGCCCACTCAGTTGACCTGGTCACGAATAATGAGAGCTTATCAAAGCGGCTCATATAATAAATGTGGGAATTTATAGGCGTATCCAAATATGACAAACGCATGTTTCTAAACAATTGTTTTTCATATTAAAGGCACATTTGTGCTTCAAAGTGTTTCCATGATCATTTCCACAGATATCAGCCCTTTTTGGAACAAACAGTTAACGATAAAAAAATCATCTTCGTAAGACTCGTTCTAAACTTCAGCACTGTTCAATATAATCGGTGGGTGTTAATGGAGACTGACATTAAAGTGAGGCAAGACCAAGTTAAATGTGGTGGTGAAATATGCAGGGGGTTGTTCTGATTGGTAATTTATTACAGGCTGCTCGAGAAGCAGATTTTAAAACATTTTCATTTGATGATTGCTTCGAAAAGCTGCTCTCTCGGGACAGCCGCGTCGATGGCTCTCTCTCCTCTCCTCGCGACGTTTCGCCTCACACGTTGGAGGCATCCTCAGGCGTAGTGTTCGTGTGCGGCTTCTATTGTCTCCTTATATGTGTGGGCGTGATGCGTGTGTTCTTTGTTGTGTGAGTCCGCTTCTAAGTCACCTTGACACTAATTTCCATATCCTATTTCCACCCCCGGAACTGTGATTTCCCCCTCCCTGCTTTGTCTGTGGCTAGGCCCCTAATTTCCATCTCATGAAAAGATGCCCCTCACACAGACGATCCCTCTCTGATGTCCTGCATTCCTGACTTCAATAACTGGCCTCCAGGATTGGCTAAGTTTTATACGCATTTCTTGTTTTCGGTTCATGATGCAGTTATTGAAGTCAGGAATGCAGGACATCAGAGAGGGATCGTCTAATTGTGTGAGGGGCATCTTTTCATGAGATGGAAATTAGGGGACTAGCCACAGACAAAAGCAGGGAGGGGGAAATCACAGTTCCAGGGGTGGAAATAGGATATGGAAATTAGTGTCAAGGTGACTTAGAGGTGGACTCACACAACAAAGAACACACGCATTACACCCACACATATAAGGAGACAATAGAAGCCGCGCACACTACGCCTGAGGATGCCTCCAACGTGTGAGGCGAAACGTCGTGAGGAGAGGAGAGAGCGCCATCGACGCGCCTGTCCCGAGAGAGCAGCTTTTCGAAAGCAATCATCATGCATCGAGCCGTGAAAACCTACATCATTACATTTTCATTTGACTCATTTAATAGCAAGACATTATTGTATGACATAATTACTTTTCTCACTTGCAATACAGATTGACAAGGACACACCACAGGGTCCATAAACCAAGATGCAATTTCACACCTGAATGTGAACAGTATTGCAGTTCAGTGATCGATTGTTAGACAGCATAACAAAAAACACTTCAGATTTGTAATAAGTGAAAAAAAACAATCTTTTACAGGTCTCAAGCATTTAGCAAATCTCACACAATGATATGTTACATGAAGTAGTCATGACAAAATTGAAAACTAAAAGAGTAAGTGAACGTGCTGTCGGTGGGATAGTAGCATTTTATGGATGTTTATACCATTTGGAAGCGAACTGAGCGCATGAACTCACAAACTGCCTGGAAGGTGGGCAGTTCTTGCAAATATCAGGGTTAAGAAACTGGTATGTCAGCATCTGCTTCTGCATCGCTTCGTGTGAACCTGTATACACACATGCGTACATTACTTTGCTTCCTTGTAAAACACTGTTGGCATTAAGACTGGACCTCTGATTCCATCATTCAGACTTCCGACTCATTGAGCCCCAACCCCGTGCCGTTGCCTCGGCGTTCGACTTTCCCCTTCCCCGAATTGTCACCGCCCCCTCCTCGCCAGCATCATCACTGCGTCACCGCGTGCCCCGCTCCTTACTGCAGCGCGTAACAGGACCAGAATCGCGGATTCAGGAGGTCCTGGATGGTTTCCTAAAAGAAAACAAATAATACAAAATCGGAAAGGGACACGTGGACAATTGTTTCGAGATGTGCGTGTACCCACATGGAAATTGGGGTACTGATATCGTGACATATGAGCATCTGATTCATTGCATGCGGCTTTGGTTGTGTAAATTGCACGGGTCTCGTTTGTAAAAAAGGTCCTATGCTCTCTACTGGACAAATGTAGTAAAGGTCTATGGATACTTTTTTGCAATACACATGCAAGTAAAAGTTAAGTGTGAACCAAATTCCACAGAGGTAAAACAGGACAAGAGGCATTGTTTTTTTTATGTGAACAATAGCGCCAGACTAAGCATGTTTTTTATTGGTGCAGATGCCACGGTCTCAAGACCGAAAGGAACCCTGTCAACCAGTACACCAATGAAAATGAATGGTTGGGCCCATTGGTCACACGGGAGCCCATATGAGCTCCTGATACAGATTCCTCTGGCTTTATGCGGGTTCAATTTGTGTGATTATACATTTATACCCATATTTGCTATATGCGGTACAATCCTGAAATATCGCAAAGTTATCCTCGACAGTTATGAACAATCTTTCTACATAGGTGAGTAATTCAAAAGCACTGCAAGAAGGAAACATTTCACACGTTTTGCCGTAGGTTTTCACAGCTCGATGTATGAACATTGCTAATAGCTGCTGTTTTTGAATATCCGAGTTGAGCATTAATTCTCTCTCCTTTGCGATTTTTCGCCTTCCGTATGGTATGCATTATCAGTCTGATGATAGGAGGCACACCATCGCAAAGGCGTGAGAGAGGGGAATGCCTGACATGGCTATTCAAATGGAGCAGCTCTGAAAAGTAATTTTCAACATTATACCTTCCACGTGTGTGGGATTGGGCACTGGTGGCAGAGGAAGTGCTGAGTCTGCATACCGATTTCGACGGACAGTCTTGGAGAGCGTGCCACTCCAGAGAGTAGAACGTGAGAAGAATTCCCTGACCTAGGATCAGCGAGAACCACATGAAGATGTTCCACACGTCATTGCTCCTGCCATCGTGGAGTAGGAAGTTCAGCACCACTGCGGAGAGACGAGATGGGGTCAAGAGGTGGCCGTACAGCAGGCCTGGCTCCACGGGGTGGCCAAGGTTGCCCTGCTCCTCCACCTAATCACAGTTCTTACCCCTTTCATCTCAATGAGCCTTCTCTCTCTCAAGCCCAGGTATTAAATCACTTCAACATGAGCTGCTGTGCATTTAATGCAGCGTGACATAAAAAATAAATTCACTGCATTTAAGTGAATCTTTATATAAAATCTCATCAAAATTTAAGGTCTTGAGAGACATGAAAATACTTATGTAGATACATTCTATCAGCTACAAGCAAAAGTTTACATTATGTTGGTTGATACATTTCTTAATGGTACTGTGGCCCCACTTCAAAATGCCACTTGGGTCATCCGAACATCGACAAGGGAGATGGGCCTGTCGCGCGGTCAGGAATGTCAAGAGTGAATTTATCATAAAGTCAAGTTAGGGTTCTGCGAGCTTCTACAAGCCCATGAACGGGGACATGAACTGGTATGAACAATAATACACGCGGGTACACAGAAGAAGGGAAATATTCTCATTTTGTCCTTCACTGTATTCATTTTAAAAATCGTTTATTTTACGTTGCAAAGATAAGGCGGCGATTTTATACCTATATGCAAAACGTTAGTTTATTTTGTAAATATTTTTTATCACATTTTTAGATTTACACACCAACAAACAGTATTGACATGTTGCAAATAATGATATTCATTCATTCATTATCAATACCCACTTAATCCTGTGCAGGGTTGTGGGGGGGGGGGCAGTGCCCACCTATCCTAGCCGATGGAGGGTGCAAAGCGGGGGTTATACCCAGGATATGACGCCAGTACATTGCAGGGCACTGGAGGAAATTTGCTTAGCAGGCCAATTAACCTAGGCAACAGTGTGTCTTTGGACGGTGGGAGGAAACCGGAATACCCGGTGAAAACCCACATATGCACGAGGAGAACACACAAATTCCATACAGAAAAAGCACCCGAGCCAGGAATCGAACTCGCGGACTTGTTGCTGTGAGGCAACAGTGCTATTCACTGTGCCACCGTGTCGCCGTGTCGCCACCCACCGAGAGGTGTTAAACTAATGATATGAAACATTCATTTATGTTTTCTGTGTGATTGAGTAAGCTTAACATAAAGGCCCTCAAAACAAATCTATGCAAAGTTTATTTTTGATTGGGTCACGTAAAAGTATGGTAAACTCACCTCCACCTGGCACAGGCACTCAGTAAGGTTTATATTCCATGACCAGAACGAGCCATTTTATTGCAACAGTCGAAACATCGATTTAATGGACTAATAGTAGGGAAAGGGTGTCTGGAAGTTTATTAAATCCAGACGTTAATATGATGATCTTATGTACAAAGTTATGACCGTATGTTATAACAACCTACATGTTATGAACACCGCTTAACAGAGCATTATATGTGTATAACAGCAGCAATAAAAACACTAACATAAATAAATATAGATTATTTACATTATTTCCAATGCAGACCGCTGTCTCGGAAGTAGCGGAGAGCGTCCGTTGTTTCAGAAGTCCGTTGAATAGCGGTCCGTTAAATCGAGGTCTTACTGCACTTACGCACACCGGTGTGTTAGAGCAAATTGTAAATGCACTTGACCCTATGATATGTTAAGGCTTTACTAAGGGATCCTTGTCTGTGCACTTGTCACAAATGTGCATTGGTGTCCCTCACCGCCAAAGCAAATGAAGAGGAAGAGCATCACCGGGCAGAATAAGCTGAAGCACACGGTGAAGATGTACTCATGCACGATGGCAGAGAAGATGAACACGGTCAGCATGGCGGCCCTGCGGTGACGTCGAGACAACACCTGTGCCGCGCAAGTGTTTTATTATTATTGTTTACATTAGCCACTCAGTGATTCATCCGAGTTGCGGTGCGCTTGTCTAAAATCCACCGCCACCCTCACGGCGCACGCACGGAATCGTGTGTGTAGGAGTACGCTGCAACTTGCATAATCGTGCATGTGAGTTTTAAGTCAATGTTACGTTGAGGCAAATGCAGTGGGATAAACAATCAGGAAGAAAAAAAAACAATACAAATGGGAGAGGAGGGACATGCAACAAGGCTATCCCGAAAGAGTGGCTCCAAAGAATAAATCTCATTCAACGGTCTATGAAAGTCTAGATCAATCCAAATTAAGTCAAATCGCAGAACCAAATCGTGACGAGTCATCAAATTGTACGTCCGAAGCAAGTGTTTTTAGAGAGCAGCAGTAATAATCCCGCGAGGTGCTGCAGTGGGTGGTGAGATCGACGTTGCGTTGGCATGGCTGGTGGGGTGAAGTCCGGCCACAAAGCATACCCTGATGAGATCTCCGTAGACGTACGTGTAGAGCCAGTCGTGCACGACCACGTTCCATGTGCGGAAGTAACTCGCAAACGAGCGCGAATTCCACCAGTCCTGCGCACGCATGCGTGCATGTGATGCAACCCTATCATCTCCACACAACGGTGTTGCCAATCATTTCGTAAACGAGACTGCTCCAATGTGTGTGTTGTAGAGACAGATGAGCATATTGTACAGGCGCTAAAAGACAACACGATTATGGCCAAGTATTTTTTATTTTCAGAATTTAATAAATTTCAGTTGGAAGGGCCAAATGAGTTGTTAGGCTCTATTTTATGGGAATTCTGTAGTAGTACACATTTTATATGGTACAGATATTTTATGGGTGGAACAAACAACAGATAACACGTTCATCAGCAGCATTGCATTCAAATAATAAATGTATAATATGTAACATTTTGAGAAATGAAATTTCTTAATTGCACTGTCTGAAACATCATCGCTTCGTGACCCTTGGGTGATGGGCACTCGAGAAATGCAATTATTATTATATCGTAAATATTACATTAAACCATTTCCCAATATATGTATTATAATTTATATGTATTATTACTTAGCATTTTAAAATTACAGCTGAAAGTTTGATCATATTTTACATGTTGCTCTCCAACAATGTGTATTTTAAAAAAAAGTTTATTGTTGCTGATTTTTCTTTCTGGTGCTGTTATTGTTTTTGATGTGCCATTCTCTCTGCAGCTCTGTACAGCACTTTGTGACCCTCGGGTGAAAAGCGCTCCATAAATGCAATTATTATTATTATATATTTCTTATTTTAAGGTAGTGTTGTAGTTAACGTGTTGGGTTTTTGTTAACCTGTGGTTGTTTCCCACCGGTAACAGTAGGATCAGTGACTAATATCAAGCAGAAGGAGAGCAGGTGTTTGCACAGAGCTTTAGATTTTATTTAAGGAGGCATCCTCAGGCGGATTAAGTCTCTGGCGTGGGGGACGGGGCATGGTGAGTGAGAGAGGGGGAGCGCTCGACACAGCTATCCCACAGGAACAGCCTCTTAAGCATTGAGCCATGAAAACCTACATCATTCTAAGTGGTACATTTGTATTAATTCGCATCAGCATTATTTGCTTACCGTTATCATTATTATTGATCATTTTTGTTCCATGCAATTTTGTGTGTTCCTGTTTAATTTATGATTATGATTATAGTTTCATTTCTGCACAAGTTGGTGCTGTGAGTTTATTTACCAGATTTTATATATTGTTGCAGTGGAGGCCCCGGGGAAGACCCAGGACACGCTGGAGAGACTATGTCTTTCAGCTGGCCTGGGAACGCCTCGGGGTCCCCCCCGGAAGAGCTGGAGGAAGTGTCTGGGGTGAAGGAAGTCTGAGCATTGCTGCTTAGACTGCTGCCCCCGCGACCCGGCCCAGGATAAGCGGAAGAAGATGGATGGATGGATGGATGCAGTGGTCAGATCAGATGTGTGTTGTAATGCAGGAATCCCGCATCCATAGCTGGTAGTTTCACTGCAGATTTTCTGCTGTAAAAATAAACTTCTGTCTATTTAATTTATGGTGAGAGATGTACTCCCAACTATTCATTAAACCCCTCATCTCATCTCATTGTCAGAAACCGTTCAGTCCTGTACAGGGTCGTGGTGAGCCGGAGCCTATCCCGGCACACACAGGGCGCAAGGCAGGGATATTCTCACAATGGGACGCCAGTCCATCACCAGGCATTGCGGGCAATTTAGTCTGCAAGCCAATTAACCTACGCAGAAGCATGTTTTTTGGACTGTGGGAGGAAACCGGAGTGCCCAGCGAAAATCCACACAGACACGGGGAGAACATGCAAACTCTACACAGAAAGGCACCTGAGCCGAGACTCGAACCCGGGACTATCTTGCTGAGAGGCGACAGCGCTACCCACTGGGCCACCGTGCGACCCCTAGTCATTACATCCTTCACTACTAAATCATCGCCACCTCTGCACGTCACCAATGTCCTTGACTTTTCACCTCTCTGTTTCTTTTCTGACCGCAAAGCCACCCTACTTGTGGAAGCCGAGCCCACCCACGGCGCACCACTAACCTTGTAGAACATGCGGTCCGCGAAGCGCATCAACTCTCCGAACAAGTTGAGCCAGCAGTGCAGGAAGGCAAAAAAGGCAAGCACGAACAACAACATGCCTGCGTGTGTGCGTGCACGACAGAAGCAGTGGCGCAGTGGTTAGCGACCAGCTCTGTAAATCTGGTGATTGCATTAAAATTCTTGCTTACAACCAAGACCAGTCACGATTTCCTGAACGAGTCCTGGGCCAACTCCAAGGTCGACTCAGCCTCAAATGAGCATCTGGTACGGTGTATAAACATAGATACTCGGGAGACATAAGCAGTTGGGCATGGTACTGAACATCCACCCTCTAGTAGCAGCACTTGCCCCAAGTTTGTTAAGGCTATATGGGGGATGTTTATTTTTGTCTTTATAACAGGAGTTGTGGCTCGGTGGTGAGCTAGTAGTGCTAAGTACCTGCTCACTAACAGCACATGTCTCTAGTAAACTTCGCCCATGTACATTTGTTCCGAGGTAAAAGTGTGCCGGTACGGTGTATTGGTACAAAAGTGTCCGGAATTTAGTAGAGTGCAGGTGGGAAGGGGGGTTGCATTGCGAGCGTATCGGTAAGAAATTGAAGTTACTGTCGCCTGTGTAAGCGTGCGCGCGTGTGTGTGTGCACGTGATTGGGCCATCACCGGGCACCATGGCGTGGCAAATGTAGAGCACCAGGCGCTCGAGGGTCAGAGGCTCGTGCTGCACGTCCCGGAACAGCGGGATCACGAGGCACTCAAACAGGTAGTGGCCGTACACAAAGAGGCACAATACCTGTGGGTGGGGGCAAGGGCAAGTCGTCGGATTATTAATACATTTTGACTGATTTTCGCGGCTTGATGTATGAGAATTGCTCTCCGTAGCTGTTCTATTTGGACAGCCTTCACGACTTTTCGTCTCCCATGTTAGAGGCATCATCAGGTGTTCTCCAGAATGCTTCCAGAATGCCTCCTTCGCAATATTTCACCTTCCACATTGGAAGCATGCTCACTGCTCTTACGAGCAATTCTCATCGATCTATGTTTAAACCATTCCCCATGAATAAAAACCTTATCATGGTGGAAGAATTTGCATGTTCCAATAAACCTTAGAGCGATGTCTCCTCGTGTTCAGCACTCCTGATAGGGGCTCTTATGGTGAACAGGTGTGGGGAAGAATTACAGACAAATAGCAATCAATCCAAGGACCCTCCCACTAAAATAGGTAGGCGTCAGGAAGAGCGTCCAGCCATAAAATTCTGCTCCAATACGGGCTAACCAGGGTCAAGTTGAACATCAGCCATTTAAATCAACAACAACAACATTTAATTCACCAACCCTGACTTTTTTTTATTAAACACGAACCACTATAATAATAAAAACAATTTATAACACGTGCATATTTTACTGAATGTCAAAGGCATTCATTTAAAGAGTGAATGACTTAGAGGCTCGAGGAAACTCCAGAGAGGTGGGGAGTGGAGAAGGTAGGCAGCCAGGTGGTTACCCTGCACCAACATTTGCCAGACACTGTGTCCTATATGTTGTGCTATGTTATCAGCCAACTAGCTATACGGAGATGTGCATCAAAGAGCACGCGTGTGAGCCTGGCTAGAGGCTGAGAGGGTGCAGGGTTGACCCAGCCGAGAGGTTGTGGGATTGTGGCCTTACCTCGGCCGCCTTAATTCGGACATAATCCCAGCGTATGGAAGTGTTTCTGAGGGATGAAAACAAAAATAATTGACAACACCATCACAAAATTATAACGCGGGCTGGAGGGCACACTTCTAAAAGCAAACACAGAGAAAACAGAGCAAAACTGAAGATGCAACACAAATCTGTGCTGGTATAGAGTTACTCATAGAGATATACACATACACTGTGACGTTTACCACCACTCGTTAATACGTTAATATGTGTACATACTCATACACATACATACACATTCGTAGACGTACACGCAATTAAAGAAATAAGTCAAGAAATGTATTAATAGTACTAGCTTAAAAGGACAAAAATAATATATAAATACGTGACGTTTAGGGCAATGCCTCTTCTTCATAGTAAATAAATGAGAGGCCAGAGAGGTATAGTGGACAAGCATTGGAGCCTGCACCATGGGACCTGGTAGACAAACACAAAGATCCGCATATAGTCTTAATAGACTGTACGGTCAATTGCTGTTAGTGAGCATCTACAAAGGCCAGCATAGCACACGAGGGTGTGCCACCACTATGCCCGGATGGCTTTGTCTCCCTAGTAGCGATGTTCATTATACACCACACCAGGTACTCATTTGATGATGATTCGACCTCGAGGAGGCTCAGGACCACTCTATAAAATCGTCACAGGTGTTAGCCGTTAATTGGAATCGAACTTGGGTCACTGCGTTTTGCCCCCATCGTTGGAGGCATCTTGAGACACCCTGAGAGAGGAAGAATACTAGACACGGCTATTCCGAAAGAACAGTTTTGGAAAGAAATCTTCGTGCATCGAGCGGTGAAAGCCTACGTCAGTGAAATCTGAATAACTATATTCATCCAGAAATGAGTCTCATCAATTGCAATCAAACCCATTAATTTTACCTTCTACTGCTATGATTCACCTGACAGTCATCATCATGGTGTCCTTGAGTGCCAAGAAAGGTGCCTTTAAATAAAATGTATTATTATTATTATTATTTACAAGCGACTGTCATTAGTATCGCAACTCAAACTCACATCAGATCTAGTGTCATTGTGTTACAAAAACACTCGGTGTTTACACAGTACTATGAGGTTCAGTTAATGTCTGTCGAATTGAGAGTTGTGCTCTGGCTATATGTCTGGCTGTGTCTGGCTCTCCAGATGGTCCCATGTGGACAGGGAGGAAACTCGTTAGCTTGCCAGGTTCACCAGCAAGCGGTAACTGAAGGCTCACCTGGGGTAGCTGTCCCGGTAAATGAGTGAGGGGCAGAAGAGGTAGTAGAGATATTGGGAGATGCTCGGCAGTGTTGAGTTGGAGCCTGAATCAAGGAATGCGGAGGAACAGTGACACTGAGACGCTGTGCCATCTCTTACTGGCAAACCATGCATTAGAAAGAAATATAAGATCTGCACCAGATTGATATACGTTATGAGATTGAGTGGTATAGCTTGCATTAATATACAGCTATGTTATTATGTATTTGTGGCTGGCATGAGCTACAGTACTGACATGGGTTAAGCTTTGATGAGGGTTCAGTTGTCGCATCTGATATTTTTTTAACATGAGGGTTACATTTTTCAATTATCATGACAGGTATTTCATTTTTTATCGAAAAGTTGCAACAAGATTTAATGTTCAAAGCTGATCTTTCAGGAATAGCCATGAGGAGTGCTTTTCCTCTCTTTTTTGCTACGTTTCCCTTCACACGTTAGAGGCATCTTCAGGCTCTGCGATAAGTATCTACTTGCAGATTCCTCCAATGTGCAAGGTGAAATGTTGCGAAGAAAATAATAGGAATACTAAACACGGCTATCTCCTAAAGAGCAGCTCTTAAGCAATTCTTTTCCCTTGAACCGTGTTAACCTACATCGATATGGAACGGTACCACTCTAGAGTGTGCTGCGAGTGCACGTTGACCCCGAGGATCCGTACCGAGTGTGACGCGTGGGACGTTGTCTCGCACAAACGCGTGCACCTTCATGAGGAACCGCACCTGCAAGCAGTACAGCATCACCAGAATTATGATTATTTTAACATTATTATCATTATGCCTGTTCACCTAGGATAGTCTCGCCGAGTCTCAACATTCTATTTCAGGAAAATCTTGTCAAATTATTGAGGTATGGAGCAAAGATTGACATGCATAATCTTAATTGAGCAATATGTGGGTAATTTTGCGAGTATGGCTGACGGCGCTGACACAGAGTGGCTGACTGTTGTGAACAGTGTCACATGATATATAACGACAACCACGATGCAGACAGCGCGTATTGTGCAGGTAATAAACCTGCAGTATATTATTTTGGAGTGGCCGCTGGTTTGAACTGTAAACCCCAGCCCCACTTGCCTACATGCTCAGCAGTGCCCTCACGTTGGATTCCCAGCTCGAGTTAATTTTTCCATGCACTTTGCATGTTATCCCTGTTTTTACGTGTTTTTTTGCCGGATACGGGATTTTCCTTTTAAAGTAAGAAGACATGGCGTTGTTGCTGTCTACGTTAATTGGCCTGATAACTAAATTGCCCCGACACCCCCCACCCCCGATGCCCTGCGATGGAATGGCTCTTCATCCTGGCTATAACCCTGCTTTACGCCCTGTGGCTGCCGGGATAGGGTCTGGGTCATATCTTGACCGTCTGCAAGATTTCGTGGCGATTAAGACAGAATGAATGACGTTTTGATCAACGCACGCACATGCCCTACGTTAGGCGAACCGTGGTGTTAGCGTCGTGGCGTGCGATTCGCTCAACGGCACCCCCGCCACGCTGCACCTGCTCGAGGATGAGGATGAGCCGTGAGGCCGGCGGGAGCGCGAGTGCCACGCTGACCCTCACGGGCAGCACGCCCAGCACCAGCAGCACGAACGCCACGTACGGCAGCACACAGGCGGCGCACAACGCCCCGGCGAGGAGAGGGGAGGAGCGCGCGGGTGCCCAGCCGCAAAGCTCAGCACCGGCGGGGGCCTCTCGCCGCAGAAGGACCCAGGCTCGCGCCCAGGCGTGCAGCAGGCCGTAAGGCACCATCAGGGCCCCCGCGAACATCGTGCACCATGTGAGCGCCACCAGATGGAGGTCCGCAAAGCAGTATTGCAAGAAGGTTAAGTCCGGGAGCACCCTGGGTGGAGCGACGGGTAAACAGCATCGTGCTAAGGGAGGTGCACGTTGTGTCTGCGTCTGTCATGAACGGGGACGCTGAATAAAACGAAACATTATTGTTGTCAGATACCTGCCGTGGCGCAGGATGTCGAGCAGAAGCGATGTGACTGCCATCAGCAGCAGCACCGCCAGGAATATGTGGTAGATGGTGCGGATGTGGTTCGTGAGCAGCATCTCACTGTGAATAAATATCGCACAATGCACGGAAACACACGTGCGACAGCACTGATTCCACTTTATATTCGCCTTCAAAATGATCATCGTTTTTATTAATGATGCACAATTTACAACACATTACATTAGCAACCAGGAGAGGTATCGCACAAAGTCACTAAATTAAAAGTCATCAGTCAGACTTTACAATCCCAGTAAACTAACTCCGTGGCAGTACACACATCACATGCAGGATTGTCAGACTGGGTAATTTTGTAACCAATTACACGTTTTTGTTTTGTTTTAAAGCCGTTATGAAATGTGATCAAAAACAAAACGTCTCCAAATATTTGCCCTCGTTTGTGGGGCTCTGCTCTGGAATAATTGTCCACGTTTCCCACAAGTTCGGGAACTACAGGCGAACCTCACCGACATTGCTGTCTTTCTCGATGTAAAATTTCCCTTCGAACTGGTTTTCCAAGAGTGTATGCGCGCGGTCAGTGTGATCTTTCTGTAACTAACGCATCCCTCCCCCCATCTGCCACAAATAAAACGAAGGCAATCCTGACCCAGACTGCATAACATGCGTTGATGTGATCTCCACTGCCTGATGCAACAAAATGTTTATCGGAGCAATGATGATCCACGTTGATTGAAACTGGAGGGAAATGCTGCGATAGTCCTGAATGTGAGGCGCTTGTGTGGTGTGAGCTCAATTTGCGTACTCGAACAGAGACGATCGGGGTATGAACACCTTCCTTCGTTGCTCGGGATCATTGAAGGATTTCCTGCAGGATACAATAACGAAACAATGACGTCACATATCTGAACGTTGGATATACATCCTGGCCAAATTAACTACCTGCAACCCAGTGCAGCATGAATTCACAAAACCTACTTTTTCAAATGTAGAGATGTATTTTGAATTTCACGTAAGCTAATTCGCTTGAGTCAAGCACAGTAAAGGATTTACGATGTTAACAGCAGTGTGCACTTTTTGTCCAGCAACAAATGTGTGCGTGGTAATTCATTTTTTAAACAGACGTTCACATAATGATTGCTTCGAAAACCTGCTCTCTCGGGACAGCCGCGTCGATCGCTTACTCTCTCCACCTCGCGACGTTTCGCCTCACACGTTAGAGGCACACTGCGTCTGAGGATGCCTCTAACGAGAGAGCAGCTTTTCGAAGCAATCATCATGCATCGAGCCGTGAAAACCTACATTATTACAGATGTTCACATCGCTGACATCACGAATATCTCAACCCCCAGCGAGAGGGCATGCTATGTCTACTCTTCACTGAGTCATTGTCTGTTATTCTGCTTATCACTTGACAAGGAGTGGTAGTGCAACGTTACAGAACAACAATATCACCTTTTTCGGCAAATGTTCGATTTTTTTTAGAGGATGTCACCTGACCGGGAGTGTGAGCAAATATAGATGAACGGAGTAATTGGACAGGTGTGATTGTTTGCTGTAAACACCTAACGATGGATGGTCAAAATTAAATGTTTTTAAAGCCACCGTCATGCCACTGCTGATGTAGTCAATGATTACCAATCGCTATGTTTGTAATCTTAGAACAAAAGCTAGGCATATCCCTGTGTACACAACTGCCTTGGGATGGACATGACCACCGTGACCAGTCTAAGGCATCACTGAAGAAGTTAATACAGAGAAAACATAAAGAACTTGTTCCCTCCTTTACTACTCGTCAAACTCCAGTTACCTATACTACATTTGAAGCAAAGGTGTCACCACATCCAGCTTCATAATAATAGCAACAATTTATTCAACTTAAGACGGACCCCTTTTCTCAAGCACAAGATGCCTTACAAATTCACAAAGGCAACGAAACCATAAAAATCGATACGAATAATAACATATTAACATATAACAGTAAACCAATACAAGCTAAACGATTCAGTAATAGTGAAATTAAATTCCAAGTGCAAGTTTAAAAGGATGTCTTTTTAGGTTTGCTTTAAAATGCCCAACAGTCAATGAGTTGAATGGGTGGCACGGTGGCACGGTGGCCCAGGGGGTAGCGCTGTCGCCTCACAGCCAGAAGGGCCCGGGTTCGAATCTCGACTCGGGTGCCTTTCTGTGTGGAGTTTGCATGTTCTCCCCGTGTCCACGTGGGTTTTCGTCGGGCACTCCGGTTTCCTCCCACAGTCCAAAAAACATGCTGCTGTATGGTTAATTGGCTTGCAGACTAAATTGCCCGCAGTGCCCGGTGATGGACTGGCGTCCCATCGTGGGTGTATCCCTGCCTTGCGCCCTGTGACTGCCGGGATAGGCTCCGGCTCGTCGCGACCCTGTACAGTACTAAGCGGTTTCTGACAATGAGATGAGTCGAATACATGTAAGTGAGGCACGAGAATCGAGAAGACTGTCACCGTAAATAACCAGACTGGAACGCGGGATCCACAGTAACGATTCATGGTCAGATATTACGTGATGGTGAGGATGATGAACTGACATCAGCAACATACACTGGGGGCCATTGTATGTTGCGAAAGATGGGGTAACACGAGCCGACAGCCCAGAGTGTGTTATCAGACGCTGCAGCGTTATAAATAAGCTGACGTTTTTGAGAAAAGCTTTGACGAGATACCCGAGAGAAGATTGTGACATTAATATAATCGGGAGTGACAAAATGATGACGTAACGTTTCCGTATAATTATCAGTTAGAGACCCGCAGTTACGTTTAATGTTATGAAGGTGAAAACATGCAGAACGTACAACGTTATTAACATGGGACTCAAAGTTAAGAAGCTGGTCAGAGGAGAACGAAATTGCAGGCTAATGGAGAATGAAATATATTTACACCACTGAAAGAGAGCTTCACTGGGCCGATGGTTACCAGCTCTTGAGGAGGCTTTATTATTGGTAATTTCCTTATATCTTTGTTCAGGGAAAGGTAATTGTTGCATAACGAGGGCTAGACCTCGTGAAGACAAGATGGAAGATTGCATTCGAGAGAGTATCCACAGCACTTTGTGACCCTCGGGTGAAAAGCGCTCTATAAATGCAATTATTAGTAGTATTTTAAGGGCATACCGGAGTTGTTGTAAATTGTGCATCATTAATTAAAGGTCGAAAGTTTAACATTAGTGAAGACTGCAAATTGCTTGTGATGAGAAATATAGAAGAGGAACCACTTGCGGGTCACATCAGCAATCCCATAGATGTGGTGTAAACGGGAAGGCAAGAATGAATGGGGAACGCCATTGAATGCAGCCGACAAATCCAAATAGACCAGGGCCGTGATTTTAACAGTCCGATGCAATAATTATGTCGTTTAGTACTCGATTAAGGGCTGGTTTAGTTTTATGGAGAGATCTGCAGCTGTATTGGAAGATATCAAAAGACGAGGTAGGAGCTCTGTGGTCAATTAATTGCTGTATAACTACACATTCGAGTATTTTGGAAATGAAGGGGATATTATAAATTGGACAAGTGTCATTGTCGTCCTTCCGATATGATTTAAAAAAAGACTAGGGTAACAGCCGTAGTCTTAAAGATACTGGGGAAGGAGCCCATAGACATCAATTTTTTAATAATGAAGTATATAATAATTGATCTCATCTCATCTGATTGTCAGAAACCGCTTAATCCTGTACAGGGTCGCTGTGAACCAGAGCCTATCCCGGCAAACACAGGGCGCAAGGCAGGGATATACCCACAATGGGACGCCAGACCATCACCGGGTACTCACGGCAATTTAGTCTGCAAGCCAATTAACCTATGCAGCAGCATGTCTTTTTTGGACTGTGGCAGGAAACCGGAGTGCCCGGCGAAAATGCACACAGACACGGGGAGAACATGCAAACGCCACACAGAAAAGCACCCGAGCCGAGATTCGAACCCGGGACCTTCTTGTTGTGAGACGATAGCACTACCCACTGTGCCACCATGCCGCCCTATAATAATTTATAATAATTGTATTTATAGAGTGCTTTTTACCCGAGGGTCACAAAGCGCTGCACAAAGCTGCGGAGAGACCGGCACGTCAACATCAAAGAGACTAGTACGGAAAATCAGCAACAATAACACATTTTTTTTTTAATATACACATCGTTGCATTACAACATATACGATATGATCAGACCACAACTATAATTTATGAATGCAAATTTATCAGTGTTTATAATACATATATTGGGAAAAAGTTAAATGTAACATTTATCGTATAATAATAATTGCATATTTAGAGCATCCATCACCCAAGGGTCACAAAGCACTGCACAGAGCCGTGGAGAGAACGGAACATCCACAACGAGATAAGAACGGCAAAACAGCAATAACGTTTTTTAGTTTTTTACAAATCCGAGCTGTGGAGAGAACAGCATTTCTACAACATCAGGACAACCCAAGTGAAAGTCGAAAAGTAGCAACAAATTACAGGACAAAAAAAATAAGCGATTAAAAATATTACAATAATTCTGCTACAAACATGAATGGAATAAATGTTCCCAAGCAGGAGCAGTTCAGAGGACTGACATAATCCTGGCATGACATATGTAGTTAAGAAATGAAGGGCAACTAAGTCCAGCAGATCAGTCGGAACAGGATTCAGCAAACAAGTAGTGAGACGTGAGCATTTTATAATATCAGAAATAGTGTGTGAGTCGAAGTTAGTCCCGGCATATGAAGGACCTTCATAATCCATGGCCAAGACTTCACATGCAGGAGGAGACAGTTTATGTGACACTGTTCCATTGTCAAAATATTGTCAGTTGACTAACAAATAAGCTTGTTATTAACAATAGAAAAAAGTGTAGCCATGCTAGCGGCATTAGAATTAATTAATTGACCATAATACATTTTTCCGTTTCTCGAGCTCGAGTTATTGCAAGTTGGTAGGTACGTGATATGCCCCCTCGTGCATAATAAGCTTTGCACCGACAGCGTTCTGGAAACCTGCCAAGAGTCTTGAGATCCTAAGTTCCAGTGTGATCCAAGGTGAGCTTGTAGTTGATCATACTCAATGAGATAGTGAAGATTGGCACATTCTGTTCACGTGACAAGCCTTACTAATGGCCGTGTCGGATGGCAGTGTTAAACGACACGATTTTTTGCATGACCTGACCCAGATAAATGGATTTCATCGATCAACAATGTCAGTTAGTTTAGTGTTATATTATACAGCAGCATCGCCAAATTGAGATAGGTGCTGAGACGGAGCTGCCACTTCGATGTTGTTATTCAATAAATTTCGTCCCAAGTTCCAGTGTGATCCAAGGTGAGCTTGTGATTGACCATATCCAATGATGGTAAAGTGGTGCAGTGACATCAACAATGTCAGTTAGTGATGATTGCTTCGAAAAGCTGCTCTCTCGGGACAGCCGCGTCGATCGCTTCCTCTCCTCTCCTCGCGACGTTTTGCCTCACACGTTAGAGGCATCCTCAGGCGCAGTAAGTGAGATTCGAATCAATCTTAATTCGTGCAGCAATTGAGATTCATAAGACTAAAAGGATCATGAACCGAAAACAGGAAATGAATATAAAGCTCAGCCAATCCTGGAGGCCAGTTATTGAAGTCAGTAATGCACAGATATAGAACTATTGGGTGTGGACATCAGAGGGGGATCGC
>JAZEWT010000001.1:39626396-39647278 GCA_036362905.1 Mordacia mordax
CGGGCTGAGCCCGGCCGGGTCCCGTGGGCAAAGACCCGGCCACCAGGTGCTTGCCTGCGAGCCCCAGCCCCGGGCCTGGCTCCAGGGTGGGGCCCCGGTAACACCAATCCGGGCGACGTAACGGTCCTTGTTGGTCTTATTTTTATAAAGGGCTTGTGAACCGCTTTTAGTCTGGCCCGTCACCTAGGACCTGTTTGCCATGGGAGACCCTACCAGGGGCGTAAAGCCCCCACCAACATAGCTCCTAGGATCATTCGGGCACACTAACCCCTCCACCACAGTAAGGTGGCGGTTCAAGGAGGGGCAGTTCTGAAATGATCCTGATTATTGGTGATTTCAACATTCATCTTGCCTCTATAAAGAGCCCTCTTGCAAGCAGGGCCACTCTGACCTCACTTGGCCTCACTGAACATGTGACAACTGCCACTCACAGATGCGGCCATACTCTTGATTTGGTTTGCTCATGGGGCATATCGGTAACCAACATGTCCGTCACTGATTCAGGTCTGTCTGATCACTCCGCTGTGTGATTTGATCTTTAAGTACCGCCTCCCATTTCCATCACTAAGCG
Organism: Mordacia mordax; assembly: GCA_036362905.1. NCBI lineage: Eukaryota > Metazoa > Chordata > Hyperoartia > Petromyzontiformes > Petromyzontidae > Mordacia > Mordacia mordax. The sequence goes on from JAZEWT010000001.1 coordinate 39,626,968, forward strand.
CAAAATCAAATTTCGAAACCTTAATGGTCTCAATCCAGACATATTCACTGCAGCAATCAAGAGTACTTGACTCTTCGCGTCTGGTCTTTCCATGTTGTCCTCTGTTATCTGTGAAGGCCTGTGAAATGAGTTGTACATATTCATGGTCGCACACATTTAAATGCTGGCGTGTTGGCATCGGACCGGCCCCCATGTACAGCAAAAACGCTTGCTGCTCTAGCTCTGCACATATTTTAAAATTATATCCGTAGTTGGTTAATAATGAGGTGTTCTGTATTTTCCGCAGGGCTGTGGAGTTTTGATGTGACTACGTGTGTTGGTGGGTGTATTTGAAGGTATGTGGTGTTAAGCGGTTCGACCGAGACATTGTTACTTAGGAGAGGGGGAGAATCTTTTGTTGGTTTTGGCGCGAAGTGCACGTGGCTGTACGCGGCGGCCATCTTAGGTGCGCGTGGTATTTTTTTATCGAGAGTGTGAGTGAAGCGTGATTGAGGGCTGTGGAGTTTTGCTGTGGCTATGTATGTTGGTGGGTGTGTATGAAGGTGCTGTATCTGCAGAGTGAACAAATAATATCATTTTTGGAGAAGATACGTGTGGAATCAAGTCCTTGTGGAAGGGGAGTAACGAGTGTCGGTGAACCAGGAGTGGTGCATGCGAAGCGCGAGGGGGGATTCACAAAAAACACAACGCAGAACTTTACCATCAGAATCACCCCCTCCTCGCCACGTGTGCACTCACGCGTGCCGAGTTCACCTGGTGTCTGACATCTCGCTGGCCTACGCGCCGGCCTGCAGTCTCTCGTGCGATCGGCGGCCGTATCGTTGAGTATGGGGAGACGGTGCGGGTTGACGCCGGTTACACCTGGCTCAATTCAAATTTCCTTAAACTGAATGGCAACAAAGCAGAAGTTTTGCTTGTCGAAACCCCGTACCAATTGTCCAAGGGTGAACCAATCTAGTTGATGCTTGATGACCAGACTATTAATATTGCTAAGGTAGTCGAGGTGTGACTCTTGATTCTTCACTCAGCTTCAAGACACACATCAATAAGATGACGAAGGTAGCCTATTTCCATCTCAGAAAAATAGCCAGACTGCACAACATCCTGTCACCCACTGCAGTTGAGAAGCTAATACACATCTTCATTTCACGAATCGATTACTGCAATGCACTGCTTCCTGGCACCCCTGGATACCTGATCAATCATCTCCAAATTGTGCAGAATGCAGCTGCTAGAGTCCTCACTTGCACACCCATCCACAATCACATATCCCCAGTACTGATGCTAGCGGTTAAATACAGGATTGAATTCAAGATCCTCTTTTTCACCTACAAGGCTCTCACTTGCGCTGCTCCAACATACATCCGTGACCTACTTCAGGCACCCTCCTCAACACAACAACTTGCTGCATGTGCCCAGATTGCACCTCCATTTGATGGGTGACAGAGGCTTCTCGCGCACTGCTCCCAGACTCTGGAATGCCCTTCCATTAGAGATTCGATCAGCTGAGTCTGGATAGGACTGTTGATGCGGCTCAATGTTGTCATGCATGATGGTTTTCTGCTGACCTATGCCTGTTAGGGAACATTTATTCCTTCCTTGTTTGTTGAAGAATTTTTATTTTTCTCTGCTTTATGTCCTATTATTTGTTGCTACTGTTTGACTTTCAGTTGAATGATCCTGATGTTGTTGACATGCCGTTTTCTTCACATCTCGGATTTGTAAAAAGAAAAACCCAAAAAAACGTTATTGTTGCCGATTTTCCGTTCTTATGTGGTTGTTGTTGACATGCCATTCTCTCTGCAGCTCTGTGCAGCGTTTTGTGACCTTCGGGTGAAAGCGTTCTATAAATGCAATTATTATTATTAATATGTGATGGTGGGCGGCACAGTGGCCCAGTGGGTATATTATAAGATTTTATTCACAAAAGTTTCATTATTTTAGAGATATTCTCTTGTTTTTAGGAGAGAAATTTGCAATTAAATGATTAATGCACTCGTATGATGTTTATATGGTATTGGATTCATGGTTAACAGCCGATAAAAACAGAAAATACACTGACATTGATGTTTAATGCCTGGCAACGTTTTCCTGTAATATCATAAAAATTGAACTTTTTAACTGCTGTAAAATATTGCCTTATCCATCATTCACATGTTTTAAAAATTAAATTAATCGCTTTAAGAAATATATTACTACTATCCATGAAATTTATTTTTTGGGTTTGGTCACCCAAAATGTTGTTGTAAACCCTCCTCCACCCGATAGAGCCAACTAGTAAGGTTTTGTCACGTGAATAGAACGTGCTAATCATTCACTATCTCAGCACACCAGTGCGTTGGAGAGCAAACCCACAGCAATGACAGTAAAATACCACGTTTCACTGATGAAACCTTACTAATTGGCTGTGTTGGGTGGAGCAAGGTTTATGATACATTTTTTGCATGACAACCCAAAAATTTGATTTTATAGATAATATTTATCACGTAAGGCTTCATATGAAATATTACTACCATATACAAATTTACAATGAATATAATACAGTTTTCATTCATATATATTAATTGCTATGGTTTTCATGAAAGGATTTATACTGGATTAACAAAATGTCGGAAATCAAAAAGCAATTAAATGTAATAACAATACTAATTTCGTAATGATGTAGGTTTTCACGGCTCGATGCATGATGAATGCTTCGAAAAGGTGCTCTCTCGGGACAGCCGCGTCGATGGCTCCCTTTCCCCCCATCGCGACGTTTCGCCTCACACGTTAGAGGCATCCTCAGGCGAGAGGAGAGAGAGCCATCGACGCGGTTGTCTCGAGAGAGCAGCTTTTCGAAGCAATCATCATAAAACTAATTTCATATTTTAGCTATTAGATCCAGAGCTGCCTTTTCCTAGCCTAGGCAATGCCAGCTTAAACCATTCGAAAATGCGACATGATATATGAGAGATTATTTTGAAGTTATACTTAAGATTTAAATGCCCTAGTTTCAGCCATTAAGACAATAAAGTGCATCAGGTGACATATATAGGTCTCTATTACCTGCAATATCACAATATAGCCTTCACTTTTCTAGGGTGCCTAAAAAGGTATTGCTTCAGTCCTTTCTTACTGCTCACTGATATAATGACACCCAGGACCATTCAACTACTTTTATGAGTCCTAATTACAATGACCTAAGCATTCAGAAAGGGCAGCAGCGGCTTTAAAGGGACAGGGAGCTTACATTGAAATCTAAGTACCACTGTAATATACACCAATACAACATGTACATTCAGTTCTAAGGATTAAATTGCTGTCCAGATACAAAACGATATTAATTTCTAAATATATGATATTTGAACTCGACTCATCATTGCCAAAACAAGCCATACATGGCCCTCTTGGTCTCCCCTACTTGTTTGGGAAACATCTTGTACAAGACCAGTAAGGTGATATATACAGACTGATCCCTTATTTGTCTGCAGTGATACATTGATTATCCAATAGACCAAAAGGAACTCAAAATAGATTTTGATAGTGCATGGCAGACAGTAAAATCGGTGTTCGGTAAATGCCCTACCAACCAAATGGTTTGCTCCAGATCGGTAAATGTTCTTCACCTTTCCCGTAGCTTGTAGCGTCACACTTGAAAGCAGAGATATTTCATTAGGAATTACACACTGAGCACAATTTTAAAAAATAACCCAACCCAAAAGTTCTTTATTATGGATAATATTGGTCATGAAAGGGTGGGACAGTGGTAACATCTGTGCCTCACAGAAAGAAAATCCTGCCCGAGGCTGTTTGATTCCCACCTCGAGTGCCTATATATTTGGAGTTTGTATGTTCTCCCCCTGGTTTGCATGGCTTTTGTTAAGTTCTCTGGTTTCCTCCGACAACTAAAATAACACTCATTTATTAAGTGGCTGATAACATCGTGGCTTGACTTCCCCTTTGCAGGTTTAGCACGTGCCTCTGACTAATTCTCTCTTCAAATAAATTATTCAAAATTGAGCGAATATGTTCCACGCGTTATAAATTGTATTATCGTTGTTATAAGCTTCCCATTGGTTTAATGCAACGATAGCATATGTTTACTTTAATAAATAATAATATTTGCATTTCTATAACGCCTTTGACTCGAGGGTCACAAAGCGCTGCACAGAGCTGTGTAGAGAACGGCACGTCAACAACAAAGCAAATTTGTAAAATATTAAGCTTTTATTGAGTGGGTTTTTTTTTATATAAATTGCGGAGTGTAAGTGCGAGACATAATTTTTACCTGGCCTCTGCATGCATCATCCTTCAAGTGTTTGTCAACTCCACGCACATCCTCTGCACACGCAGGAAAACACCGACGCACGTCTCCCATCACACATGTTGCAGATGCCTTATACTCTTCAAACATCTAATTATCGACGACAACATCAGGAGGTAACATTTCATTTTAGGTTCCGCGTCAAAGATATATGTCCTGCCTTACAGTAGTTCCACTGAACTGTACTGCAGATAACCTCCGATGTTATTTGAAAAAGGTGGAAAATATATGTTGAATATACTTCTGGCTTAGTTTTGAACGCTAAATTTGATTGCCATATCCTGGTATTTCAGTTGAAACAATGGGGCAAACTTTCTTAAATGTCTTTGCCCTCTGTTAACCGAGCTGTATAATGAGCCTATCTATTGGCACACTTCCTGTGGTTGAGTGGAGTGTGAGCACGCCTATTTCTTCCAACACATGAGGCCAGCATGAAGGAATTTAAGAGATTCTCTGTAGAGTTCCTTCTGGTGGAGGCTCTGTTATCAGCAGCGATCTGGGAGAGTAATTTGAGCTAGTGCACCTGTACCTCTTACCCAGGAATAAATGTAACTAAAATCTCTTACCCGTACGGTCATACCGCAACCGCCTTCCCACCTATACTCAATGCTTCGGCCGTTCTCTTACCGGTACGCTGGACCGGACCGGACCGGCCACTTCTGCTTTTACCTTAAATGAGAAGCAAGCGTACCACGTGGGGACTTAATCAGCTCTGTCGAAGGTGTAGAGACTGTAAGACGACTACTGTCATTTGAACGTTTACACGTGCCGACTAGAGCGTTCAGTTATAAAGTTTCACGGGAAACAGTTGTCAGTTTCGGACATTTGTAACCAGTGATTGGTAATATGATCGGTTACCAATTTACTCGTTGCTTTTAATTTATGATTATAAGAAGTCCCTTTCCAGGGAATCTGATAGTAAACTTTTTAGTATGCCTTTAACTTCACGTAAAGAAATTCGCTCATAAGTTGACCCAATATATGATGCTCACCGAACGTACTCAAATATACTCCTTTATTGACCCGAGGGCTTCAATTAAATTTCAAACTCTCTCTCATAGCGGGGGTCTGGAATATTTGGCTAATACCTTTTTTTTTATTTTTCACTAGGAAACACATTGTTAAACAACTGGACAAAACTCCATACATATGAGAGCATGACACTAATACACACAGATTGGCAAAAGCCTAGTGCATAAATTACAATTTGTATTACTTGGTGTATTGCCTTACATAGCAACTTCAGCCTTGCCATGTAGGAAGATCTCTGCATTGTTCATCGACATCAATTACAAAGCAGTAGACTGCAGACATGTGTCACTACACCCATCATCTCAAACATGCCTTGTTCTGGCAGGTTCCGCATCGAGCCAACAGCAATTGTTCCTTGTAATACATCTACACTCCTTGTAATACCAATTACTGTAATGTTAATTAGAGCAGGAGATCGTTATAAATCAGTCACAGGAGTGACAGAACCTTTTTTACCTTCAGGTCCTACAGCAGCTTTAAAACTACATTTCCGAGTGCCTCATCACGATTCAAACTTGCCGTGGACAACTGTTCTCACTTTCAACGTAAATCAGTGTGCACCACCACCTAACACTCGCCTGTTCATTGGCAACTGAGAGAAAAACAATGCAACATTTTCTAAAAACCCTTGCGGCACGTTGGACCTATGAGAGTAATGTTACACTTATACGCCTGTTGGTTTCATTCAGTCTCAAAAGGCTCACAGTGAGCGTCGTCCAGATGAGTGATTTTCAGATGTAACCTGGAATTAGGAGCTGGGGGACAGTCTCTTACCGTTGTGCAGGGCGGTCAGGCTGGGGTCACTTGCCGCGCGCCGGCAACGTGTGTCCGAACTCTCCATGTGGGAAGCCCCGATCACACGAAAGGGGTTCTGTCCCCTATCGCTCCACCAGACCCCCGCCCCCCCCTCTCCTCCCTGAAACTACACTGGCTCCCTCTCCTCTCAGTCTCTCAAACTCTTAAGACTAGCTGTAGCCTCCGTCTTACACACTGACACGCTGTGCGGTCCGTCGCCTTATCCCCTTCTCAGTTGCTTTTCCACGCACTGCCTCTGTCTGCTCGGATTCCTCCGCCCCCTTCGACAAACCTGGGTGCAGCCCCCGCAATGTCAGACTCAGCTCTCACGCACGCAGATACTCGCGCAATCACAGCCAGCTCTGTTTAAACACAAACCGATATGCAGAAGCAGCAGTATGCCAACTTGTGTACATGTTTAACTTTGGTCTCAAAATCTGGAACGAGTTATGATATTTGTTTTAGTAAATATTGTGAATACTTTAATTCGAAGGCTTTCGTGACCAATTTTATCGTGACCTAACCCAAAAAATGGAATTAATCGATTGGGAATTCTGTTTGTTTAACTTGTAAAGTTCCCCGTACAAGTGGCGTCCAAGTGCGGATAAACCGCCTATTGCTCCATCACACGTTTTTTGTTAGTTCGACCAGCCTGGTGCGATTCTGTAATTGGCATTATGATCAGCATTAAAATGTGGAACGTCTGCCATTCTCAAGCATTTATTCTACAGCGCACTTATTTTCTCTTTGTATTCATGGTCTTGCAAATTACATACACATGTTCGTTTCGACAGAAGCGGTGATGAAATCCAATTTGTTCCCCCTACATTAGGGTTTGTTGCTCTCTGCCAATAATTGTGCATTCATATTGATCTCTTGGCAATGTACCACCTTGTAGATGTGAATAGCCTCGGAATGTAACTTTACATAACCACTGTAGAGCAGACATACGAATATGCGACTCCCCTTCGACTGCAGGGGATTGGTATCAGGAAGTGCACACGGCCAAAAATGTTTTTTTTATCTCCGATACCCCACCATTAGGGGGCATCCAGCGAACCCAGATGAACTTGGATACCTAATGTTTTATTGATAGCGCTGGAATATGCCGAATGAAGTGAAAAAAATTATAACTAATATTGCCTTTTTTGTCCGGTTGGCACGGCGGCTCAGTGAGTAGCAAGAAGCACCCAGGTTCGCATCCCGGCTCCGGTGTCTTTCTGTGTGAAGTTTGCATGTTCTCCCCGTATCCGGGTGGGTTTTTGCTGGGTACTCCGGTCTTCTACAGTTCAAAAACATGCTGTCTGTGTTAATTTTTCTGAATAATTGTCCCTCATTACCCTAAGATATTGTAAATTGCTTTCCCCTCCCTGCTGTACAATTGTTAAAAAGAGCTACATAGCTCAAACGTTCCTTCCAGCTTAAATTAAAACTGACTGACCAGCAATTTCAATGGGCAACAACAACAACAACCATGCATGCGACCCTGCAATTCACGGAGTGACGTGCGGTTTGCGAAAGCTCTTGCAATCCATGGCAGACTCCGTCCGCATGACATTTTTTTCTGGATTTTAAGTATTACCTTCTCGGCTTAAATTATCCGTGATGTGCTCTCGTTATATCAAAGCAGATTGTTCGATTTTCATATACTTTCGAACGTACATCAAAATGCCTCTTTTAATATCCCGCGAATTCATTCAAAACTCACATGTTTGATTTACAGAGTTGGAATATGCCAAATTAAGTGAAAGACTTAAATGTTCTTCGTGGTGAGACAATAACCTGCCCACATTTGTGAAGCCACTTTAATCGCAGATAACTATTTGAAATCAAATACACACGTTCAGGCCTGCATAGTGTTTGATTAAATTCTAAAACTAGGTATACCTAGGTTGAGGGACAAAGAGTCAACTCTGTGTAAGTCATAATGGCTGACTGAAAAAGACATCACAATAAACACTAAAAAGCAAGTTATTCTGACCGATACAAACATCAACAATTTTACTGCACCCTTCACATACCACTAGATATTTGGACAAACGTGTACAATGTTTATCCTTGATGTCCCTAATTGGACTGTGATTTATATTCACGCAAGGACATAGGTTGACAATCATAACAAGCTGTGGCAGCCTATATTAAAGTAGTGGATCTCGGTGACTGACAATCCACGACGATGAGTGTACGCTCTCTGGCTGATGTTTGCTTTCTACTGGGGTTGTTTCAACCCACTCACTTTGCTGTCTGCAACCACTATGACACTATAACGAGTAATGTCCCAGGTCATGCTTGCACATCAGACTGCCGTGGTCTATTGAGATCTCACCCCCCCTAAATATGACTCTGCCACATGTTCGCATTCAGCATAACATACTTTTCAACGTAAGCAGGACCAACTTGATCATAATATTCGTCTTTGGTGGTGCGTCTATAATCTCTTGCTTGCACTTATGAACCATAAAAAGGTAAAGGTGCATGCCTGCAATTGTTTACTTATGCCACTGCTAGCGGAATGGCCTCCGATAGGTATATACAGCATCTATACCGACGCCTTATCGTGGCGAACCCGTTAATATTTTTGGATGGACAGAGGCAAACGGATTTAATAAAAATAGTAATAATTAATGCATGTTAAGATGGACTCATTTTGTCAAACACATGGCGCTTTACAAGGCAACGAAAATATAAAAATTGATGTTAATTCATTAATTCATTATCAATACCCGCTTAATCGTGTACGGAGTCGCGGAGGGGGCGGAGCCTATCCAGGCCGACAGAGGGCGCTAGGTGGTGAGAACAATAACACGTAATATATAGCAGTACACTAGTGTTAGCTAACGAGTTAACAATTGTAGAATGTATTTCCAAATACAAGTTTTACAAGGTGTGGCTTTAGTTTTGCTTTAAAATTTTCAACAGCCAATGAGTCACGAACACATGAGGATAATGCATGTTCAGATCTTCGGTGGTGGCAAGGATGGTGAACCGAGATTAAGGTGACAGCATCACGGTGACGTCACTACCGCGCACGAGCATGCCAGCCAGTTAGGAAAATCCAGAACAGGTGGCGAGCTAGCAAAACTTGTTTTCTAATATATGACTCAGGAAAAGTGGGTTCGAGCAGGACACATTAAAAGAATGGATAATGACGAAGATCACACATTATTTAAGAGTAGTAGCCAGGGGATGGTGTGCATCCAAGGGTACACCCACCAAGAAGATCATCCCCATTTTTAGTACCCGCTTAATCCTTACAGGGTCGAGGGGAGCTGGAGCCAATCCTGGCAGAGAGAGGGTGCAAGGTAGGGCTATACCCATATTGAAACGATAATCCATCATAGGCCATTTAGTCAGAAGGCCAAATAACCTAGGCAGCCTGTCTTTGTACTGTAGGAGGAAAACAGAGTACCTTGCGAAAAAACACACAAACACGAGGAGAACATGCAAACTGCACACAGAAAGCCACCCACCACACAATCGAACTATAAAATAATTTTATGTGCAGGTCTCATTAAGTGGCGGCTTGCAAAGTTCTTCATCCAGCAGTGGACAGAACATAACTCACGATGATAATGACGTCCCATGCTGAACGTCGACCCCGTGCACACTGGCTCAGTAGCAAGTGTGCTAACCGCTGGACCCTCCAGCCCCCCCTGTATCTTATCTTCGGCTACAAATCAAGGCCCTGTAAACTAACATATTTTTGGCCCATTCTTTAATTGCAGCCATATACATTCTGCAATGCACAATAAACGAGTGGAACTTCATTTGCCTATCTCACAAGTTATGGAACAAACTGTTCACCTGAACCCAAGACTATAAAGATATATAAATATTATATTGTTAGTCGAGTACAATGAACTTGTTTACATTGTCCCTAACTATAACATCAGCATATATTGAAAGCTGTCCTATATTTCATGCACTGTCATCAAATCTCAAGAAAATGTTATAGGAAGTGATGTCATCATCATTATAAGTCCCCACAATCCTGTAAACGGAGCTTATCCGGGAAGCCAGTCCCGTCACACGTCATCCGGAGTAATTTAGTCAGAAGGCCAATGAAGTTAAGCCGCATTACTTTTGAATGTAGGAGGAAAACAGAGTACCTGACCAATGCCCACGTGGACACGGGAGAATATGGAAACGCAACAAAGAAAGGCACCCACGCAGCGAATTGAACCCAGTGTCCTGAGATGTTGCAACTTGCTCAAAAACTGTTAAAAACAGCTTCACAGCTCAACCCCTCCTTTCAGTTTTAATTTTAAAAAAGTAATTGCTTGCCTGATGACTCTTGTTCTCACCTACGGTGCTGTTAGAAGATAGCCAAGAGTCGTAGTTTAGGTGTGTCGGTCATGGGAATTGAAGGGTGTGTGACCATACTTCACCACACCGGTCAGTGTTGATTGGTGAAGGAAGTACATTTTGTTTGTGTTGTCTCTTACTGAGTATCCGATTGGAATGAGTGTCGCTCTTCAGTACAGCTCCTCTGATCTACACCACATTCAAGCTTGTTGATTTCGTTAACTCAGTGTCACATTGAAGATATTGGGATATATTTTTTGTATTTCTAACAAAGTTTTACTTATTTGGCTAGTGCGTTTACACGTGACTGTAGTTTAAAGGTGTAACTGTGGTCACGTGCTGGCCAGGATCACGAGGAATCGGCCAGCTAGTCACAACTTTGTTTTCCCCAGGCATAGCTGGGTAATCAAAGAGTGCACGATATGAACTTCAAGGCATTGTTCCTCCACAATGTCACATATACTATACAGTACTTGCCCTAACCTGCGCTGACACAGAATCACAATTTGTCATCCTGCCAGGAAGTGAAAATAAGGGGCAACTCTTCACGATGTGTTCCAATTTTTGAATTTCGCCATTGTTGATTGCTATAGGGAAGAGCAACGCTCAATACGGCTATCCTGAAAGGGCAGATATAAAGAACAAATTTTCACCACAATTGTAGTGTGAAATATATATTTATCACCGTTTGCGTATCAGATATCCACATTGCTCATAAGAAATCCTGATTCGGTTTATGATCATTCGGTGCCATCAGGATATCACGACGTTCAGAGGTTCGTTCATTAGAATCGCCCATTATGCCCCTGTTTATTGACCCCTACCTTACCCCAGTGATGCAGCCACCTGCTGCAGTGACGTCTGATTCTAAAATGGCCTTTGCTGCTCTTCAGCACAGGCGTCGTAACTTTAGTCTCGGCGCTGACGGCTGGGTAGGATCTTTGTGGATGGTTCGTACCTGGTTTGTGGGGGTTCTTTGTGGACTCTCGACCATGGCTGTGAAGGAATAGAAAGAAAAGGTGTTAGAGTAGGGTTGCAGCCAAAGAGGCACAAAAAAGAACATTGAGGGTGTAAGAAGAATTAAAGACTAAGGACTGTACGTGTAACCTACAAAAACCTGGACTTTGAATGATTTATTCCAGGAAAACGCACAGCATTTCCAGGACAGCTGCGTCCTCAAAAACGAGGATCATTCTGGGAAAACCATAGCAGGTGGTTAAAATTCTAGGTTCGAGCTGGAAAGGTCTGGGGCGCTCTGATTACGAAAGACAATTTGAACCATGGGCGGCGCAGTGGCCCAGTGGTTAGCGCTGACGCCTCACAGCAAGAAGGTCCCGGGTTCGAATCTCTCGGCTCGGGTGCCTTTCTGTGTGGAGTTTGCATGCTCTCCCCATGTCCGCGTGGGTTTTCGCCGGGTACTCCGGTTTCCTCCCACAGTCCAAAAGCATGCTCCTGGATAGGTTGATTGGCTCGCAGACTAAAATTGTCCCGCAATGCCCGGCGATGGACTGGCGTCCCGTCGTCGGGTGTATTCCTGCCTTCCGCCCTGTGTTTCCGGGATAGGCTCCGGCTTCACCGTGACCCTGTATAGGACTAAGCGGTTTCAGACAATGACATGAGATGAGATAATGAGATGAGATGAGAATTTGAACCATGCCCTCCTGTTCCAGGCTCTGCCTGCAGAGGTCAGTAGAGTGCCCAAGACACTGCCACAACCAAAAGAACAACCGCACTTCGTCGCTAAGTGGCGGCACAGGTACCGTGAAAACGTCTTAGCGTTTTCACGACGCCTGTGCCAAGCCAGGTGCACTTTGAGGCCAGCAACGTGTCGAAGGTCCGCTCCTTATCCACATGCATGGTGCCACAATTCGTCATAGCTCATGGATGACAAATGGTATCACGACCCATCCAGATCCCAGTGTTTTGGATTGCAAGGTACACTCCACAAAATACATTTGAGAGATATTTGAAAGATTATGTTTAAGATACTTCAAATTTGGGAATATGTTACCTTCTAAACAGCCAGAATTATTGTCAACATTATCAGTACCCGTTTAATCTTGCACATGGTCACGGGGGGCTAGAGCTTATCCCAGGAGACACAGGGCACAAGGCAAATATACACCAATGATAGGACGCTAGTCCATCGTAGGGCACAGGTCAGTTAACCTAGGCAACAGTGTAGCTTTGGATTGTGGGAGGAGACCGGATTACCGGCGCAAACTCACGTGGACACGGGCAGTACATGTAAACTTCACACAGAAAGGCACCGGAGCTATGCATTGAACCCAGATCCGTTTTGCTTTGAGGCGGCAGCGCTAGGCGCTGTACCACTGTGCAGCCCATCATATCTACTCTGTCACCTCTAATATAGTGAACTATATAGCATTCTCAAGTTCTCATTAAGTAGATAACACAAGGTTTAGGGAATCACTGCAGCTCTGCTTTGAGTCGCCAACTCTGCTCAACACAATGGTCATGAGCACAGCATTCAATAGAATCCCCATCGGCCACGATTTATCACCTGCTGGTTTGAGGCCTCTGCAAGTCGTCGCCATCCTCACTGAATATTGATACAACCAATCCATCTGTCTCCTGTACAAGAGCTAGAATCGCTTCATCCCTATAGTGGTCACCCTCTTGGGCATGCTCCTTCCACTGGCTGTCACTTCATTGTTGGTCCTGACCATTGCCAAATTCCCTTCCAGCGATGTCCTGCCAAAGCAAACTCACTTATCAGTGAAAATGATATCTCTAGCTCGTGTTTGCGCTCTGATCCACGTGTTCCCCTTTCGATCTCTCAGCGTGATTCAAAACAAGCATCTTTCCACGCGTTGTCGTTCACTCTTCAGCTTTGCTGTTTGTTTGTCAATATTGCTGAAGCAACTGTCAAAGTGGGACAGTTTTCAGCGGATAGTATTTATAATAAATAAAGTTCGGACGTTATTGAGACGGCGATGGACTGGCGTCCCGTCGTCGGGTGTATTCCTACCTTACGCCCTGTGTTTCCGGGATAGGCTCCGGCTCACCGTGACCCTATATAGGATTAAGCGGTTTCAGATAATGAGATGAGACGTTATTGAGCATATAATTTATGCACACAAGTAGCGGGTTTTTTTCGAGCGATACATTGAGGCATGGAATACACATCAAAGATGCTGTTATTTTTGTTAGGTTTTTCTCACTTTTCCGGTAGAGCCAATCACCATGGCGACCCTCGACGCTCTTGTTACCACAGTGACACTGAGCCAATTCCTTCACCATTTCCCACGCACATAATCCCGGGGAGATGCTTTAACTCGTGACTGGCATGAATGTGGACAAACGACGCCACTGTGCCCCTGATAACATCTGCCACATATTAATTTTTGTAACGCCACGCTATGAAGGAAGCAATCGGCTGAGCAAAAGGTCCCATCGTCGATAAGGAAACGTTTACGTCCCTATGTATATATGCTTGTTTGTGTTGATAAGGCTGAAAGAATGGTTGCCTATCAACCTATCAAGTAATATAATGCATATATGGGTAGGTTAAGCAGTAACGTTACACTGAAAAGAAAATGAATAGATGGTTTAAACATTGATAACGATTCTTTAGCAGGTATTTGTTTTTTGATAGGTCTAGCTAAATATTAATGCCTCTGAATGCTAGTGATTCTATATGCAAGCAGTCATATAAATAATTCTGGCTCTTTTGCCTTTATTTGATGTGTGTATATGGGTATTATAAAATTAATGCGAATATTGTTTACGATAAGTTATGATTAGCTAACATAATAGGAATAGCAAACAGTCCAAATAGTCCAAAATTAATCAGTGGGTCTAAATTTACGTGCTGGCCACCAGCGGCAACTTATCAAGGTGCGTTATAATGACCTGCAATGTTGTCATCTTTTCGGAGGGGTCTGTCCATAACCTCGAAACTTCATTTGACCTCACTGGGTTGTAATGAGTGCAACAAAACTAGACTTTCGTTAAAAGTTGGCCCCAGGACCTCAATGTTGTCCTTTAAGAGTACAGTAGAGCACAGGGTAGTTCGAATGACTTGTGACCCCCATTTAATTATCTAGGACTTCCTAATTTTATATATAGCAATGGGTGTGTAATGAAATGTTAAATAATATAAAAATTGGTACAAACTTAATTAGTCTGAAAAAAACTGTTACTTTAAAAAGAAACGAACAAGCAGAAGAAAACAATGTTAAGGATCATGATTGCTTCGAAAAGCTGCTCTCTCGGGACAGCCGCGTCGATCGCTCCCTCTCCTCTCCTCGCAACGTTTCGCCTCACACGTTAGAGGCATCCTCAGGCGCAGCATGTGTGTGCAGTGCCTGTTGCTCCTTTATATATGTGGGTACTGTGTATGTGTCGAGTCATATTTTGTTGTGTGGGGTCTACATCTGAATCAGATTAACACTAATCTCCTTATCCTATTCACACCCCGGAACTGCGATAACCCCCTCCTGCTCTGTCGGTGGCTTGTCCTCTAATTTGCATCACATGAAAGAACCTCTCACACACCTGGCGATCCCCCTCTGATGTCCACACCCAATAGTTCTATATCTGTGCATTACTGACTTCAATAACTGGCCTCCAGGATTGGCTGAGCTTTATATTCATTTCCTGCTTTCGGTTCATTATCCTTTTAGTCTTGTGAATCTCAATTGCTAGTATTCGTATTTTATCAAAATCGATTCTATGTTGTTTATCTACACTATGTGCTGCTGTTGCTAATTTATCCTTGTGCCGTAAACGTACTGCTGCCTCGTGTTCTCTTTTTCTTGTGGCTATTGTTCTGCCTGTTTGTCCGATGTATACTTCCTCACAGTTGCTGCAAGGGATGCTACTTACACCTTCTGTCTGTAACGGTAGTCTTTAGGTGATTTGAGTACGTCTTTTGTCTTCTAGTGGGTTGTGAAGACTGTTTTTATTTTATATTTTCCTAGGTATTTGATACTTTTGTCTGTGGTGCCTTTTCACATATGGCAGGAAAGCGCGGGTCTTGATATCTTCCTCCTCATTTTCTTGCTGTTTCTGCCTACGTTCTCTTGTTATGGCACGCTGAATTTCTGTTTTTGTGTATCCCTTGCTCGCTAGTGCTTGTTGTAGATGTTGTAGCTCGTCTCTTAGATGTTGTTTGTCTGAAATTATTTTTGACCGGTGGGCTAAGGTGTGCAGTATCCCCCGTTTCTGTTTCGGGTGATGGTGAGACTCCACGTGTAAATACTTGTCCGTATGTGTTGTCTTCCTGTATGCAGTGTGGCTGAGCGTCTCCTCTGCGTCGCGAGGAGAGGAGAGGGAGCGATCGACGCGGATGTCACGAGAGAGCAGCTTTTCGAAGCAATCATCATGCATCGAGCCGTGAAAACCTACATCATTACAATGTTAAGGATCAATTAAAAGAGCGGCACGGTGGCGCTGTTGCCTCACAGCTAGGAGGGCCCGGGTTCGAATCTCGGCTCGGGTGCCTTTCTGTGTGGAGTTTTCATGTTCTCCCGTGTCCAGGTGGGTTTTCGCCGGGCACTCCGATTTCCTACCACAGTCCAAAAAACATGCTGCTGCATAGGTTAATTGGCTTACAGACTAAATTGCCTGCAGTGCCCGGTAATGGACTGGCGTCCCATCGGGGGTATATCCTTGCCTTGCGCCCTGTGTCTGCCGGGATAGGCTCCGGCTCACCGCGACCCTGTGCAGGACTAAGCGGTTTCTGACAATGAGATGAGATGAGATCAGTTAAATGGGGGGAGGGGGGGTGTGTTACAAGAATATTGGACCACGTTATACAGCACAACACTGACACAACATAGTAACGCTAACATGCAAAAGATGTATTCCGCAAGAAGCTCCAACGCATAAAATGTATGGCTCGCTTAGTTTTTGCATTCTAACCGAGATTTTGACGCAAGGCACACAAGTGTACATGTACCACGGCAAGAGCTCTGATCAACAATCTATGTCTGCCCTTCGCAGTGTACCGAAGGTGGTTTATCCAACCTGGCGGTGTCAGGCTGTGTACCTTGCTACCACGCCTAGTCAGTAACACACATGTGCACGTACACACATGCATTTTCGTCGACTGAAGTCCTACTGTATTAATAATCCGTAATGGCAAGACCGTATTGGTAAGAGTTGCCTGCTGGCGGCCATCCTTGTAAAGTCAAGAAAATAAATAAGCAAACAAATACAGCAGTTATTTAGCACTTCTCTCATGAATGCCTCAAGAATGCTTCGCCTCTGCTCAGACTTCAAACGGCCATGTTTTCCGTATAGTCCTCCAACAGGGCAGAGTCCGTAGGCATTGGCATGCAGACTGGGCCGCTACCTGTTCAATATTTACCTTTCCTCATGGGGGCAGTGACATGGCCCAGAATCAGCGTATACACTGCTTGTTGCAGAGGTTCGTGATTTTATGTCAGAGGCTACCCTAGTAATTACTGCGGCTTTAGAACGAGATTGCCCACAGGATGGGTACTGTGCTAGTAGCCATAATAATACATAATTGCTTTACAGTGGACGCTGACTATGACGTTGAGTCATTAGCTGTATAGTAGTGTGTCTGTGTCTATTGGTCCAAAGTTACCTAATTTTAAACCTAGCTGCAAATTACTTACATTTCTTGGAATATTTCATAGAAATCATCGCTGGTTACTGAAAACTTTGGCAAAACTCTCCTGAAAATAGTTATATTTCTCTGAAGCTATCTTGAATAAATAAGAATAACATACACATTAATAAGAATAACTTGCAACTTGAAATTATAAAATTCTACGTAACTATCAGACAATCATATATACGCCACTAAGTATATACTATTGTGGGTTATGCAGCGGATAGAATGTTGTCTAAACAGTGTGTAATACACGTATGTTGTATAGATATTAACATGAAGCTTGTTGGATTTTAAGTTTGGAAAAATGTAAATATTAAGGGTCTGGAGATACACCAAGAAATGCACTGTGTATAATATTGCAAAAAATGCGACCCAACAGTTATCTGGTTTTATTTACATTTCCAAACTTGTATTTATCTTTGGAGAACAGTGGAATAGCAGTTGTCGCTGTGCTTTAAACCCTGCGGCATTAGTGTGCTTCTTGGTGACTGTTAAGGTTAACAGTGAAATCGGAAATAGTAATTATAACAATTGCACTTCCAGAGTGCTTATCACCCGAGGGTCACAAAGCGCTACAAGTGACACACAAAGCGCTACAAGCACTTTGTGACCCTCGGGTGAAAAGTCCTGGGCTCCACCATTAACCCAGCACAGCTTCGGGGGGCCTTCATCTAGCACTGGATTAACAAAGAGTCATACACAATGGTGTCATTGTTAAGGAAGTGCACTTGATGCACATAAGCAGTGTATGTACAATTCTGAGAAATATATAGGAGGGATGCAATGGTGGAACAGTCTTTAGCACACTGAAATGTCACATGGGTCATCTGAGTTTGATTTCGGGTATCCCCCCTCACGATTCTCTACTGACGAAAGTGCTAAATGTGGTCAAACAACCTCCACACAAAAATCGTGTGGGGAGGCCTTCATCCAGCAGTCAAATGGCAAGAGCTGTAAATAATGTTTAATATTTGTACATTTTGAGGACAGATCCTTGTATAGAATACACATCAATTTCTCAGACTATATATGGCCATCTTCAACAGCCTTTTTGGTATGGGGAAACCCCAAGTCTTTTTATCCCTCTTAAAACCAGATGCCTCAATTTGGCTGTCTAAGTTAGCTTCAGGCATGGTTTTTAAAGCTCACAATCTCCAAAACAAAGAACACCCCGTGCATATGGCATACTCATGTTTTGTATATAGTCCTATTTTCTTCGTGTGTCATTGAAATTACATTTACATTGTATATATTAGACGTAGAAGTAATAAAATGTGACAATTGTGTAGAAAGTTTCGGTGTATATTACAACCAACGCAATCATGTGGCATAAACCGATCAGATCTTGAGTGAATAGGCTTTCTGCTCTGGGTCCTTTAGCTTAAGATGTGCATCGGCAAAAAAAATCAGTGAACCACTTTTGGGAGTTAGGTAGGATTGAACCTGATGAATCCTCAAATGGGAGACTGTCTGGGCATAGTAGGTGCTTGCTTTAGTCCTGGTCTGTAAGGTGACCATGTGTGAACAGCTTTGAGTATTATCCCCTCGTTCACATTGACACCTTTGGATAATCTGGTTTCCTCCCACATGTTACTCAATAATGGCATTGGTCAAACACCTGAATGTAGGATCCTCCTACAATTGTCTTGAGACTTAGGCTTTCCTGAGTAAATAGAGGGCAGCATGTAATACAATAAATATACATGCCAGACGTAGGGAGCTGCAATTTGTTCTGGCTCAGATTACAAATGCAAACAATTTCTACCGTTAGTGGGTACAGCAGTCAGGCCACCCATGGCTCCCCATCAAGGCCATTAACAGTGGAAATGGGCAGCATACGTACAGGCACTGTGTGCACAGCCGTGTGTGTTTGCCTGTGTGCGGGTGTCGATGCATGTGCATGCATTTGGCAAGTCCTGTGTGTGTGTTTACACATGCACACTGTTGTCACACGAGCGTGTGTTTTGTGTTATCTCCTGTCGAGTATGCATACGCATACATGCCATGTGATAAATTCTGTACATAATAGGAAATAGCTATACAGTTCTTGCATGTGACCATTATGTTTTGAAATCAAAATGCATCTGCTGTATTGAACAATGTTCTTGTCCCTCACACGAGTTCAGATACGTTACTCGGGCATGTGTGGGTATGCATTGTTGTCAAGTTATGGGTGAGAGATACGTTGAAACGAACAAATCAACATGAGCCCTTTTTCTTTTTATAATCATCTGCCCTCTCTGCAATAAAAGCCCCCTCAGGTACTTTCCCTCGTTTGGCTACCAAATAATAGTTATTCTCGTCCATTGGCCATTATCCCTCATAGAAACATCTCCTTCCCAAGCCCTTTGCAAAAGTTTAAATCATCATGAGGACCTGGTAAGCCTGTACAGGGTCACAATGGGCCAGAGCTTATCTCGGCAGACATAAAGCACAAGGCAGGGCTTTACCTGCCTTGTGCCATCACAGGGCGTTAGGGTCAATTTTTTTCGAAGGCCACTTAACCTAGGCAGTATGTCTTTGGACGGTGGGAGATAACCAGACTACCTAGAAAAACCCACGCGGACACGGGGAGAATTCACAAACTTCACACAGTAAGGGACCTGAACCGGGAATGGAATCAATACCTTGTTGCTGTGACGAGGCAGGGCTACTCACTGCGCCACGGTGCTGTACTAAAAGTAAACGTGATGTCTTTACCTGCGGATGGTCTTTAATCCATTGTTTTCTTCTGTCTGTCTTTCTGTGTAATCCCAAACTTGCAGCACTGCTTGTTTCCTTCCACACTGTTTAGCTTTTGTGCTATGTTCTCCATCAGTGTCCAATGTTTTTGTCAAAACAGGTAATACACACTGATTGCAAGCCTTCCTCTGTAGGCATGTTGGAATGCTGTTGTTTTAAATAATGCATTACGATGCTATTTTCATACAATCCCAAAGTCTATTCTTGAAAAAATAAAGGAAAATATTTGTTGTGAATTCGGGTGGTTGTATACATTTCTACGGCGTCCAATGTGCTTTTATCGCCTATAAAAGATAGTCACAATAGTCACAATGGTATTTAAAATTTATTGTTATTTATTCTCAAAACGTGGTATGTATATGGTCCATGGCAGAGAGATCTTTCCTAAACCCTGTTGACCGACGTGGTGGATTTGTCTCTAACGTTGTATTTATGATGTAGGTTTTCACGGTTCAATGCGTGATGATTGCTTCGAAAAGCTGCTCTCTCGGGACAGCCGCGTCGATCGCTTCCTCTCTCCACCT
>JAZEWT010000001.1:39662374-39680472 GCA_036362905.1 Mordacia mordax
CTCCGGCTTCACCGTGACCCTATATAGGATTAAGCGGTTTCAGATAATGAGATGAGGTTTCAGACAATGAGATGAGATGAGATGTATATACACGTACCAAGCTGAACACTTTTACCCGGGGCAATTCAGACTCGTTTGCCAATTCCACAGGGAATGACAAACATACATCTTCATATGTTATTCCAATACAGCACTAATGCAAAACATTGTTGTCATCTTGGGTTCTGACAGGAAGTGGTGGCTGGAGGGTTGGGGTGTGGGGTTGGGTTTCGACAGAACTTGGAAATTCCAGCAGATTCCCACACACACGAGATCCTCAATTGGCTCATAACTGTTTTACAATTAAATGCTGTATATGGCACGTTGTCATAACGGCAGTAAACAATCCTTGCTATGTTTTTTACATTTTTATTTGCAGCAAAGTAATTGCTTTACATCACCGTGTACGGAGCTATTGTGCTAGCGTGTGTTACTCTATCTCCCAAGTGGGATGGATGTCTGCGTATCTGTGTGTGTGTACACAATGCGGCGTTACCGCGTTGCGCCTTGACACTGATCTCCCGAGTTCGATTCCTGCTCACGGCCAACAGCAGTGACGATTTGCTGAACCGGTCCAAAGCCAACCCGATGCCGAATCAGCCTCAAAGAAACACCTGGTGCAGTGTATAAGCATTACCACTAGGGAGACAATGGCAACAGAGCGTGGTCTTGGCCAATCCTCACATATGTGCCACGCTTCGTTTCATAGATGCCCGCTAACAACATTTGTCCCAAGAGTATATGTTAAGGCTGGGGCGGATCTTTGTATTTGCATACGTGAGGACATCCTATATCCAAGTTAGTTGATCTGATAATGCATCTATTTTGAAGTCCCACGATTTAAAAAAAAAATCTCACCCATGAGAAAGCAGCAAAGTGCTGGGGGCAAGATGTGACGGTTCACATTGGTGTTTATAATTAACCAGATGGTTGATTAAAATGCTGCTCGTTAACAAAAGGCATTACGAGAAAGACAGCCATTGATAATTGGCAAGGCTCCCCTAATGAATGGGTAACTTGAGGGCTGCCTTGTGCATTGTCACGAGCAGCCCATTGCTCCTAACCCCCACCTCCTGGCTTGCCCCCCAACCTTTTCCCTCTCTCATCCTTCCTCGTCTTTCTCCAGCTCCCCCCTCCTCTGTCTCCATCGGTCCCTCCCACCGCTTCCCACACATTTGGATGAGTGGTACAGCCCCAAAGGGCTTGCAGTGACCACTTGTTTGGTGGGCTGTGATTGGCACCCCTCTAAATGTGGCTCATTGGTATCGGCTGCTCTGGCGGGAGTTTGGGGAGAAGAGAGAGATTCGGAGCGAGCGGGATGATACCATCCGTTAGGGGATGAACATGCGTAATGGGAAGTGCAATGTGGGGTGGTCTGTCAGAGTGTAGCGTGCTGCGGTCTGTGGTGAAGTAGAGATTGCAGTGCCTCATGGTGCGGTGTGGGATGAGTGGTGTTGCTGCTACCTCGGCATGGTGTGGTGTGCTTTTGAATCTGGCTTGCTGCTTCTGCAGCTGATAATGCGGTGGTTTAGTGTGGTGCAACGGTGTGCGGCGTAGGGCACCGTGCTATGCAACATCAAGTTTAGAGTTGTCCCGTGCGCGTTGCGTCTTGACGCGCCGAACAAGTCGCAGTGGTGAACGACTGAGAGTTGTGCGGCGCGGTGTTCGTTCTGTCCTCTCCTCCACCGTGGTGTCGGTGTGGCCAGTCTCCTTCCGCGATGCCCTCCGTGTCCGTGCGCCTGCCGTGCCGGCGGGCCGGCCGCTATATCTCCTGGGTGTGCGTCTCCTGCAGCCTTGTGGTAAGCGCCCAAACCGTGGCATTCGGTTGTCGACGCGCAGGAGCAGGAAAGAGCAGGTCCGCTCCGCGTGATTCGCGAGCGAACGGTGGAGAAGTAAGCACGCGTCACGGCCAGCAAAACTCAGCCGCATTCACGGCCACTAAACGGTAGAAAATCCTTGCGGTGGCCGTGAATGCGGTGACATATCGCGCTGCTTATTCTGCACTGCAGAGGTGATTCTTTGGGATAAGCACAGCATGTGACTGTCAACTACATTTTGCTCGGCAATCAAACTCTGTTTTCACCGCAATTTTAATGCTGAGCAGCTTTGTTTCACTGCGTGTATAGGAAGGAAACATACAAAGCTTTCAAAATTGTGGTAATTATATGGCATGTCGTTCAACTTTAAACTGCTTTGCAAGTGTAACGATGCTGGATTTTTATTCCACCTTCCCGTACGTTATGTTTCATGTTTGTTGCCATTCAATCTTGGCACGTATTTTTACAGAATGCCAAAACGTGTAGTGCTTTACATGATTTTTCCAAAGTATAATTGTGATTCTCCTAATACTGGCACCAGTTCTGCCTTGAAAACACGTTTCGCATATCCATGGGGGAATGACTGTCAAGTCAACACATCGTTATAAATATTATTGTTGTTATTAATATTATTCTCGTACACAGCAACCGTCTTTCTTTAGCTTAGAGAGCAGAGCGAGACTTTTTCATGAGGGTTTGATTGGGTAATTTTGTTGTCCAAGTTGTCAAGAAGGAACTGCGTTTTTGTAATCAGCAGCTGTGATTTCTAAACGTGGTATATAATCTCAACACTCAATCTTTCTTTCAAGACTTTCGCTATAACGGTTGACTGCTCGGTTAAACGCCGCGATTATCTCGTTCAGTCAGAATTAAGTTGCGATCCCGTTCCCGTTAATGTGCCGCATGTGAATGCGATGGCGTGGGACGGCGCAGGCGTACGTAGGCGCTCATGAATTCCTCTACAGAATCAGGTTGGCTTCATGCCTCTTGTTTACTTTAACAGTGGCCATGTGCCACGTGCGTCAAATATAGCTGTTGACATTGATTCTCTTGCTTATGTTTGCATGTCATTGCTTTTCTCCTTCCCCTGTAATATTCTTTGTGTTGCATATCATAGTTTATGTATATTTTGTGTAGTTTATAATTGGTTTTCTGTATATCCTTGCCTTATTTTGTTCAGAGTTACATTGCATATCGGTCAACTTGTGACGTTGTTATGTTTTACCGCAGTGGATGCATTGGTATTTGCGCTGTCTTCTATTGGATTCTATTAGAGCGCATTGCATATCATTGCCATTAAACGTTGTCCATTTGCGCCGCTCCACTTTCCCTTGAACTGAGTTATGCCCTATTGCCTTGCCTTTTATCTCCCTGGGTAGTGCTGCACCCATCGACAATCGTGGGGTAGGGTTTCTCTAGTGGGGACCCTGTAATCTGTGCATCCCAAAATAACATTAGTACACGCGTACGTGTGTGTGTGCGCGCGCACGCGTGTGTGCTTCTGCATCCACTGACCCACCCTGGTTTGTGTTGTGCGCGCAGCACATCGCGTGCGCGCGGAATGTTCCTGTGAGCCGCGTGGGAGCGTGCGGACAGCAGGGTGGAACGGTCGAATATGGAATGATTATTCGATCGCCGTTTAAGCCAATCAGACACAATTTGGTGACTGTAATTGTTATTCGTTTAGAGTAGCGATGCGAGCAGGAAGGAGAGGGTCACTGGAAACGCATGAAACGAGTTACCGCTGGCCTGGTTGACTTACGACACAAAGCCACGTGGACATGTCACGCGCCACGTTTTAAACTGCCTCGACGTCTGCGCTGTACACCACGTTGTGTGTTTTGGTGTGCGTTAAATTTTGAGCACAGCAGCCAATTCCCCACAGGCTTCCTCCCCGCAGTCTACCAGGCTCATTTTTCTCTTTCGCTGATTTGGACAGTTGCCCACGTTGTAGCTCTGCTAGTTTGGCCATCGTTTTCAAGCCTCGCCCTTTGCAGTGGCTGAAAAATGTGTCCAATTAAGGTCTTAGAATGGAATAGTCTGGGTTATTCGCTTCGGCGCATATGTGTGCAATGTACCCTGCCACTCCAAGTTATAGTCCTTATTCAGTGTTACAGAGCCAGAGACTGTTACTTCTTTGGCGTCTATAATCCTTGGCTCACACGCAGCGCCTTCATATCATTCCCTCACGCATGCGAAGACTATATCCCTTTGCACGTATTCATGTGACATCTGTGACTGCATTCACATACTCGTGTGAGGCCTGTAATTCTCACCGCGTGCTAATGTGACGTCTCTAACCATTACTTCACACTAACTCATTGGCATATTTGGTATTGGTTTCACACTCATGCGTGATCTGTGACCATTCTGCCATGTTCTACAAGTAAGTTCTTCCCACACTCCTTGACATTAATGTATTACTTCTGGGCTGCGACCTCCTGTGTGACATCAAAAATCTTTGTCCCACGCTGTCATAAGAGCTGCCTTTCTCCATATCTGCAGCAACCACTCATTTTCACGAGGATAAATGTGGCCCAGTGGTCCCAGAAGGCACGTGGGCGACTATGTGCACTCTGCATGTACATTCATCTGGAAAGACTGAACTCAGGGTTCATTGTGAGGTCGACAGTCGTTACTGGAGATGAGTCAGAACTTCAGGCTTCTTATTCTTGGGTGGAACCTATGTTTTTTGTCAATAGTATAAATTACGGTTTTTCATTCACAATGGCTTGCATTATCTGTGTAAAAAAAAGCTGCATATGCTTCTGTTTAATTTTCCGATAGCGAATTGCAAACACACCATTTTACATGATTATGCGTTAAAACACGAATGTGCTCATGACACCTTGTTTAAGTTACCCTCTACTCAAGTATGTAAATTGAAAATATCTCAAAATACCCGTATTGAAATATGCAAGTGCAAGCTATTGTAACTGTATTACCATATTTTAATACGTAATTCACTATATCATGCTGTTCTTAGATTTGCTTTGGATGCCCCTGATAAAACCCACCATTATGATTTGTACATTGGCTCAGGATTAACGTCTCTTACCAATCGTCTAAATATTAACTGAACCCCATGCAAACAAATCGACAAAATATTTCACAGCTTTATTGCCTATATCGACAAACAAACCTTGTTGTCGATCGATAGATATTTATTATTACAGCAGAGAAATACCCACTGAACTTGCAAGCTCTTTACGGGATTCCTGCGACACAACAAACACGCGAGTTGGAATTTTTTTTTAACTAAACAAAATAATAAAAACAAAAGAAAATTTACACACAGCATTGCACGTAATTAACCAAATAAATAAAAGCACAGATATACGTTGTAATGGGGGTTAAAATATAGATAACATATTGCATATTGAAAGGGAATAAATGCAACATTAGTAAAATTTAAAACAGGAATCACTATTTGCAATCACAGTTAGAGAGATATTCTAATTCTAATTAGAATCCAAGGTGCTCATCGAAGGTAGTGACTGTGGCTTCAAGCTCAAGGCAACGCTGTTCCAAAAATGTGGCGCAGCCGCCGCAAAAATGCTTTCCCCATATCTTGATGCGAACCTAGGAATATTTAGCAGAAAGTTCCTCGAGTTTTTAAGGCTTACTTTGTTAATCTGTATCGTCAACAAACCTTAAGTATAAAAAGGGTCCAATGAGTTAGTCTACGATTATTTAGTGAAGAGAATTTAGAATCAATATACAATTCAAAATGGTGGGTTTATGCCTACATGCAAAGCAAATATAAGAGCAGAATTAAATAGTGGGTTAAGTTTAATCGATGCATGTTGGATGCTGATTGATAGATAACGTCGCAATAAACAAACAATGAAAGAATAGTTGCCTTTACCAATTCTAGGTGGAACATTGTTGGGAAACAACGTTTATGTCTATAAAGAAAGCCAATTTTGATTTTAATCTTTTTTGCAATAAAATCAATGTGGGAAGTGAATTTCAATTTTGAATCAATTATGAAGCCAAGGTATTTGTATTTATCTACTTGTTTAGTCTTATTGTTATCAAGTGTGTATAACTGAAGCAGAGATGTTGTTTTACTGAAGGAGAAAAACACGAATTTAGTTTTATTGGCATTAAGGACCAGTTTAAGGGAGAGAAGCTGATTTTGTGGGATGTTGAAGTCACATTGTAACTTGCAAATTACATCGCCTGTGACATTTCTAGTCACTAACAATGCAGTGTCATCTGCAAAAATGTGTAAATCAGAGTGTGTGAGTGAGGTACCCATGTCATTGATTAACAAAGAGAACAGTAATGGACCAAGAGTAGAACCTTGTGGTACACCCTTAGTACGATTTTGTTGGACATCAGGTTATCATAGGAAACGGCCTGGTTACGCAGAGAGGTAACTCTTGAACCAGTCAACTGCATGTCTTGAGAAATGGAGGATAAAGAGTACATTTAAAAGTATATTATGATCTACTGCATCAAGGGCTTTTGAGAGGTCAAGGAATAGAATGGCACTGCATTGTTTATTTTCTAAATTGGTTACAACTAAATTTAGAGATTATAGTACCATTGAGGTTATAGAGTATCTTTTACGAAAGCTTAATTGTTTAGGATCTCATCTCTCATCTCATTGTCTGAAACCGCTTAGTCCTATACAGGGTCACGGTGAAGCCGGTGCCTATCCCGGCAGACACAGGGCGCAAGGCAAGGATATGCCGACGATGGGACGTCAGTCCATCGCCGGGCACTGCGGGGCAATTTAGCCTGCGAGCCAATCAACCTATGCAGCAGCATGCTTTTTGGACTGTGGGAGGAAACCGGAGTGCCCGGCGAAAACCCACGCGGACACGGGGAGAGCATGCAAACTCCACACAGAAAGGCACCCGAGCCGAGAGATTCGAACCCGGGACCTTCTTGCTGCGAGGCGAGAGCGCTAACCACTGGGCCACCGTGCCGCCCATTGTTTAGGATGTAGAAATGTATTAACTGAAATAAAAGTGGAAATCTGTTTTTTCAAAATGTTTTCAAAGATTTGAACCAAAGGAGATAATATAGATATTGGCCTCTAATTATTTGGATCGTCTATAGACCCTTCTTCATGAAGAGGCCGAATAAATGCGGTTTTCCACTCAGCAGAAATTGTGGATTATTGAATAGATGGTTTTGAATATTTGGGTTAGAGGTATGGAAATTATATCAGCCAATGCAACTAAAGCAAATGGTGGAAGGTTGTTGGCCCCAGTCGAGGAAGTAGTCTTAAGTGACGTTAACTAACTCAAGACATCCAGATGTGTGATTGACTCAAACTAAATTCTTTTGAAGGAGTAGCAGCATTGTTGTAGACAGTGATATAGGTCTGAGGTGGATTACTTGAGATTGAAGTACAGTCACTAGAATTATGCACTATATCAAATATATGACCAGCTGTATAGAAGTGAGAATAAAGGTTGTTTATAATATATAGATCATTTGTAATACGTTTTCCATTTACCGAAAGGTTTATTGGCAGAATGTTAGAACTAGTCTTATTTTCAATTGCTCTAATCGTAGACCAAAAGAGCTTTGGGTTTCCATATGAAGCCAACAGGGTAGTTCTGAAGTAAGCAGGATAGTTCTGAAGTAAATTTAGGTCACCTATAATGATTAATTCCTCTTTAGGGACAGCAGGAATCCTGCATATCGAGCTTGCAAGTTCACTGGGTTATTTATGCTGTAATAATAATCTATCTAGAAACATCTATCCCCCTAGTTGAGTACATATATATCTCTACAATCATATTTATGTAATATTTATTTATTAGGCATGTAACAATATATTCATGGACTATAATTGGTTCTGAGACGAATGATACATCGAGCAAATAGCGTGTGTGAGGAAATTGTATTTGGTGCAAATGATATATCAATGCTATGTTTAGGCCACTGAACTGCATGAAGACTGTAAATACGAGACAATTGAGATGATACAAATGTGATGGTAAAATGACAATCGCTGGTGGTTGGGGAGTGGTGGTGCAGAGGTTAACGCGCTGTACTGTGAACCACACAAGCTGAACTTAATTCCCGATGTTAAGTTTAGGTAAAAGCCCATGGCGAGTGATTTGGTGAGTGATGTGTAAACTAGTAACGGGACTGCTTTTCCCCAACACTAGCTAACCAGCGTGATAAAGAATGGTCAAATAATTCCCATACATGGCATGGCTCAGGGAGACGTTGGCCTAGCATCAGATGACAAATTAATTCGCTAATTGTTATTTCAAATCCTGCTTATGAGCACGAAGACAGAAACTCATCCATAGTTAACACCAGGATTTTTCTTAGTCAACATTATAATTCTTAATTGTTGTGGGGTTTCTCTGTGTTTTTGGATTTTAATTTAGTGGCCCTGGAACATTTCCTGTATGATTGCAATATCTCATCTCATCTCATTATCTGAAACCGCTAAATCCTATATAGGGTCACGGTGAGCCGGAGCCTATCCCGGAAACATAGGGCGTAAGGCAGGAATACACCCGACGACGGGACGCCAGTCCATCGCCGGGCATTGCGGGACAATTTTAGTCTGCGAGCCAATCAACCTATCCAGGAGCATGCTTTTGGACTGTGGGATGAAACCGGAGTACCCGGCGAAAACCCACGCGGACACGGGGAGAACATGCAAACTCCACACAGAAAGGCACCCGAGCCGAGAGATTCGAACCCGGGACCTTCTTGCTGTGAGGCGTCAGCGCTAACCACTGGGCCACCGCGCCGCCCAATGATTGCAATATTTCCAAATTAAACATTCTATCTGTTGCTCTTTAACTTACTGCTGAGCTAAAACTATTAATAATCGGTACGTTCAAATGCTTGTGCACATGCCACTACAAAGTTTGGCTGTGTCGAGAGGGTTCATCGCACGTATTTTTTGTCAGATCATTGTGTGGCTAGACTCGGAAATAAATTGAGCCACACGCACTGATTTCCCCAACACAAACCCTTTAATTCTAGACTCCACGTGTAGCCCACACATGTCGTTAGGTCATTTAGTGTTAGCAAGCATCTATTGAAGGCTGGCGAGTCACTCGAGGGGGTGGCACGGTTAGTTTCACACCGAGTCGTCTTTGTCCAATGTTTGCACACGACACCGGGAACTGATTTCTGGCTGAGTCGGCCTACACGCACACCCATGCACCAGCCCTAGGCTCATCCGGCAGGCTGTACTGTGCAATCAGTAATTGCTGCTGTGCTTACTGTGATCCTATCAATTGCTGTCAGGCAGGGCTAATCTCAGCTCATGTGGGTCTGATGGCCTAGCTCTGCCTGCAGGGAAGCATGAGCAAGTGACTTCAAAGTTTTTCGCTGCGCTTTAAATCGTTGGAATTTAATTAAGAGATTTCACGTTCGGGGTGTCAGCTTATTGTGTGAGTACACAACTGAAAGCCTCAGCAACAGTGCCAAGCTTAGACGAATTAGCTGTACAAAACAACGTAAGACAGGATGGTGAGAGGGAGCCCTTTCTTAATGGAATAAAACCTGTCTATTCCAACCAACCTAACAACATATTAATGTACAACAGTGATGATTGCTTCTAAAAGCTGCTCCTTCGGGAGAGCCCTGTCGAGCGCTCCTCCTCTCTCGTGCGCGACGTTTCGCCTCCCACGTTGGAGGCATCCTCAGATACCTGAGGCTGACTCCGACACGGCTATCCCGAAAGAGCAGCTTTTGGAAGCAATCTTTATGCAATTGAGCCGTGAATTCATACATCAGCACAATGTACAACAATAACAAAGAGCGGTTAATTCTCTCAGTATGAAGAAAAGTTAGGCTGCCGTGGTTTATTGCTGCGGATCCTGGTTTAATCAGCTGGCATGGCAGGTGAAACAATGCGAAAAAAATATTTTTTCGAATCCCCAAGTGGCTGCACACCCAGTAGTGCAAATGGGTTCATCATAATAATGTTCAGTTCAATACCAACACCTGCTTTATCCTGTATACGATTGCAGGGGACTGGAACCTATCTCGGCACACATCCTTAGATGTGTCGCCAGTGCATCGCAGGGCACACTTTTTTCGTGGGCAATTTACTCAACAGGCCAATAACCTAGGCAGAAGCATATCTCTGAACGGTGGGGGTGAAACCGGAGTATCCGGCGAAATTCCACGCGCACACGGGGAGAGAGAGAACATGCAAAATTCACACAAAAAGGCACCTGTGCCGGGAACCGAACCCGGGGACGTCTAGCTGTGAAGCAGCAGCGCTACTCACTGCACCACCGCGACGCCCCATCATAATATTGATAATCGTACAATTTGTAACGCACCGCACAAATTCCACATCGGATCATGGACGTGACACGAATACAGAGACGCGAGGAAACCGCAGAGAGGAAGATGGAAGGGGGAGCCATATAGTCCGCCGGCGTCAACACCAGCCAGTCACTGTGTTCTATATATTATGATGTTATCGGCCAATGAATGGATCTTTTTGTGGGAGGAAAAACGTAGAACCCGGAGGAAACCCACGTAGAACGAGGGGAAAACAAACTCCACGCAGAAAGACGCCCGAGGCAGGAATCGAACCGCCTCTTTGTGTGAGACGCAGATGTTACGACTGCACCACCCTGCCGCACAATCAATCGTTTTTGTGTGCTAGGGTGAAATAGGGGAACCCCTGTTTCTTCAAAGACATATGGCCAGCATAGAAGAACAACAAACACCTCCTATCGTGGCTTTTTCGAACTCACTGAACTGCCCACTATTGACAGTAGTACTGATCCCTAGTACCACTAATAACAGTGGTACCTGGGATCAGTTGCAGGGCTGCACCTTTATATTAATCTTAGAATATTTCTTAACATAAATAAGATAATTCAACTGTTTATTTATGAGTATCGTTATGGACTTATTTGTTTAAAAATGTGTTCAAGTTTTCCATATTTTTTTCAGTTTAGAATCAGTACCCGCTTAATCCTGTACAATATCACGGGGGGCTGGATCCTATCCCGGCAGACATAGGGTGCAAGGCGGGGCTATACCTAGGATGTGACGCTAATACATCGCAGGGCGCACTGTGTGGTGCAATTTACTCAGCAGGACAATTAATCTAAGCAGCAGCGTGTCTTTGGACGGTGGAAGAAAACAGGAGGACCCGGCGAAAACCCACGTGGATACGAGGAGAGAACACACAAACGCCACACAGAAAGACTGTGTGCAGAGAGGATCCCGGGCTCAGGATCCGAACCCGGGATCTTCTTCTTGGTGTGAAGCATACACTTGTTGTTGTACGTAAGAAGAGGTGGTGGCGGGATGGAACAGACGCAGAATTTTGCAACATTTTTGTTTTTAAGATGCGGGATAGGGTCCCTACCACCTCCTTCCTCCCGTGTCAATGACTGCATCCTGGACGTGGTTCAAGAAAACCGACGAAGAAAACAACCTGATGTCACAGAGAGGTTGCGAAAAGAATGGGAACGTGGAGGCTCGCTTGTGATCAGGGAAAGTTTATACATAGTGGGGAGACAGGAACAACAAAAATAATGGAGTTTTTTAATAACGTCAATGCGTATATTTTCTGAAGTAAGCAGATACAGATTGCGGGCTCTGGTCACACACTCAATGCCCTGTTCCAAAGCAAGAATTCGCAACAAACCAGTGATTTGTTTGTTTTTCAACGACACTCGAAAAATTATTTCACAAGTTATTTGCTTAAGGGTTTGGATTTCATCGGCGAATATAACTCAACGTACACTGCTGTGAGTTATATTTTTCTGATGGATGCCTTGCACTGGGTCTACTGTGCACTGACAGCAAATGTACTGTGGCTGGCAGTGTATTGTCAATAACAGTCGTGTGGCAAACTCTGTGGTGCTGACGTGTGGATTAACTGTGCTTGTGTGACCTGAGTAGCATGGATACGCATACCTTGACAGGGCACGTACTTAAAGATGTTTGCATTAATGTGGGTATGGATCTCGTATTATTATTCATAGGTTAGAGTCCAAGAAACACAACCCAGTAACATCCCTTGTCAGTGCCACCAGAAGTGAGATATTAGCGATTTTGATTTATTAATGTGACAAAGAAGAATAAGTTATGTGATTAGCATTTGAAATGAGTGGGTTGCGAAATGATTTATTTTTCTTAGCCATGTAAGTATATCTTTGTAATTTAAGTTTTTCTACTTCGGTTGATACCACAAATATGAGCAAAGTGTTTACAGTCTTACTCTTTTACAACCTACCAACACGTCTCAGCTAATGGCATCAACCTGCTCAGCCATGCGACTCCCTGCCAACTAAAATCCAAATTGTAAATGGTATCATAAATTAATATACCCCGCGAATCAATTATCAACCCAACTTTATATATGAAGCAATAAATATATTAATGTGTTTGGTGGGGGGGGGTGCAAAGCAGAGTAGTTCACACATTTTCTCATGAGCTTGGTCCAACGCTTATTAACGTGCGTGATTAAACAACCGGGCGGCGCGGTGGCCCAGTGGTTAGCGCTGACCCCTCACAGCAAGAAGGTCCCGGGTTCGAATCTCTCGGCTCGGGTGCCTTTCTGTGTGGAGTTTGCATGCTCTCCCCGTGTCCGCGTGGGTTTTCGCCGGGTACTCCGGTTTCCTCCCACAGTCCAAAAGCATGCTCCTGGATAGGTTGATTGGCTCGCAGACTAAAATTGTCCCGCAATGCCCGGCGATGGACTGGCGTCCCGTCGTCGGGTGTATTCCTGCCTTACGCCCTGTGTTTCCGCGATAGGCTCCGGCTCACCGTGACCCTATATAGGATTAAGCGGTTTCAGATAATGAGATGAGAGATGAGATGAGATTAAACAACCCATTTGACCAACACACCTCATGGGGCGGGGGGGGGGCTGGTATTTTGACCATTACTGGATTAACAAACGGGTGCCTATTAATCAAGGTCGTCGTTGTGTGTGTCTCATAGCCAGAGGAGACAGAGGATCCCAGCTCACAGGGGCTGCTTAGCGAACAGGTGACACGCAAGCGACCACCCACGAAGGATCGGTGTCACGTGTGCTCCAGACTTCTGCACAAGGAAGACAGTCGCTGTCCAGGTGAGGCGATGCACGTGGCTCACACGGACACACGTGCACGCTGGCTCGTTTCACAAATAACTAAAGCCGCCATCCACCAACGGGTGATGGTGATGACACCGCAGTGCTGGTGCCAGACTATGTACACATTCAGACCCCTCAAAGTACCAAAGGCTCGCTGACAGGTGACCTGACAGAGATAAATGGGTTGAAAGGCTGAGATGACTGGCTAATGGAGCCACCCTTCCTCCCTACTATGCTAACGCATGCGCATCTAATAATTCACACGCTAAAAACACGTTACATACAAAGTGATCTTACCAGCACATGCTTAACACACTGTCCACAAATCACAGGCGCGTGAAGAAAGCAAAATAAGGAACTCGGAACAGCTGCTCGCGTAAAGACACAGCAGTCACACTGAGAGTTGGGATTAAAATTAGCATGCATTTGTTATGTCACACACGCATGAACCCCACTCTGACCTAGCCCTCTGCGACCAATTCCGCGGGATGAAAAAGGCTCCCAACTTATTGTAATCTCTTTCCTTACTTGTCTTCTTGTCTGAGTCCCATGCGTGCTGAATACGTACACATTAATTACACCTCCCAAAAGTTTACGTGCCCCAGAGCAGACTTGCGTTTGTGCAGCCGCAATACGCGTGCACGCACGCGGTGCTCCGCTTACACTGTTAGGCGCTTTCCCTCTGAGCCAGCTAAACAGGGGACCAAAGGTGGCACATGTGAGGCCACAGGCACTTGGCTACATGCATGCGAAACACGAGCGTTTGACTGAGCTCCCGGTTCGTGCTTATGATCGCTGGTGTGCGCAATGTAACGCACGATTTGGCTTATAACAACAACCGCTATTCACCATGAAGTGGTGGTGACGTCGCAACTGCGCTTGTGCCAGGCTTGGGGCACCTTGAGACTACGTGAAGTGTGGAAGGCTCACTGACAGGAGGTCATGGGACAGACCCAGGTGTTATAAGCTGCCTCCCTGAGATGACTGGCAGATGCACCACCTGTGCTCCCTATTGTTCCAACTTGCTGTGTTTTAGCTACCTGGCACGCCACTCATTGTTGTGAGCAACGCTCTCTGCTGTTGTTGGAGGACGACTACATCCAACTGCCCCCTATTGTCATTTACGAGCCTCCTCCACAGAGGTCGATCTTGACGCTGCTGGTACCAGTCTTCAGCGAATCCACTCATCTCCAGGTCATCTTGTGCCACAATCCATCTTCTTCTCCACTTCGAGTTTCACCTATTTAGCTCCCTCTATCCAGCCAAAGAGAAGCTGTTTGGGGTGCGTTTTCTGAGAATGTGGACTACATGACCCAGCCTCAGCCTCACCAGCTGGAGGACCACACTTACGGGACTCTATCCATATCTTTTGGGAATTTATGAGCTCGTCACAGAATCCATTCTGGTCAAAACAAGTATATATCGTAGGCAGGCAAGCCGGAAACTTTCTAATCGGCGCAGATGTTCCGCAGGGGGTCCATGTTTCGCTAGCACAGAGAAGAGAGGACATGATTGCAGCTGAGAAGACCTGAAACTTTAGCTTATACACAGACACAAGCACGTGCGCCTACTTGCATTACACACCTACATACAGGCGCGCATATGCAGTCTAAAAACGTGGCATGAAAATGTAGGAATTCTTCCAAATCCCCTTTATGTCCAGTCCACACTCACTCACTGATGGACAACACCAGTGAAGCCGTAAATACATTTTAATAGATTTAGACATTTTTCTACTCAACCTCTGATATCATCGCCAACCTATAGCCACACAACTTGTCAATTCCCCCATCTTCAATCCATCTTTAAAGCTCATAGGGCAACCCCCCATTCTAACTCATCCACAATCACCGCCACCACTCCTGCTGCTACCCGTGCCCTTTTGTGCATTGCCACAATGCTTGGAATAAAGAGTGGCAGTGCGAGGTGGCGGGGGTGCAGGGTTTGAAGGGGGATTGGCGTTGGGGGAGGTCGGGCAGGCGGGGGAGGAGACCCCCACGTCTCGGCTTGGCGCGGTGGCATGTTGTGCGCCCTCCGCCCCCCCCCCGCTCCGAGCTGTCGCTCCAGTCTTTGTCTCGTGATGCATTGAGGGATCGCGTTGCCCCAGCCGCTCGCGAGGCCGCCCGCGCACGCGCCCGCACATGAAGATGTGGCACGGCCTCTGCGTGTCGCCGTGGCATTCGCGGGATGAGGCGGCTCGTTCGGTCGGGGGCGTCCCCGTAGGACATGAGTTAGGGGCCGTGCCGCCGGCACTGTCGCTCGAGCTGAGTAACGACGCAGGGATCAAAACAATGGCACGCTCCACATCAGGATTGGGGGTTATGATTCGTTTGTTAGAGATAGTGGGCGGCAGGATGGCACAGTCCTAACATCCGCGCGTCACAGACAGAGGTCCTGCTCGAGACGATTCAAATACCGTGCTGTTCTCCCCTGTTCTGGATGGGTTTTCCCCGGGTCCTTCCCTTTTCTCCTATAATTTAAAAAGTAATTGATTAATTGGCCGATAACATCATAATATTAAGGACGCAGTGTCTGGCAGGTTGGCGCCGGGTAACCGGCATGGCTAACTCCCCCTCCTCGCGCCTCTTGAGTCGTTTCCTCTTTGAACAAATACCTTCACCATTGAACGAATGCCCTGCCATGCATTTATTTTATTTATTTCCATCTAGATAATTGACGCTGTGCATCGTGAAGTATGGACAGACAGCCCCAGTGACCGACGTGACATGAAAAGCATTCGTTCTGCAATGGATGTACAGAGCACGATAAGAGACGTATTGGGTGCAGCTCAGTCAATCGATTAGTGTGTAATTAAGTTGGGAGCAACTGTTGAGCTCTGAAGCTCTTTTTAATAGTTATCCAGCAGGGAGGGGTAAGCAAATCATAACATCTCAGGGTATTATTAGTCAGGACAATTAACCTAGACAGAATGTCTTTGGACAGTGGGAGGAAACCGCAGTACCCGGCGAAAACCCACATGGACACAAGGAGAAAATGCAAACTCCGCATGTAAAGTCACCCGAGCAAGGATTCGAACCCGGGTCCCGAGTTACCGTGAGGTGGCAGCGCTACCCACTGCGACCAGCGCGTCGCCCCCCCCCTCCCAGTTGCCGCATGCTTGAGCTTTGTGAACGACGCTCGCTCCTGCGTGTAGATGAGCGCTGGCGGACGATGAGCTGCTCTGCTGGCATTCGCGCTTCTTAAACCGGCTGAGAGACTGAATCACCGTATGATTTTATGTTTGGGCTCACGTTAATCTGCGTTGATTGAGTAATCTCCGTAACGTTATTAAACGACTCTACCGCACACGTACACAAACTCAGTGCAAAACATAACTAGTAGAAAATGTGAAAGGAAAGAAAATATGCACTGTGGAAAACATCAGATTGCACACAATTTTCCATGACAATTACATAAATTATCAGTGTTATGTTAATAGAACGTAATTTATGTGAAATGTATATTCTGACAGAAATAAAAACTCACGGTTAACATGAGGCTACAGCATCGCTATGTCTTGACAAAACAGTGCCATGCACGTTGATTAAAACTGATTTGAAATTGCATCAGAAAAGAAATGTGCGGTTATTGACGTGAAAAATATAATTCAACTTAGTTTTACATTTGATAAATACATTTGCAGGAAGAGTGAAGTGAGACTTAGAAGATTAACTTGAATGCGTTATGAGCGTGCGACATCTTTGCGGTCTAAATCCGGAGCGTTTACAATTGTACAGTATATTAGGGCCAATAACTTTAACTGCACGTCTTCTAGCGAGCATTAACCATGGCAACGCCACGTAGTACGTAGACATTTTAGTTCTTAATGGCGACTCGCAATTATTGAGTTATTATAAGTTGTAAAATATTAAAGGCAAATAACTCCATTGCAATCTATACGGCAAGCGGTAAAAGTGCGTAGGAATGGCAGCGTTCCAACACTTGCAAAGCGTGCGGCACGAACGTGATATATATAACTTTGGCAGACTGTGAGTATAGAGTAACACGGAATGGCGTGGCATCCATCACTTGCAATGATTATAACCATCGATGCAATAGGTGTGGCAGGATTATAGTAACAATAATGCAACTACAGTACTAATAATGACATGTCTGTGTAAATCAATTGGAGAGTATCATTCGTGTTCATGTTTAACTGAAAAAACTGCATTAAAATAATAAACAACGTTATACCCTTTAGCATTAAAGACTATGTATATGCATTGTGTTTGCAATCTCCTATTAAAGCTGGCACGACACGTAAAGTAGTTGTGCGTGACAAATATCAGATATTCTTTGTCTCCAAACTGCCGACAGTGACGTCATACTCATTACGCATTTTGGATCGATCTGTGGAATGGATCAGTCCAGGTTCAGATGAGTATCATCATTGTCAGTATTATGTGCTCTCACTTGAGTATTTTTTCTCGTGCGGCGTTTGGAACACAACGGACAAGAGCGTAACTCTATGTTGAGATGGGAAAACCGATCGATGGCAGGACGGTGACAACCGCCTTGTGGTCTTTTCTATTGTGTACGACGACACAACGGATGCCATCGACCTCTTGGTCAGAAAAGCAATGACAACACTCACGCATCTGAATTTAAATACAATCATGCATGATTAGCGAGTCAAATAAGACTACAAATGTATAATTGACACATTGGGGACTGAGTATTGAACCTTTCGGGAACAAAAAAACACCTTTCAAAAGCAGAGAGAAATCTGAATAGTTGCCTTTTCTACTGCTTTCTTAATTGAACGTAAATTTAGAGCTAGTTCACTGCATTACTAAGGTCACAAGCCGATGCTCTGAAATGGAGAACTGTCAAAGACTTGACAACTCAATCTCATAAATCCTAAATCCGAGGGGCAACTTTGTTTTAGCCGCCATGCACCACGAAGTGGCGGTGACGTTGCTTCAGCGCATGTACCAGGCGATATGTACTTTGAAGCCACGTTTTGTCTAAGGCTTGCTGGCAAAAGATCATTGGACAAGCATGCACAAACACATGCATTAATAAATACATGACTCTGTGGAGTTAGAGTTTTTCGGGACGGACAGTGCGATTGCGAGACCCGTGATTCATCGAACTCGTGTTGTTGATTCACGTAATCCCGTGTTGGCGAGCTTCTGTTGCTTACCCATTGTCTCACCGGTATTTGCATGAGGTCATCTAGGGGGGGAGCG
>JAZEWT010000001.1:39691523-39709238 GCA_036362905.1 Mordacia mordax
ATTGTTTCGGGCAACCTGAGCTTACGATTCCAGAATTGTACGCTACCAGTAGAGTTCCTCTGCTGTCAGCAAGAGGATTTCCGGTGGCGCATAACGTTACACGTAAACACAGCTACATATATCACTGCATGCACGGAGACGCACGTGGGTTAGGGAGCGCAGTTTCTGTTCAAAGGGCCCTTTGTGTTCTCCTGACCCAGGTCACCCGCCCTCGCTTGCGCCCTCTCTGTCTACTTAGCGTCGCGGTACATTAACACCGCCGGCCCTGGGGAGCGGTGCTCACTGTGATTTCATTACCAGTTGTGGATGCTCGGCGGGACACTTTAAATCCTGGCACACAGGCAGGCTTTCACATGGACAAAACCAAGGCTGCACTGGCCTAGACAACGTCTCGCGCACAATCCTGCACGCAGGTCGTTCAACGTTGCTGTCACGTGAATTCAATTCGCAATCTCGCGCGCGATTCATGGCATTTGGTACCGATTTCGTGCCATCCTCACGCATGAGCCCGAACGCAATCTGTCGGACAATCGCAAGTTCTCATGGATGATCCCATGTGAAGCTTGATGAGAAATATCATATCCAGTTCCATTTATAATTACCCATGCGATTTCACACACCATCGTGTGTAGGATTTCACTCGGAATCCCATGTTATTAATAATAATTTGAGTCACATCATTTTATCAATCCACTGCTGGATTATAGTATTTCTAAGGGAGTTGTTTGAGCATACTTTAACAGGCTAGCCAGTGTGGGTGGTGAAGAGAGGGAATTCTCACGACCGATTCAGATTTAACGCCATCGCTGGGAATCATATTCACCATTTGCCTGCCGCTCAAACTCCATAATTCTACGTACAAGCAAACACACAATCCTACACACAATTGCACAAGTAAGTCCACACACAATCCCACATGCAATCTCTCGCACAAATCCACACAATCCCGAAGGCAATCCTATGCCCACTCCCATCTACGGTAATCTGCGAAACCTTGTTTAAGTGTCTGCTTCCCCCGTTGGGATGCTGGGTCCTTTGCAGTCAGTCGCCCTGTGGTCAGAATTCGGAATACTTGTCCTTGTTTTGTACACACGCACGCACCTACCACGGTGGGGACGCAGCCGTCGCATTCCTGTGGCGTTCTGCCACGTGGCGCCACCAGGGACTCTGTGTTAAAAAGAGGACATATTTTTTCTCGCACTGCCCATTACGTTTTCATAATTTGCAATTCTGGAGAAATTATTCACAAACAAGGCTGCTTTTGTTCGATATCCCAGCACCACCAAAGAGTGAGTGCAGCGGGGAGGGGGTGGAAGTGTTATGCTTGTGCGTGCGTGTGTTCCAGTTCCTGTCTGCACGCGTCTATGAACTTAATGGTGTGGATGTGAGTGCACTGCGTGTGGGAAACGGTGGTTGAGCGGTTAGCCAGCTGTGCTAGGAACCCAGTGACCACAGTTATATTCCCGCACCTGGTTAACTCGGTCTCAAATGAGTTTGTAGTGTGATGTGTGAGCATCCTCGGTAGGGAGAGAGGCAGCCAGGTTTGGCTCTGGCCACCCCACCCCTCCTTGTGTGTCTTACTGACATTTATAGGCGTGTGTTAACAGCACTTTGCCACGACAGTCTGGTCAAGACTAACCTGGGGATCTTTGTCTTTGTTGTGTGTGTTCGTACATTCATACATGAATATTGCGTTGGGCCCATGCAATTATGATTCGACATAGTGGTTCCTGCTGCGCAACGAACCCGGCGACCTGGATTCAATGCCTGCTCACGTCCAACATCAATTTGTGTACTGGTACTGGGCCTCACCTAGGTCGACTCAGCCTCAAAATAAATATCTGGTGCGGTGTGTAGACATCGCTACTAGGAGGAAAAAAGGCAGCGGGCGTGGGGTTGACCACCCATACAATCATGTACCAGGCTGGCTCTTAAAGGCGCTCTCGAACAGCACTTGACCCTAGCGTGAGAATTGCTCTCAAAAGCTTTTATTTTGGAATATCCGTGTCGAGTGTCCCCCCTCTGTCCATCGTAACAGTAGTCACAAACGGCGCATGCACACGCTTGCGAAGGGCAATTGTTTAGCTTTAAGATTGTCATGTGGGTAGGTTTGCTACTTCCTAAGCACAAATAAACGGGACATATCATTATAAATACCCACTTAATCTTGTACAGGGTCGCGGGGGCTGTAGTCTATCCCGGCAGACAGAGGGTGCAAGGTGGGGCTATACCCAAGATATGACGCCAGAATATTGCAGAACACTCGCAGTAAGTTACTTAGCAGTCCAAATAACCAGAGTACCTGGCGACAACCCACGCAGACACGCAATAAATACGAAAGTCCACACAGAAGGCACCCGAGCCAGGAATCGAACCCGGGGGGCACATATCGTGGGAGTAAATAATGATAGATGACTTCACGTGTAACTGGACATGTTGAATAATTACTTGTTCCAGGAATGCGTTCAGATTTCCAGAACAGCTGCCTCTTCAAAAAGGAGGAGGATCATTGGAAAATCGGACAGTGGCAACTCTACGTAGAACACACTTCCACATTTGTGCTGTGATAATAATGCCACCTGTCACAGCAAGGTAATATTTTCATTGTAAACATACTGTAACGTTTGCGACGCTTTAATCACTCATTGTAAGTAGGATAATATTTTAATAGTTGGGGTAGGATTAGTTTAGAGTTCATCTGTGGCACCTGATGATAGCCTATCATGAGGAGGCTCCAGATTTCACGGCTAATGGCAGTCCTGGGATACTCCTAGGTTGACTTGGCATTAAATCAGTGACAGGAGCTTGTTTGTTTACGTCAATATTACGAAGACAAAGGCCGTCGGGGCGTGGTGCTGGTCACATAACCCAGATGTGCACCACCCCAGCTGTAAGAGACACTCG
The DNA here is from genome assembly GCA_036362905.1 of Mordacia mordax. Taxonomy (NCBI): domain Eukaryota; kingdom Metazoa; phylum Chordata; class Hyperoartia; order Petromyzontiformes; family Petromyzontidae; genus Mordacia; species Mordacia mordax. The sequence goes on from JAZEWT010000001.1 coordinate 39,694,428, forward strand.
CTAGCACCCACGTCTTCGCCCACGTGTGTCTCAATGACTACCACCTGCTGTCCGAGACATTTGGTATCAAGGGACCCAGTCCATTCTTCTCTGTCTCTCTCTTTCCCCAAATCCCTGTCCAACCAGCACAGGTGCAGACACCAATTCCAAAGTGAGTGCCACATCCCTGTGTTTATTGTGCTTCTGACTAAATTTAAACTAAAATGTCAACAACATGTTTTTGCCAAAAGTAGCGCATTCTTGTGCAGAGTTTTCGTTGGCATTTTCCAGCTCAGATAGACACGAGGTCTGGAAAGCAATTGCGGCTGTGTGAAACGGGGCCATATATGAAAGCGAACAATGAGTAAGAGAGTTTGGACATGCAGAGAAGGAGACAGATAGGATCAGAGAGACGCAGCCTGACAAACGTGAAGGTAGTTGAAACGGTTGTAAAACATACAATGGGAGGCGGGGGAGAATAGTGAGGACGAAGTGAGAGAGAAATAAAAAATGTTTCATTCAATGATCTCATTCGTTATCAGTACCCGCATCCTACAGAGGGTCGGGGTATTTTCCGGCGCTTAACCCGGGAGAGACAGGGCTTAAGGCAAGGCTATACCCACGATGGGGCACCAGTTCATCTCAGGGCACCGAGGGGAATTTGTTCAGGTCAATTAACTTACGTAGCATGTCTGGACTGTGAAAGGTAATTGAGGAACCCTGTGAAAACCCACGCGGACACGGGGAGAACATACAACCTCCACATAGAATGGCACCCGAGCCGGGAATCGAATCAGGTACGGTGTAAAACAATAAAGAGATGCTGTACGTGGGGTAGAATCATTAAGAACACGACACGAGTGGCGGTGTGGGGGGAGAGAAAAAGCTATAAAGCGGAAGGTAAAAAAAGGAGATTAGAATGATGAACGCTAGGTGTGCATAAGAGATGCAAGTGAGAGGAAGGATTGAGAAGACAGCAGAGGATGTGGACGCAAGGGCTGAGAAGGTTGACGACAGGAATAGACATTGAGAAAGAAGATAATTTGGAACATCTGTTAAAGACTCATCAAAGGAAACTCTTGATAGTATAAACAGGAGACTTGAATATGTACGTGTGGGTGATTGTGTGTCTGCGAACGCGTGCGTGCCCGAGTGTTTATCTCTCAGTCTTTATCTGCGTGTGGGTGTGCGTATCAGCTTATGAGAGAGCGAGAGCCCTTTCAAATAACACAGATCCCAGAGCTGGTAATGGGTTGCGCAGCTCTTTGCGGTGACGCACCGACCCTGTAGAGGTCACTCCTCGGCTCTCCCTTGTGATGATATCCATCATGAGCACAACTCGTATCTCCGTTAGGGTCAATGACTTCGAGTGGTTCATACAGCCGGGCACGCCTCAATGCCGGCCATGCATGACACAACCTGCCGTTGACTCAGCATATGTGTCGAGTGGCGCTCTGATGCAGCAATAGCCGCTGACAATTACACGTTTTTAGTCTAGCGGTTTGGAGGCAAGTAATTGTAGAACAGTATATACGCGTATGAATCTGTTATCCCTTTCTTTACGTCGATATTCCCAATGCGCTTCAGTTTACTCCTATATGCAGGGCCATTGTGAAACATAATAATCTTGAGGCTCAATGAGGCTTTTTTGGATAAATGTAATTTTTGTGATGAATTATACATTCTTTTCCCGATAATTATTATCATACTTGCAATGAACAACTCTGGAATGGAGTAATTGCAAATTAGTTATGTTGCAACAACAGAGAGTCGATTACAAAGCCACAAAAATATTGCAATCAGGGGAAACACAACAGTGATGGTGTGTTAGCAACAAAGGCATGTTCGAGGGAAACGAGTTTTTTGTTTTCAATTTTTATATTATGATTTATGTTTAATATTTGGGTTGTGGCGCGGTGGCGCAGTGGTTAGCGCTGACGCCTCACAGCAAGAAGGTCCCGGGTTCGAGTCTCTCGGCTCGGGTGCCTTTCTGTGTGGAGTTTGCATGCTCTCCCCGTGTCCGCGTGGGTTTTCGCCGGGTACTCCGGTTTCCTCCCACAGTCCAAAAGCATGCTCCTGGATAGGTTGATTGGCTCGCAGACTAAAATTGTCCCGCAATGCCCGGCGATGGACCGGCGTCCCGTCGTCGGGTGTATTCCTGCCTTACGCCCTGTGTTTCCGGGATAGGCTCCGGCTCACCGTGACCCTATATAGGATTAAGCGGTTTCAGATAATGAGATGAGATTTGGGTTAAACCGTGTATTGCAATGTTACATGGCCTAAGCCAAATATTAATTATGGAGGGAAGTTTGCTGCAATAGGGCGGCACGGTGGTCCAGTGAGTAGTGCTGTCGACTCACAGCAAGAAGTCCTGGCTTCGAATCTCGGCTTGTGTGCCTTTCTGTGTGGAGTTTGCGTGTTCTCCCTGTGTCCACATGGGTTTTCGCCGGGCACTCCGGTTTCCTCCCACAAGCCAAAAAACATGCTGCTGCATCGGTTAATTGGCTTGCAGACTAAATTGCCGGCAGTGCCCGGTGATGGACTGGCGTACCCTTCGTGCGTATATCCCTGCTTTGCGCCCCGTGTCTGCCAGGATAGGCTGTGGCTCACCGCGACCCTGTACAGGACTAGGCAGTTTCTGACAATGGGATGAGATGAGTATGCTGCAATACACAATTTTAAATGTTTGTAGACTCGCATTTAGAGGTTTAAGCACTGTGGTATCACCTTGGAGACCTGTTTTCCTTTCCCAATCATTTCAAATGTGGACCAGGCCGAAATATCAATAGATAAATATATGTTTATTTTTACAGCAGAAAGTACCCAGCGTGTTTGCAAGCTCTCGATGCAGCATTCCTGCAGTACAACACACTTCTGAAAGCGACCCACACCACAACGCATCAAATCATAGGCAGATAAACTTATGGTAACAATCTCTGAACAAATGAAACTTTAACCATGAACATGAAGGTAATCAGTATGGTCAAACAACCCGCCCCCCCCCCATGGCCGATACGGTGTGGGTAGGCCTTCATCTACAAACAGATTGACAAACGGCTGTAAATTATTACATTTAAAAAATAATAAATGTAATTTTTAACGCATGAAATAAATTCATTACATTTACAATGTATTAATTTGAAGCAAGAACGATGCAGAGGTGCGAGGAAACCGCGGGGGGGGGGGAGTCAAGCCACGTAATCAGCCGGCGCCAAACCGCCAGACACCGCGTTATATGTATTGTGTTATCCTCCAATTAATGAATGAGTGTGTTTATTAGTTGTGGGAGGAAGCTGGAGAACCGGGAGGAAACCCATGCAGAACAGGGGAGAATACACAAACTCTGCACATAGACACTCAGCAACCCAATAATTTTTCTATATCGTCACCCAAATTAAAATCAACTCAACGAATATCGTAATGATGTAGGTTTTTACGGCTCCTGAGCATCTGAGGATGCCTCTATCGTGTGAGGAGGCGAAACGTCGCGAGGTGGAGAGAGAGGGAGCGATTGACACGGCTGTCCCGAGAGAGCAGCTTTTCTAAGTATTCATCAATGAATAAAAAAAGCTGGGAGCTGACTGGCTTCTCTGCTGACCCATCGTGTATATATATACGTTTAAATGTAAAATACATTTGTTGCACGGGTAGAGGTTTGTAAATCATGTCAAGGTGAGTAGACACACTCTCGGATAAATACAAAGTGAAGGAAGCACATTGAGCCAGAGGCCCTCCCATGTTGGTGGTGGTGGCCGCGGCGGCGTCAGACGCAGCTGCATACAGGAAGTGGGAGGCCCTCCCCACGCTCTCTCGCCCCAGCCCGGAGGAGGAGAGGGGGTGGTTTGTGGTTTATTTGGTCAATCATTACACTGCAGGGGCAGACGAGGCGAGGAAGGAGCAAGGGACATACAGGCGGGCAGACGGGCAAAGAGCATGCGTCTGAAGGTGTGTGCATACTCGTGTGTGCGTGCGTGAATGTATAACAAGTTGCTTGATGTTTTAATAGTCTTCATAACAGCACTTGCTCACTCTAGCTGATGTGTTTGTGTGCATATTTGTCTGTGTAAAAGAATGTGTGTATATGAGTGAGAAAGCATTATGAGTCGGTATGTGTCGAGGTTTGCTTATGTGCTTATGGATATCAGTGCGGCTTATTCAAACCAGTGCAAAGATAACGGTGTCTGTAATGTGTGCGTGAGCAAGTACAAGCGAACTTATAATCGAGAGTGGCCATATGGCAAAAACAAAATCACCGGAATGTAAGGTCATTGTGTGTGTGTGCATCTGTTTTCCATTTTGTAAAGTTGAATTCCGAGTGCTGAGCATTGCTCGTCTTTGTACAAGTCATTATGTGAGCAGTGTTAACATCAGACTGGGGGCACGTGTGCATTACGAGGCTGCCGCAATTGTTGGAATATTCGCTTTAATGAGACAACGGCTAGACTGGCTGCCACGCTTGGCCATAGTTGGCCGCAAAAGTGTTTTTCAAATCCTCTGTATTTAAAACCTCTCAATTTTCAGACAGTTCATCCGTATATTTTCCCTACATCTATAGACCATCTGCCCAGTGCGTTTGCTTATATTTTCCTTGTTACATAAATATATACGCCACATACTTTCATTAAATATTTTCCTTTCCTTGACATTGGAAGCGTCGATATTTTAAAATGATAGTCAAGTAAAACTAACTTACACCAAAGGGATTTTAACCGCTCACATGTAGGAACAAACAAGTCAATTGCTTCCTAGCACTCAACGCTGTTCAACACCGACGCATTCACACGTACTCTCACCCTAATAAACACGACGACTAACACTCGCTATTTACTGGTTGCTACATATCCATGTGCCAGGATATGTGCACTCGGACACCAAACGTAACAACAACCACAACCGCCGTTCGCCACTAAGTGACAGTGACGTCCCTGAGTGTGTATGTGCAAAGTGCCAGGTGCACTTTGCACATACACACTCACAGCCAGGAACACATATAATACATGCTAAGGGTAAAGCGATGCATCGATTCATCGATCAATGTATCGTTTCAAGTCCACAATACACGCATTGAATGGATTGCGTGAGCGTCAGTGTCTTTTGATTAATGCACTATTTGTTGTGATGGATGGCTTCATATCACCACCGCAGCAGCCACTAGAGGCGCTACTACCATCATCTGCAACCTTAATAAGGTATCATGTTCAAATGGAATTTCCAATCCTGAATCGTGACAGTTCATTGAATTGCCGGGTTTTTTTGTGTGAATAGTTCAAGTTGTAGTGCCTACTATTCAGCGATCACCTGTTAAGGCCAGCACAGCACACTAGGGAGTAGGTGGCCAGCATCACACCAGGCTGCCTTTTTTCCCCCAATACCGGTGTTTACACGTCGTACCAGGTATTTATTTAAGGGTGTAGCGACCTCAGCGAGCCCCATGGCCGGTTCATGTATTCGTCATTGTGAATGAGAATCGAACTCAGGTGGTGGATTTCAGAGCGCAGTGCTTGAACCACTCCACTATCGCTCCCCACACAAAGATTTGACCATACTGAACACGGACACATCCATCGTTGCTCAAACCAATTATTTCCACTAACCTCATTCCCACCAGCGAGCTCCCTTCCCGTTCCAAACGCCGTCAAACTCACTTGCACCCCGGCATTCTCGCCATTTGGTACGCTGGCTGTCACCGCAGTTTCTCTCACTTCGCGCTCATTATGCCTTCCGTCTATTCATTAACACTCGTTCCCTCTCGCTTGCATACTTTGCCAGCGTGGGATAAGTGCATGCCCACTCTGCTGAAGGGTGACACGCTGCAGCTGGGCAGCTCCACACAGAGCGGTGCTCCGCTCCCTTTCTCTCTCTACTCACCGCTCATCGGGGTTGTCGCTGTTCCAACGATGGGCTCCATGGCCGCATCAGTGAGCACTTGAACGTGGCCCGTCTATAGAATTGTCGGGCGGCATGGTGGCGAAGTGAGTAGCACTGCCGCCGCATCGCAAGGAGGTCCCGTGTTCGATTCCCGGCTCGGGTGCCTTTCTGTGTGGAAGCAAGAGCGTTCTGCCCGCGTTCATGTGGGTTTTTGCTGGATACTCTGGTTTTCTCCCATAGTCCAAAGACACTCTGTCTAGGTTAATTGTTTTGATTAAATTGCCCGTTCTCGCTTGAGAACTGTGTAGAAAAATGCATAGCTCAATGTTTTCTTTTAGCTTAAATAAAAACTGACGATTGACTTTGCTGGGGCCTCCACAATTTTACAGATAAGTTTGATGCTCTGCCCAGTCACTGGAAACTGTGATTAAGAGGTCCCCTCAGATTGTGGAGTCTCTAGAGTTATTCACATGGTCAGATTTATAATATATGAAGACAGTAATTGGTACATTTGGTATTAGTGCCACTCTTACGGCTATGGCCTATCACGGAGGCACTGTGTTGAACGATCAGGTATGGTTTAGCACTAGGGGGTAATATTATATTGGAATCTCACCCAATAATTTCATTGTGGAATTTTCGGTTGTCTTGAAAGTCGAGAAATTTGTGCAGTAACGCGTACACACGTAACCAAATCTTATTCAAACAGTGTGATGAGATCTTTAATGTCCACCGTGGAGCAGAAGGCACGCTTCTTTTTCCCTTCACGCACCCACAGTACGACCCAGGCTACACCCGGCCGTACGACAAGCGGCAAACGCACGAGCGGCTGCTCGGGCATCCCACTGCCCATACGAGCCAGGTGGCGGCAGTTCCTCTACGTATGGTGGAAGAAGCATCATGATATTAATTATGTTTGTAAAAACAGTTGAAAGATTAACGGCAACGTTCCGTCACCAATGTGACCTCCACAGAATCTTTGTGGCTGCCTACAAGAACATTTCCTTTCCGAGACTAAGTGTTTGTTTCGCAACCCACTGTGTATTGGGGCTATCTTGCCAGTGACACCATACTGGGGCAACACAATAACAATTGCTCCATCTTTGGAAGGTGAACGCCCAGCTTAAAGTCCATCAACTTTATAGCCACTGTTTTCTAGAATTATAAATATGTTTACCCATAATGTCTCCAGTTAAAGATCACGCCTTTCCAAATCTCTTCAAGACCTTCCCCATGTAAGATTCCTGTAGATTCTTATCAAAGGACAATGTTTCTGACCACTGGGTATTTCTCAAATTTAAGCTTTGGTTGCTTTAATCATTTTTACAGAAGATTAAATCAAAGCCCTTGCATTTTACTCCTGGAAGAAGCCCATGCAATGCCCTGTCGGTTATGGGGGTTGTTTGACACTACTTCACCATGATGGTCAGGGCGTGTTGGTGAATGGGGCTTTAGGACTTGTTCAAATCCCATTCGGCACTGATGTTAATCATGGCTGGGAAATGAACTCAGATCACTGGGTTCACAGCGTATCAACATTCCCTTAAAGGAAATACTCTCATTGATAATGTGACATAACTATTTATCCAGTCAAAACGGAGTTCAGAAGCTAGTTGAAACCTTTCTCATTACAGCATCAGCTTGATCTATTATCAATCCAGCATACACATGAGCCCCACATTTTTGGGAAGGAAAGAGTGTTTCTTTAATTGTGATGCGGGTCGCTATAATAGAAGTGTGGCATTTACTGGTTAAAGACCTCAAATAGAGAATAATGCTGGGCAATGCTCTCTTGAGGCTGGGGATACATTAAAATTTGTATTATTATTTAATAGATGAACTCATCTCACAAGTATTAGATTCCTTATCCGTTTTTCGATGTTTTGAATTTTACTGTTTTAGCTACACAGTCTTCCCCTTCGATGTATTTTATTTCTGCTCTTATGGCTGTAGCCATAAGAGCATCACGCAGCGAATATGGAATATTGTTTATTGTGATCTCACTTTTAACATAACAAAGGTTACAAATGAGAGGGGCGTTCAGTCCCTGTAGTTGCTTCGGTCGTCAGTATCAGGTCGACTCAAGGCGTTTCTTGGATATTCTTTCATTAATTGTGCGGGTCACCTGTTTCAGACTCACATCACACTTTGCATGAAAAACACCACCTCCCAACTTCGGTCCTGAACTTCTTTTCTACTTTTCTCTGTGCAGCTTCCACCCTCTGCCTAGTTCTCTTCTCTAAGTTGCCCTTGATGCAGTCGTCCGGACAACTCTTGGTCGATATGGTTAATGATTTTGTAGACCTGTATTAAGATTCCATGTATTCTTTTCTGCTCAAGACTGTGATGAAAAACATAGATGTTTAAGACGTTGAAAATCTGATTTACATTTATAAAACGTCCAGTTACAACCACATCTGACATTAGTATATACATATAAAGGGCACATCTGCATTTTGGGAGAAAGGTAAAAGTACATTTTTCCATAGCGCATATTTGTTTAGGTTTATTTTCATTAGCAATTATTGGGATGTTTTCTAATTATACACTAATCATGCCACCAATGGCAGTTACACATTGGGGGACAGCTCGCAGGAGCTCCTCCCGGATCAGCAGAGTCCTCGTTTGACGGACACATAATACGATACCTGACGTTGAAACCTCTCTCCGTGGTCTCCGTTATTCATCCTTCAGACGAGTGCGTTTGACTGATTTTGAGAGATGTCACAAATGAGGCATATTGCACATTTTCAGATGGCGTATTTGTTGTGACACAGTATCATTGGTTAGGATAAGACCCTTGACACAAGCAAAGGTCAGTTATTTCCTGCTCAAAGAGAAAATAGGCAATGTTTATCTGATTACAGCCATAAACTGCATTTATATGGCTGGAACAGGTCTATCTGTATGACAACTTCTGCTGCCTTGCCTACTAAATAGAATTAATAATATTAACCTCGAGAGGCAATAGGGTGAGTCAACTCTCAACCCGGATTTGAACTCACAGCCTTACCTTTATTCTGAATGGCAGCCCAGAGTTTAACCTTGGTTTTCAGACAAACTGCATTGGGTCGTTGTCCTTTAAAAACCTGCTCAGAATATTTTTGAGCAGCCATTCTTAGAAGGGGCTTCGTGATCATTGACAATCAGTGATGGTGTGAAATAGCGCCTAATATAACCACGGCCTCATTCGAAACGCTCTGGCCTCCATATCAACGCCCGTCACTCAGACTCACGTTAGCCAGACCCCCCACCTCTCCGCATTGTTCCGAGCGGCCCTCGAGCTCGGGGGCAATGGATTCCCTCTATTAGATGCACTCCGCTTGGGGCCAGAGTTCAATCAATGTCCCAGCGTGGCACTACCGGACACCGTGCAGTGGGAGGTGGCAGCGCTCAGACGATACATTAAACCGCCTGTTCTCCAGACACCGAAGACCCCACGTTACTCTTCATTAAAGATCTCTGGACAAGAACCCTGGGTTCCCAGATACAGTCCTCGTATAGCTCAAGGGTATCTGGGGTGGAATCAATCATGTGTGTGCGGTAATACATCTACGGCAAACAAATAATAAGAACATGTAATTAACAGCAATGTTTTAATATGTTTATATTACTGTGATGTGGGAGCAGGACATCCATGTAAATGAGATGTGTGTGTCAATGTGGCTATATACAGTGTCAAATTTGGACAATACGTGAATCGTTGTAAATATTCCGTACGCATACTGCGGGGTTCGTGTGAGCATTGTGTTGATGTCTGTCCTGTTCATCCTTCAACTGATCACAGCCTTTCTGAGAACCATGTGAACTTCTGTTAAGATGAGACAATCTCTCATTCATAATTCTCCAATTACAGGAGCATCACAGAAACCTAACAAGGCAATTCGCACGTAATATCGGTGTCTGCTTGCGAAAGACACGCTTTCCAGTGTTACATTAATTAACACAACGTTATTGCCTTGGATTAAATGCAGATTTTTTTTTTTAAAGCACGAAAATTATGAACTTGTGGAAGATTATCCTTTATGATGGTTCTTGTTTATTTATCCTCTCACACTCATGACCTGCAGCTGTTTGTTTAGGTCTGCTCTTTGAGTACACAGCAGTTCTACATGCATGTGCACACGCAGTATGCTTTACATAAACCTGAGACTATCCCTGTGGGCCTGCTTCTAAGAATCCTATGCGTGCCCCTGAGATTTGTGCAATTCATAAACGCAAACTGGCAGCTCACGAACATTGCAAAATATTAAACACAACAGCACATGTTTATAGCGAGGAAGCCATATTCCATTACCCGCATGCCAATGCTCAGCCGCTATATGTTTTCCCGCTTTATCATTATTTCACCAGTGGTCAATTTTTTTTCTTGAAAACAATGGTACGCCATATAATTTCCTGTTTGTGCCATTCAAACTCCAAACAGCTGATGCTCTGGCTTTGTCTGTCACAGGGCGAGATTGCTGTGGAGCCTCCTGTGAGCTGCACCCAGGTAAGGAGCTTTCTTTCTTGCTCAGTCAGATTAATGCTGCAAAAAAAATGCAAAGTTGCAGCCTGGAATGATGATGTACTTGGTGCTGGTTGCAGAAGCGCCTTCATTAGAGGGTGCTTCAGAGAACACTTTTAGGCAGTATATGCTTTGGATTTTTCTTATACACTGGCTAGATGTCTTATAAGGCAGGGGAGTGCATACTATTTACGTCACCGTGTACAGCTATCTGTGGTGTACGATTTATGCTGCTGGATGGACAGCGTTGTGAGGATTTAATAAATGTTCCCATGTCAACTGCTGTACTATGGTACGAACTGGAATCTTTTGGATTCAAACCCAGTGTGCGAACCATTACACCGTAACTGCTTGATATGAAGTTGTTCAATTATATTGTGATTTTATTGTGGAAAGGTGATTTAGCAGTCTTCTGCATTTTGTAAAAAATAATACAAATATAACACTGGGCGGCACGGTGGCACATGTGTGTAGCGGTCACCTCACAGCAAGAAGGGCCCGAGTTCGAATCCCGGCTCAGGTGCCTTTCTGTGTGGAGTTTGTGTGTTCTCTCTCCCCTTGCCCGCGTGGGTTTTTGTCGGGAAATCGGGTTTCCTCGCACCATCCAAAGACACCCTGCTGCCTACTGAGTAATTACCCCCAAAAAGTTTGTCCTGCGATGTATTGGCATCACATCCTGGGTATGCCACTGCTTTGCACCCTCTGCCAGCTAGGATAGGCTCCCCCCCCACAACCCTGTATAGGATTAAGCGGTTATTGATAATGTAGGAATATAACATTGAGTATAAGGCACATGGCTATAATTCAACACTGTGGGAGAGTTGGTGGATCAGACAAATGTGAAAATCTCTTCCCATCGGCATCAAGGTGCAATATCCTGGCTTGTCAGAATGGAATACAGAAAAGTGTGGACTGGTTACGTATGTCCATTCTATATTGGATAGAATGTTGCTCCCTTGCATGCGTGGATTTTCTACTGCTCTGGTCGCCTGCCCATACGTATAAACACACTAGTTGGCTAAAGAAAATCCAAATATATAGGGATATGAAGAGCGATAGACGGTTATAGGTGAAACACTACAGACATGAGTTGAGGTCATCAGAAAAATGACTCATGATGCATACGAGAAAGGAATCATAAAAATAAGAAATACAAGAGTTGGAGCACCACGATAGCCCCGTGTGGGCTTTCCCCCTAAAATGTTTCCTATTAGTCATTCGACACGTTGCCTATTTGAGCTGAGGATGGACATGTCTGTGGCTCCATTTTCCAGTCGTAGCAGTTTTGCCAGAAAAATCGCCTTGGACTTAAAGCAATTGGCCCACATGACCCAGATGTAAAAAAAAGTCGGCCGAAGCAAAACTGATTTGAGCACATCATCCCCAACAATTCGACCTGGGCGCACAGGCTGCAAATCCTCCGCAGCCGGAACACGTCCGTGCATTTTGAAAGTTTTTGTTTTTTTTGCCCGAGTGAGAAATTCGATAAAACCGTCACACCTTACCGTGTAATGCATCCACGGGTTTGACACGTATCTACTAAAATAAAATAAAACACACGCACTCGCGCACTTTCAGCAGGAATGAAAGTAACATTGTAAATGGTGTGTCGAAAATGGACAAGGGACCATTAACGCTTTGTGGTCTGCGTGTCGCCTGCGATCTCCGTATCTGTGCCGTTATGTCATTAAGACGAAATAGCCTCTCGAGAGCAACTGTAAATTCCTCAACGAGCACAACTGTAAATGGTCCACGTTATGTTGTTTTCACACGGCCGCGTTGAGTGGTGCCGTGCGGCCCCAATTAGGTGGCGTCACGACGGCCTCTCGTTACGTGCGCGGTCCGTCCACGCTCTCTCTTCCATTCGGCCGCTCCGTGCCCATAAAAGGCCTCCTTTTAGATCCACCGTTTACCTCTTTTTCCTACTCCCCCCCCCCCGCTGCTTTTCTCCGTAAACGATCACTCATTTTTTGCGCGCATGGCGAACGCCTTGCCAGGGCCTCGGTGCGTGCGTAACGGGACCGTTTGTTTAGCAAACAAGCCGTGCTGCGTGTGCGAGGAGCGAGGGAGCGCACGCCGCGACGTGAAGGCCATCAATGGGTGGATCGCGACCGAGGGGGGTCGGTGCGCGGAGTCTGGGGGGAGGAGGGGCGGGGCAGCGGAGAGCGGCCGTATTCCTTGTGAGACTGAAACAACACTTGGAGCTGCGTAGAGCCGCCAGCCCCTTCCTGTTTGGCTCACGTCTGCCGTCTCCACTCCGGTTCCGTTGATAGAACGTACGCCACGACGGACGAAATGACTCGGGAACCCACGGGGGACAGTCAGGGACCCTTTGAAATGACGGAATGCCGTGCTTGCGTGTGCGTGTGTAAGCGCACGTGCTTATATCATATGTTCAGTATGTGTGTGTAGGAATGGTGAGGGGGTAGAGAGAAGCAATGCATTGCACCACTAATCTGGCAATCGGGGTTTGAGTCCCATGCATGGATAATAGCAATGGCAAGTGGTAACGGAACCTCTCACTGGCCTTCCTTACATTGACTCAACTTTAATTATGTGGCGTGATGTGTGTACATCACAGAGATAGCAACACTTGGTTTTGGGCACACCACCTCTTATAGTATTGTAACATCCTTAATATATGCTTACAAACTTCACTTGATCCAGCAGTTGATAGGGCTACATGGTGAAGCTTTGTGCTTTTGTTATGATATGCTTGTCTACATATGTGCATATATGTTTAGCATTAGCCTGTACCTGTAAATCATGCGTTCATGGTTTAAGTTTGTGAGCCATGTTTCACCTGACACGTCTACAACGTGTCAGGGGAAACGTCGCAAAGAAGAGAGGAGAAAGATTAGACAGCTATCTCGAAAGAGCAATAATAAAGAGAGCTTCTCTCACTCTCCATTCAACCGGGCAGCTGGCCGAGTAAAATGCCTTTAAAATGCCTTTGTTTGTGATATATTTTTTTTGTTTTTTGTGACCACAGTCACAGCACTTGAGTCATATTTAACGTTTTACTTCTGGAAAAGGTTTCGCAGCAGGGAGCAATTGCTGCTCTGAAACAATTGATGGAGGCGCCACAGGACAGAGCCGTGCGGAGGGGCGGTGGTGGGGACCTTGGCGAGAGTGTTGTGAGGAACCTCGACAGAACACCATGGTGTTCCCCAGCGGTCTTCAGTTGGCCCTGACTCATAAAATTGTCTCGTGTTGTGATCCTAGATTGTTTTCTGGGATATCGTCAGACGAGGGGAGGAGGCACAAGCAGGTCTTGGTATAATGGAAAGCCTACGCGTTGAGATTTGTTCACAGATATTTTCTTTTGGAATAGCCGTGTCAAGCATTCCTCCCCTAGACATTCTCAGATTCTATTCCAGTTGATATGATGTCGCCAGATTCCGCCGGAGGTTTGTGACCAAAATCACAGCACATACATTGATTCACCCGGTGTGAGAAGTCACTCAATACGACATGGACACCCTATTAAATTAATCCCTTACATTTTAAGTTTCCTTTGCTCATTTATATTTGTTGAAACCCGCCACCCCCTCCCCCCGAATTTATAGTACTTAAGTTTGTATGTAATTTTTTTATACTGCTTACATTACACATCCACTAGTATACAACAATGTAGTAGAGTATTATGTTTTAGGTAATTAAATGGGGGTCACAAAAGTCTGTGCTGAACAGTGCACTGTACTGTACGCTAGTATGGCCACAGCGCTCATAACAATCATATCACATTCTGTCCAGAGGTCGGTCTGTTCAGTCAGTGTTTATTTAATCTGGAAGAAACCGCTGAGCTTTGCAGCTCTTTCTTTTTACAATTATCCAACGGGGAGGGGATCGTCCTCTTTCTTGAGGAGGTAGCTGTCCTGGGAAATCCGTACGTTCTCAGCTCAGTGCAGCGCTTTGTGACCCTCGGGTGAAAAGCGCTCTATAACTGTAATTATTATTATTACTATACGGGTAGAGTAACTCAGTGGGAGCGCATGTTACTTTGCTCGTTATCGTTTGAATGACCCTGTTGCTCTGGACGCCAAACCTCTGTGAACGCTTAGTGTCCAGCCTATTGCACAATACACAGCTGGAGAATGTGAGTGCAAGGGCACTCGTGGTGGATGATAGATTACGCATAGACATCCTGCTGGGCTAAAGATGCTGCGGTGTTTCTCAACAACCCACTCTGGGAGTACCTCTATCGGAAACCCCAATGGCACCACCGTACTACTTATCCACGCAGTGTCCTATCCAGGTCGCCACTCTTTTGTTGTTTGGTTTCGCGAATGGAGCTGATCTCTCATGGGTAAAATGTGCTCTGTCTATAGTGAAAAATAAGCTCATTCACACTGGGTCAGACAATGAGATGAGATATGAGATATATTAGATTGTCAGTGATGCAGTAACATTCATAAATGCAAGGTCAACAATGAGTTAGAACTCATCTGGATCTC
>JAZEWT010000001.1:39710753-39743687 GCA_036362905.1 Mordacia mordax
GGTTTGCAACAAATCCGAGCTGTGGAGAGCACGGCATGTCAACAACATCAGGACAGTTCAACTGAAAGTCAAAGAGTAGCAAAATTATAGGACATAAAATCAGCGAAAAAAATTATTCTTCAACATACAAGGTAGGAATAAATGTTCCCGAGCAGGCGCAGGTTGACAAATAGCCATCATCCCAGCACGACAACATTGAGCCACATCACCAGGCCTAGCCAGAGGGTTTGAAAGCTTCATGGAACGAGTGAGTCTTGAGACGAGATTTAAAGATGCCCAGGGACTCAGCTGACCGAATCTTCAATGGCTCTGTCACCCATCGAATAAGGGAGTTAAAACGGGGCCTCGTGTTTCTACAGGGAGTGGGAGTACCTTACCCCCAGTGTAATACTGGCCATAAGCAGTTGTGTTTAAGTCTACAGGGTTAGTTCCACAGTAACAACATTACAATATCAGATACAGAATTTGACAATGACTAAATATAGAGTAAGCATCGTTTTTGCTTTCAGAATTTATAAATTGTCTCGCATTGGTCTTGTTGTAACTGCATTATAGTGGAAATATAAAATAGAATTTGTAAAATTGGAATAGATTTTGCTGCTGAGTGATTGGATCCAGATTGGCTCAGGATGGAATTTGTGTTTTGAACGGACCTGATATCATCAGGTCCCATCTAACCCAAACCACGCATGTCCATAGTAAACATCGAGAGATGGAATGCTGGAAGGCAAGGGCACCAATGTTTGAAAACCTTGTGGTTTGGTATTCATCGTTCAAGCCGCCAAGCCGAACAAACGCAGGGCAGTTGTCCCAGTTTCAAACGCTACTCTCATTCCTCATCACAGTGTTTCTTGGCTGTGACCAACGTTATGATCCTTTTTAAAAGGCGTGATCTGTCTGTTAACCAGACACTTCAACCAAACCTAAAACTTAAGAAACTAAACATTGTACTTTTTATGCAATATCAAATAGCTAATAAATCTGAGCAACGTAAAATTTAGACATATTCTACACCATGTAATGGCGTTTGGGAAGGTAGGATTTTCTTCAAAAGTCAGAAGTTATCTCTGGGACTAGGTTTTAGATCTAGGAGACACAGTCAGTCTCTGAGAACTACTTTCAAGAGCTGCTTTTTTTACCCAGCCGACTTGAGCATTCCATTTCTGTCCTTTCTGACGTTTCATCTCTGCGATGGATGTTTCAGTCTGAAGTCTCTGTATGTCTCCATTGCATCCCCCCTCCAACGTCATCTCAATGGGCTTAAACATTGCCATTGATTGGTTTAATTGAAGTTTATCAAGAACATTTTCTCAAACACTGACAGGCAATAAAATCATACATTTTTATGAAACTTTAATTAATATAGAAACGCATATGAAACAACAATTACAATTAAAGTTGAAACATCATTTAAAACAAACACATTTTCCAGGCAGAAATTTAAAAAATGTTGGGAAGCTATCAGCAAACAGTCTGTGTTGACTCAAGTCATGGGCATGAGAGATCCCATCGCGTTATGCTTTACGCCGTGCACATTGTATGCCACTCTCACGGCCATGGCTTATTCTGGAAAAATCCACCAATTTTTGCTATATTAGTCCAATACGGATGCTGCAAGGCCATCTGTCAGAGACACACGGAGAGCAACTTAGCCACCCTGTATAACGAAAGGAATAAAGGGAAAAAAGATGAAAAGCTCTCCACTGTGTATTCCCTTAACAGCCGAACATCTGCCAGTGGGTCTTACTGACCCCAGAGGTGGTTGGTTTGGGAGGGGAGCCTGGGAGGAGGAGTTGGCATGCTTCTGAAATCCCTACCAAACATGGAGCCTTTTGTACTTCGACACCAAACTGTGCATCCAGCGCCCCTTTAAATTTGACTAAAGACACACCAACCCCTTGAGCCCAAGTGGATTCGTAGCCAAGCCCAAAGCAACTTTAACAAATCTCTGTTTAAGCCTCTCACTGTTTTGGTGGAAACAGCTTTCTCCGTGCTGTAGCTACATCATAGCGGCATGTGTAGAACTTGTATCCATTTTGATCTGAGTTTTCCCATTTGCTTTCACGCCCTTTCCATCCCTGTGACATCGAGTGTGAAGTTTACTTTCGAGAACATTTTCATTATGTTTTAACAAGTAAACTAAGCCTGAACCCAAATAAACCTCTTCGTATTGACCTGAAATGCTCTGTCCGATCCATGTTCCCCCAACACATGTTATCTACTAAGATATTATAAAATTTTGAGTTACCATGGTATTGCATATTTGCAGTGGTATGTGACGCTACACAGGTTCACGCTTTGCATCTCCGTTGTGCTTCCTGGAAATATAAAAAAAAATGTAATTGAACTCGATGACAACTTGAAAAAAATGCGCGTGGTGACGTGATTCATTTAACACGGGCCGTCCACACTGTGCAGATTTGTCCTTGGAAGAAACTTTTTATCCGTCCCTGGAAGATGCATTATCTTAAGAAAGAGAGAGCAGTCCTTCAGAAACGTTGAGAGATGGACGTTAGCAGGTTGGATGACATGGGATCGTTATAGATCAAAGCAATGCTATTACTAATTATTATACTGACTCGCCTAGCATTGTTGGTTTGAATTAATGAGCATGTGCTCTCCCCTAGTGTTTGTGAAATTTCTCTCGGTACTTTGATTTCCTCGAAAATGAGCAAAACAATATAAAAAGGGTCTTGAGGCACGAATCAGAAACACTATTGCAAATATTATTATTATTAATATATTAAACATGTGTTGTTGGTATGGTCACCCACAATACTGGGCGGTGGCCCAGCGGTTAGCACGCTGGGCTACAAACGTGGTGACCTGAGTTTGAATCCCGCTCACGGCCAACACCAGTGACGATTTTCTGATCTGGTCCTGGGCCTCTCCTAGGTCAACCCAGCCTCAAATGAGTACCTAGTGCAATGTGAAAATATTGCCACCATGGAGACAAAGGCAGACGGCCGTGGTGTTGGTCACCCACCCCGTCGTGTGCCGTGTCGGCCTTTATAGGTGCTTGCTAATGGCACTTGACCCAACAGTCTGTTAAGACTACATGAGTGATCTTTGTCTTTTTGTTTTGTCACACATACATACACTCCGACACACGTGCACACCCACACAAAGATTTTGTTTTACAAGAATGGTGCAATTGTTGTTAGTGGACCTAAGAGCGCCAGCTCACATGAGGGGGTGCGGCTGCTCCCACAACCGGCTGCTTTTATCTCCCCTTAGCGAATATTCACACCATGTGCCACGTACCCGTTGTGCGCGATTCGAAGAAGCCATGGATATATTTAAAAGCCACTACTTGCCACTGATAAACATGGCAGAAAATCAAAGCCAGATTCAGGCGCTCGTAGTGCAATTGAAATGCGCCTAGCGAGCACCAATTGAGGCCAGCATCTGTCTGTGCCTCTCCCCATCTCAAGTATACACATAGCACTAACTACTCATTTATGGCAGAGTCAATCTCGAGGAGGCATATGACAGGTTTAGATATCACCAGTGGAGGGGAGGCCACACGCAGAACATGACGTCCATGAAGACACGTGCAATAATAGTACAAGGCCCCTGCTGCTATGCCGTGCGTGGGGTGTGGTGAGTTATAACTGAGCCTAATTCATTCAGATGTATGTGCACATCACGTTTAATTGATTACTGGAAAGGCCACCTAATAATAGGTCACAGGACTCACGATTTGTTATTTTCACTGGAAACTTGGATCTGTCTTGTCAACAGAGACGTTGGCATTTCTTTTTTGCTTATTTTTTATTCTTCCTCTGTGATTCATAATTTTTATTCCTATTTACAAAATACAGTTGTACGGGGCTGTTACTTTAAAAAATGTAAGGGACAGGCATTTTTATTACGTGACTAACGAACACTTGATATATTACAGAAAGAGTTTTATTCTGTCTTCTGTTAAATGTTCAAAGGGGTTTGAAAGCAACGGTCTATCTGAGGCAGCCCACAGAGAGTTTATTGCATGAAGATGAAGTATGCACATGTCAGGTTATACCGCGTGTTGTGTCATTTACATATTCTCTCCACAGCTCTGTGCAGCGCTTTGTGACCCTCGGGTGAAAAGCGCTCCAAAAGTGCAATTATTATTATTATTATTCGGCATGATGCCCAATATTTCACTCGAAGGGTTGGGAGCATCATCATTACCAATACTTGCTAAATGCTGGACACGGTTACGGTGGGCTGGAGCCTATCCCGGCAGACACAGGGAGCATAGCAGTGCTATATCTAGATTAGGACGCCAGGCTATCGCAGGACCAATTTAGTCGGGGCAATTAACCTAATCAGCATGTCTTTGGACTGTGGGAGGAAACAGGAGTGAATGCCATTCAATTGATGAAGAATCTCCCAGCACATTGAACCCAATGATGAACACAGTGCGAGCAAAAACATGGTGACACAAACTCGAAAATGGCATCGGGGAGCTGTCACGCAAAAACCGTGAAACAAGACAATCATTATATACCACCGCGTAAGAACCTGTTGAATGCCTTGGTTCCTAGCGTAATACGACACAAAAAAGAAAGTAAACTTATTACAAAACAAACTGACTCTATATATAAACCTTGATTCTAAGCAATATCAGTTAAACATTTACACTGGAAAAAAACATTTTGTAACCAACATCTAGGCTATAAACGAGACAATACCGCCCGATGGTAGAAGATAATAATTAAAAACATTTACATTCCCGTTGTTAAAGCAATGAATGGAGTACATCGGGGCGGCGCGGTGGCGCAGTGGTTAGCGCTGACGCCTCACAGAAAGAAGGTCCCGGGTTCGAGTCTCTCGGCTCCGGTGCCTTTCTGTGTGGAGTTTGCATGCTCTCCCCGTGTCCGCGTGGGTTTTCGCCGGGTACTCCGGTTTCCTCCCACAGTCCAAAAGCATGCTCCTGGATAGGTTGATTGGCTCGCAGACTAAAATTGTCCCGCAATGCCCGGCGATGGACCGGCGTCCCGTCGTCGGTGTATTCCTGCCTTACGCCCTATGTTTCCGGGATAGGCTCCGGCTTCACCATGACCCTACATAGGATTAAGCGGTTTCAGATAATGAGATGAGATGAGATGGAGTACATCGTAAAAAAAGAGACAATCGTCGTTAAATGTGTATTGATAGATGCCATCATTCTTTCAGGCATGCAGCATCATAACTGCAGAAACATTCTCCAAATCTAGTATTGGCATAAGAGGTAGGAATCTTGTGGTGTGCGTTACATAGCAAGAGTTACACTTCAGTGCCTGTGTAAGCAAACATGATAAACGTTGTGATGATATCTGAGTAAATGCTTCCAGGGAAAACTTTTACCAACGTGAAATGTAAAGGTTTAGCCCTGCAATTACTTTCTCACACCACTGCAGGCGTAAGAGTTCCAGAGTAGGGGTTTTCAACATATTACACCTCAAGGCCCATTTGACTCAATTGGGTCTGGTCTCCACGGACTACCAGGTGGCGCCATTGATGGGTCGCGACCCACCTGTTTAGAATAGTGGCTTTAGAGAGCTCAAGAGATATCCTTCCAGTGGCATCGACCAGATGTCTTGGAAAACTTGACAAATACAGGTTTCTCTGCATTGATGGTGGATGGACAGAGTGTATCTCATTTGTAATAAATCACCAGGCAAAATTGAAAACTGGGTCTAGATTATTTACAGCTGTGCCGTGTGTGGATCTGTAAATCACATCACCAGATTCAATAAATACGTATGAAGTTGGCCCTGACAAGTTTGTGACCACGTGGACAACAAGAAACACGATTTATACCACTTTGTGTAACATTGTGATTCTTCAAATGCACCTCATGGAGTTTTTATGAAATTATTTGTTCAAGGTACGTCTTGGTATTTTTCTTCCGTTCCCTTTAGTGGCTCTCATACCTTGTCATTCTGTTTAGGTCCTCAAGGCAAAAAATATATATATATTTCTTACAGTTACTGAGCGGCGATGGACTGGCGTCCCGTCGTCGGGTGTATTCCTGCCTTACGCCCTGTGTTTCCGGGATAGGCTCCGGCTCACCGTGACCCTATGTAGGATTAAGCGGTTTCAGATAATGAGGATGATGAGGACAGTTACTGAGCTGTCCAGTGTCATGTTCGTGGTGTTGTTACGGCCAGTGACCTCATCTTACTGTCCCTGGATAAGATACTTTTTAGTCACATAGCTGGGGTCATGTTGTTTCACCGCTCTTATATTCATGCCATCAGAGCTGGGTATTTCTGAGAAGGAAACAAACTACAACGAACATAAAACGTGCGAGATTTGAAACCCTACATCGTGTCGACATTTGTGATCACGATCGTGCCAACCACCGCACGCACCGCACAGCGGCTCAGCGCAAGAATGCTGATGCTGGACTGCTGAGAACATGACTAGAGTCTGTGCCAATCACTGGGACCGGATACACAATAAACCTCACGTGATTCTCGCCACAGGCCCATCGCCCGGGGGATATGTCACGTCTCAGAGCCGCTTTACAGATCATTAGTAGCAGATCACACTAAACACCAGAGGTCCCGAGAGAGGGCCCCTTCTTGCAGCAACTGCAATGGGCCGGTCAGCTCCTGGCTCTCCACGCAAGTGCCCTTGCTGATTAGAGACATACCAGGATGTGGTGCCTGTTGGTGGACGCCCGTCGACAGACTGGTGCAGGGGCCGCGCGCCGTGGTTGCTGGTGCGTTTGATACGGGCGGCCACGCTTGATGCGACAAGGAATGCGCGATGTGCAGTTTGGCCGTATACGTGACCGTTACAGGTTTACTGTCGTCATTTCATGGTGTTGAAAGTGTATTCTTAAAAATCAGTTTTTAATATGCCCTATGTTCAGTGAGTGATGGATTGTCAGTTTCCCCTGCAGTTTGCACCCCTACATAGATCAATAGATGATGGAACTAAATGTATATATTATTCTTAATTAAATATGTATACAATTAATACTTAATTGAGTAATATGCATTGTTATCTTTACATATACGCTATCTATGTGAGACGCATTCTGATATTTGAACCCCTACACACAAAACGCCCAATGCGTGCACGTCGCACCAGATGATAAAACACTCATTTGTTTTGTGTTTCCCGTATCTCAGTGGGTTTGTCAAATTTTCGTTCGATGAAGAATACTGACTATAATTTAAACTTGGAATATATGTGTTCGCCTACTTCTCCCGTTTCTGCTCCCCCCCCCCATTTCCTCTTGCTCTGTTTGTCCGTCTCACCCAAAACCAGCCCAGCAGTGCCAAGCCGCCTCTGATACAGGCAGGGAGGACGGTAAGCACGCACAGATGTCTCTGCTGAGTGCTCGCACCTTTGGGACTGTGACGCACGGAGCAAGAATCGGCAAAATCCCCGCTATGTTGATGCTCCACTGCCACATTGCCGTCAGCTTTGCCTGATGCTTTGCTGCATCATTCGGAAGCCAATGTCTCATCTCACCCCGCAGGAAGGGCAGCCCTGCAACTAAAAAAAACTGCTGTAAAATAGAGTGCCGTTCAGTAAAACGAAAGGCAAGCCTTAAATAACACAGTAGATATTCTGATCTGGACAGATTTACTGCAGTCCCATTTCTTCTCGGCAGTAGCACCTTTCATCTCCGTGTAAATACCCTGCAAATGGGGAAGTTAGTTCCAGATGAGTCTGGATGTGCATCAACAACGTCCAACTCTGTCTCCCCTTGTTATTTGTTGAAACGTTTGCCAGCTGAATAATTTTTATTCTGTATATCATCGGTGACATTCAGATATCTTGTTTACTGAAACGTTCACGCATCCAAAACAGTGCAACGGAATATTTCAGATGCTGGGCAAGCGAGCCTAATAGTGTCTTTAATGCACTGAGAGTATTAGACCTCTTCTGCCCTTGAACTTGACCCTGGTTCGGAGTCAAGTGTAACGTGACACTCGAGCCTTCCTTCCTTTTACTGCTCCCCCTCCCTGATGATCTCTTGCCCTTCTCGCCGGGCCCTTTTGCTTTAATCGTTCGTTGTATTTATTTGTTCTATTTAATAGCAGCTAGGAGAATTAATGGCACCAATAGCAGTGCTTTGAAAAGTGTCAGCTGGGCAATTTAAAGAACAACGACATATACACTGCGAAGAAAAACAACAAGAACCCAAGCAAAATGGTGGAAATAAACCTTTCCTGCCCTGTTTCTGCTCTGCTCAGCCTGGGGCCGTCTCTGTCAATTTACCCCAGTAGAGAAACTGTACTCGGGACCCCAATTCACTTAAAAATTTGTGGAATTTGAGAATACGCATTCTAACTACCTTGTCCCTGACCATATATTTTATCTAAACCGCTCCACTGCCGCCAGACTCTCCTACGCTTTGCATTTTTTTGTCCCGCTGCTGAATTATGTGTGGGACCTTTAAAATCCCCTTATTAATGTTCCTCCAGCTGCTTTTCAATTATTCCACTTGTATCTCGCGCAATTTGTCATGCTCATCTTTACAACTTGCTCAATCGAGCCACTGAACACTCACGCACAGTCTAAAATAATACCACTATTTTTCTCATGCAACTGTTCAATTCTGTGATTATTAGGCCAGTTGTATAAAACGTGCTGATATTCACCTGTCTGCCCTTGCTTTGAGCGACTAATATAAGTGGAGACTGCTGAATGCGTTTTATGCAACCAGTTTCTCTGCAAATCAACTTTAGTTTTGCATGTATCACAGGATAAATTGCGATACATACAAGCCTCATAAATCCGATATATACAGTCCTGCAATTGTACTATAAACAAGTTTAACGTTTATGTATATTTACTTTCATTGCGGTCCCGTCCTATTGATGTACATTCCACATACCTACCACTGTTTAGCTTAGAGTTCAGTGTTGATTTCTCGCTAGTGTCGACGCCATGAGGTGCTAAATTTAACTGACCGTGGAGAATGCTTAGCTGAGCCCAGAAGATTATACATGCGAACCAATGGCTATGATTTTGAACCCGCAACTCTATAAAGTTGACCCGATCTTAATGGGCAAGCAATTAAGATAACGAGTTCTGGAACTTCACTGGTTTGTTTTACTCTATGAATGAACGACACACACACACACACACCACTGACATAACGCTTAATTTCCATTAAAACCTGCAGTGAAATATGGCAGAAATCTGATAGGGCTCGCTCAGTAACATGAGTGAGGGCTGCATTTTTCAGATTAATCATGAACAGTTCTGGAGTAAGTAGGCTCCTCACTGAGGCCACTGTACACGTAGTGTGTAAAAATGCTTCTACTCTCATGGACCAAAGGTTATAGGAATTGACTTTTGCATGCTTTAGAAGGTACTGATTTTAACAGCCATAAATGATTGTTTGGTGCTGAAGTGAGGAATAAGTCTTAATCGATAACTGCTAATGATAACAACAGTTTAGGTATTACTACGCTAAACGAGTGATTAAACCGTGAATTAATTACATGAGGAATGTTGACTAATAGAATCAACTAAACTTTAAAAAAATATGAATGAAAAATCAAGAGAGCAGCAACGTGAACGAGAAAAATATGAAGTTGTTTCTTTTCATTAAAGTGACATCATGTGACGAACATGCCAGGGGTTTGTACTGATGTAGGTTTTCGCTGCTCGATGCATGATTGTTCTCAAACGCTGCTGTTTCGGGATATCCGCGTCGAGCGCTCCTCTCTCCTTTACGACGTTTCAGTTCCCATGTTGGAGGCATGTTCAGGCGTTATGTGACCGAGTGTTTGTAACATACGTCGTGAAGGAGAGAGGATGAACGCTGGACGCCGCTATCCCCTTTCGATCAGCTTTTGAAAGTAATCATCATTCCAGGGGTCCTCTTTGAGCAAGATAATAGCTGTAGCTGAGATTTTTCACCAGGCATCTCCCAAAAGAATCCTACAAGTGGAGGTTTTAAAAAAATCCTGTATGAAGTAGGGGTCACACATTCCCACACACTATGCTAGTAGATTGTTTGTTTTCCTGATAAACAAATCATTATATGTAATTATCGCGCTGGAATTAAACAAAATTAAGCGCAAAAAACAAATTTAGTATGGTGCGTGTTTTAGTGTGTGTGCAGTGATTGGTGGCCAGTCTGAAACCATAAACTTGGTGCACTTGAAAATTCAGTTCAATCACGGTCAACTGCGTATATTTGAACCCAGAATCTCGATTTGTGGCTCAAAGTGACCCTGAACCCTGACACTTTATTGCAATTTGTCGTATCATATTGCTGTTTGATTTCGCAGGGTTGATAAATTTAAACGTGTACGGCATCTCTCTGTGGGACACCCACGGGTGGTCACCGATGGTTGGCTGTGTATCAGAATTGAGGACTTTCAACCACTGGATCGCACTGTTTCATGATCGTTTAAGCACCGAGCCAATGTGAGTTGACTTTGACTCGTGCGGTATTTGTCAAGTTGTAAAAGGGTTACGGTCTGCGTGGTTTTTTTTTCAGACTCCCCAAGCTTCAGCAAGTGCCGGATCCTACGAGCTGGCGAACCTGCCGAGGACGTGAGCAAGGCCATCCACTCCTCCATTTCCACTCTCTCCCAACACCCCTCTCTCCCAACGCCCCTCTTCCACCTCCCCTTTTCCTGTTTTCTCAGTAAACTGTACCGTCTGTTAAAATGTAAGGCCCGTTAATTGCGGAGAGTAGCTTCAGCGCACATCCCAGGCTGCGTGGGAGGGTGCCAGTTGGCTCACGCTGTGCAAGCCCGCTGCGGGAGGTATAGCTTGGAAAGAGGCACCATTTGGGTAAATGCTTTAAGCGTGGTCTCAAAGCCTAGCAAAGGCCTCCCTCGGGGTCAGCTAAGTCCTGGAATTATCACCCATTGAGGGTCAATTTTTCCATGTTGCCTTGGCCTGAAATGAGCTGGAGCAGTATCTGATTCTTTGTTTATATATTCCATACATTCACAGCTGTATGCCTTTTGCACTATTGCCTGCAAAAAATGATAAGAATGAGTCATTCCTGGGTTCTCATATTCCTCAACATGCCATCCATAGGCTGAATGGATCGAGTGAATTAATACAATGCAGTGTAAATTTAGCGTATGCCATATATATGTGTACAGATGCCATATGCTGTGGCCCATATTATAATATTTGCATTTCTAAAGCGCCTTTCACCCAGGGGTCACAAAGCGCAACACGAAGCTATGGAGAGAAAGGCATGTCAAGAACATCAGAATAGATCAATTAAGTAAAATAATGACTATAAATCAAGGAAGGACATCAAATAAAAAAATAAAGCCCAGGTCAACAGCGCGCAGGTGTGTGGTTGATTCATGCGCGGCAGGTGTGTGGTTGATTTAGCCATTCATGAGCTGTCATACGCAGTAATATAATTTATTATTATTTATTGATTACATCCATTTTTCTGGGTCAGGACATGTAAAAAATAGTGTCGTTTAACCCTCCACCACAACCTCCCTCATACGCTCTCATCCAGGGCGACTTGCATCGCAGGCACAAATACATTTCAAATAAACAAGTAAACAGAGACATACATAATACCGGCAATACAACACCTCCACAGCATCACGGTGTTACCGTTTCAGATGTCAGACATGTAAATAATGTTTGAAATGATGTGACTTAAGCATTTTCCGGAATGATGTGAGTGACTTTGTGGTCCTAAAATCACCACGGCACATTCGTCCACTTGCGCATCAGCCAACCAGCTAACCGGCAACACATTTAAAAAAATAACATAATCTGATAAGTTAATGAAGCAACAAAAAAATCACTTAGACGCTGTTCCAAGAAACATGTGTTTCATCGATGGATGCAAGGTAAGAGAAGTGAGGCAGTTGACATTGCTCTTGGTAGGCAAGATGACAACAAAGTCGCTCACCTGTTCATGAATATTTGAGTTTGATCCGATTGAATTCGTGTTTTCTTGGTGTTATCTCTTACATGCAGGGCACAACAATTATCAAAGTGAACTTGTCATGATAGCTCAAATTCCCAAATAGTGCCTTGGTGACTTGAGGTTTTATAACGCAGGGACGCATACATTTAACAAGTAGGTTTTATATTACATGTGTCAGAATCAAAATTTTAGGTGTATTTGTGTTGTACTTAATGGGTTCACGTTACAAATAGTGGTGATGATACTGTCAGCTTAAATGTACTGTAAACGGAAACCAAATTATAACCCTGAGTTGTGAAAATGCATGAAATCGCCAGGGGCCGTGAATTTTTAAACCCCTACTATTGATGCTGGCAAAATATTTTGTCGGCTGTGAATCTTAAACAAATCTCCAAACAATCAATCCCTTTCATGCGGGATAACGGTTCCACGTTCTTTTGCCCCAATCGCCGCAAACATGCCGTGTTTTCCGCGCCGCGCAGGGCACGCGTGGCCGACATGGAGGCCCCCTTCGAGTTCGACCTGACGTACATCACGGAGCGCATCATCGCCACCACGTTGCCGCCCGACATCCCGGAGCACGCGCGCCAAAGCAGCCTTCGCGACATCGCCGGCATGCTCACCTCCAAGCATGCCGACAAATACCTGGTGGGTGATGCACACGACGACAAATATCAACCATATGGCATCGACAGACTTGCGGGGCTAATTGTGTTGGTGAGCACCTATGAAGGCAGGAGCAAAGTTTTACACACCGCACCGGGTGATCATTTCTGGCTGAGTAGACCTAGGGACGGCCCAGTGACCGTTTCACTGTTGTTGGCCGTGAGCGGGAATCGAACTCAGGTAGCCGGGTTCATAATGCAGTGCGCTAACTGCTTCCCTGCACACTCACATGCGCAAATTTAAGTCCGACCAAATAAAGCATCTTATTTGGACTACCTCGGCAATATTAAGCAAGGTTGAGTGTGGAATGTGCTTGCATCAGCAACCACCATGCAAAAAATAGGCATTGTAGGATGCTGCAGGATTTATCCAGCAGTGGATAAGAAGTCAGCATGTGTACTGTACACATATATAATACTTTGTTTTTCTCCAACATAAAGCGAAGCACTCACTAATGAAATATGTGAAACATCTCAATGCAGAACCTTCTTTACACCGTGTCTTGACATTTGTTGAAGCTTTACCAGGTGATTCGTGTTTTTGACATTAAATAACTTGTGTGCAATAGGCTCAGCCTGCACATGCGTACAGAGACTCATGCATGTAATTCCGAAGATTGGTGGGCTATGTACTGATGGAGCTTAGATTACACACCACTTTGCAGTGTATAATGCAGGTTTCTCGTATAGGCAATCTGGGCATTTGAGTGTTCTGCTAGTTACTCCAGTTTCTTCCCATGTGCACAAGTAATCAAATCGTATGAAGACTGAATGCGTTTTTCTTGGTTGAACAAGTTATGTGTATATGGGGGATGCTTTAAAAGTCTGTGGCCAACATTCCATAGGTTTGGTAAACTCGTATATAAATACCACACACGTACATATTCATTCGGCACAAGCAGCAAGTGTTCACTGATGTTGACACACAGTGCTATAGCATATAGTGGTGTATGTTTGTACGTGTAAAATGAGTATGTGTTTTTGAGCATGTGTTTACATAATAATAATGCTTTGATAACTTATTAAAGTTACATTTATATGGTGCAGTTCACCCAGAGATCCTAACGTGTTGCATGAAACCTCAAATAAATAATAGAAGCAAGCCACGTGGTCAGCTAGTGTTAAACAGCGAATGTGTCCTATATATTGTGGTATTATCGACCAATTCATTAACGATTTAAGAATTATTATTATTATTGGGAGGAAAACAGTATTTGTTGTTTATATTTTTGAATTAGTTTTACTCCACCTTAGAGCATGTCTTATTGTAATGGTTGCTTTTTTTTGCATTTACAGATCATTAATCTTTCTGGAAGGAGGAATGAGATGTTGCAACTGAACCCACAGGTGTGTCTACGTGGTCATACATCCTCGTATAGTCTATGCTCATTACATACCCGTGCTGTAAATCAGGAGATCTCAACCGTTTGCACCTCAAGGCCCACTTGACCCACTTGTGTACGATCTCCACGGACCACTAGGTGGCGCTCGGGGCCGTGACTGCTGTAAAATAACATAAGCGCACAAAATATGTACGTCAAAAGGAACATTTATGCATAGTCGATGAACACAAAGATGCCTCATTTTGTCTCAGAGACTATTGGAGATCGTGCTTTTAAGGATGGCGTTACACACATGATTAGTGAGACGAACACCATGCCTGGAATGGTGACACTTGTTTCAGAGGTTCACGGTTCCGAACTGGCTATGCTCCATTTGCTTCACAGTGGACGGTAGAGATCCCGTGAAGAGCAGGCCATGTGTCCTGGCGTCATGGTCCAAACTTACCAAAACTTGAAAAATGTCCTATGTATCATTCAATTAAGATTATACATATCGACCATTGGTCCCCACTGTACAACCCTCAGAGGATGTATTTTGGCATTGTAACATAGTGTGCACCACTACCGCCTTCCAACCAATACAACAAAACATACGGTTAGTGACAAAGCAAATTCATAAAAACACGTTCTAAAACAGAAAAAAAACTGAAACTTCTCTATTTGTTAACGAACATTTCCACAAACAAAATAAGTTTACAACTAGCGACTCCCTGCCTGGATGTATCTTTTCCATCTCATTTATTTTGTCAATTAGTATATATCGTAATTATGCTATATATTGCCATCAAGCAAAGTGGGAGAAGCATCTTTACCCCATTTGAGACGCTGATGAGAAACAGCCTTGGAATGTGACATTGCAAGACCTTTCCTGGTGTGTTTTCCATTGTCCCCCCATACCCATCCGCAGTCTTGTTTAGTTGTGGGGATTAACACAACACTAGCTGTCTTTATTTCAACAGTTAATGTCCATTATTGATACAATTTTTTTACCAAGCAAAGGGCCAACAACAACATCCGCCTTTTGACACTAAGTGATGGTGACATAATACGGCGTCTGTGCCAGGCAAGGTGCACTTTGAGGCCATCCTAAACGTTGCAGGCTTGCTGACAGGAGGTGAAGGGACAGATCCAGGTGCCATGGGCTGACTGATAACTGGCCGATGCACCACCTGTGCTCCTTATTGTGCCAACTTGCTAAGTTTTAGCCGCCCGGTGCTCTGCTCACTGTTGTGAATGTCACTTCACCTCCGTCTGTCCTTTTGCTCCTAGGGCGGAGCAAAAGAACACTACACATTAACAGATACAATTTGCCTTGTTTAAGTTTTAACAGTCTGTGTGGGGCTAGAGCTGTCAGTGAGCACCTTTGCAGGCTGCCACTGCACACGAGGGGATTGGTGAACATCGCCACACTCCGCTGCCATTGTCTCCCCGGTGCTGATGTTTACACACGATACCAGCTACTACTCATTTTATGTTGAGTCGACCTAGGGGATGGTCAAGGACCGTTTTAGACGGTCCTTGACCATCCCGCATGAATAGAATGCGGGTCACTGAGATCGTAATGCTGCACGCTAACCACTCTCCAACATTGTCCGCATATTTATAACACATACTCAACATTGTTTATAGATGCCTCATATTCCTCCTCACTGTTCTTTTGGGATAGCCGTGTCAGGCACTCTTCTTCTCTCTTTTGCAACGTTATTTGGAGGCGTCCTGAGGATACCTCCAACGCGGGAGGTAAAACATCGTAAATGAGAGATGAGTACTCGACACGGTTATCCAGAAAGAGCAGCGTTTGGAAGCAATAATAATGATACATGTGTCTGTGGATAGTAAATGGGGAAACTATAGGTAGCAGATAACCATCACCTCCTTCAAGGCAATTGGCCAGTATGGTAAATACTATTACAGGGCCCATCTAAAGCCTCTAGAGGCCCTATAGGTGGCCGTCTAGCAGCAGTAGCATGAGCAAGTAATTGCAGGCCTGGACCTTTACCTTCAGTAATTTGGGATTATAAGAGTACCCGCCCTGTGGACGATCGTATTCAAAGTATGTAACACGTGCTTCTGACGTCATAATAAAGGTTGAAGATTGCTCAAGAGTAGTGATGGTACTCGTGCAAGTTTGGAAACTTAAAGCTGAAATAGTGTTAAAGTTTCATAAGCGTAATCAATCAGTGGCAAGTGAAGCTAAAATGAGACAGAAATGCCTTGGTGTGGTGCAGATTGGTGATGTGCAGATAAATTTTACGCTTGTGAAGGATTCATAAATCTAGTAGGCTCAGTGCGGACATACATATGTACGTAAAATATTTCCTCCTTGATGAAGCTGAATGTTTACTTTTGTTGTAAAGACACCTGGTGCTGCTTGTAAATTTTGGAGAATTACCAGTTAGCCCATGGAAGCCGTAAGCACCAGCTCTACACCGGCTGCACAGGCAAGTTCTTACGAAAACAAATAATAATAAAACGCGAATAGGGGGCCTTCTTGAGTTGCTTGGGATGCAAAGCTGACGCCAAGCACTGGCTTTGTGCGTCACAATGTGACATCGCGTGCAGGTGCTGGATTTCAGCTGGCCGGTACGCCACGCACCTCACCTGGATACGCTGTGCAGCATCTGCAAGGCCATCGACTCCTGGCTGAACTCACACCCCCTCCATGTTGCTGTGCTTCACTGCATGGTCAGCAGGGCAGAGCGTGGTCTCCAGCCTTTTTAATTACGAGATCAATTTTAGAATCTAAATGCAACACAGGGTCTACCATTGAAAATTATATCTTGCTAAACCCCCCCAAAAATAAATGCTATGCATAACACTCACCTATTGGTAGAATAACACCTGTGCTTGCAGCAGTATATGTGAGTTCTTGCAACACTATCTTCAGCAGCTTATATTTGTAACCCAAAGCCATCACAAGTTTAAATACAGTCACCATACAGAATGTCAGCTTTTCCCACTATATATATATTTTTTTACGTTAAAATCGACTGTTCAAGACTCTGGAATTGATTACACCATCACGATTGGCTGGTGGGAGACACTGGTTTATAGAGTTTCATATTCACAAAGGAATATTTTCAGATTTGTGAATGCTCTCTAACCAAGACTGGCTAATGATCAGTAATGCATCTATAATAGTCCAGAAAATCCACAATTCATCATCAGGACCTGTATGCTTATTTCACCATAGGCAAGATCGGTTATCAAGACCTGTATTACAGTCAATTGGAGGTATAGCTACGAGGAACTGCATCCTCATTGTCTCATCATATACACCACATATATACTGCCTTACACATATATAATGTAAGGCACATGCAAATACTTACTTGAGTACATAAATTGCTGCTTCAGCAAATGTTATAAACAAGCAAACATGGAATTGCTAAAGATATAATTTGCAATTCAGAAACATTGTTAATTGGCCAAAAGGCTCAGAAACATAGTTTTTGTAAGTTGTCCCTGTACATATAGTTATAATGATTGCATGTACTCATACATAATGTTTACGTAGAGGGCTTCTGAAAAAATGGGAAAAGGAAATTGAAAAATGTTACACTACTGCATAAGCCAACAAGAACACGGAAATAATTATCGTTGAATGTTGATGGAGGCTTCCACATTGTAGCTCTCATGGTTTGTATAATGGCTCAAAAATCTCACTAGTCAGGGTTTGCGAGTTTCAAGGTGGCTCACACTGGCAAAGAGCACAGGGTCATTCACGGTGTAGTTACGCCAAGCTTGTGGAGTTCGTTTGTACTTTTGCACTTTCAAGGTCACAAATGGCCCAGTTAAGTGTTGAAGCTTACCCAGCCAGATATGCTTGGCCCTACAATTCTTCAAGTTGCCATCTCTGTAAAGTCTGGGCTGATTATGGGTTTCATAGTCGAAATTATGTTGTCTTATTTGTCAATTAAAGTGCTCTTTATACCTATCTTAGTATGATATAAAATTGTTGCCTTGAGTAATAGGCCTTATTCAATGCATCATTAAACCACACACTCTCCATTGCTGTCAAAAAGCAATTGTCAGCATTATTTGGGAAATATGTTTCACAAATTGCTGCCTTCATTTGATGTGATCTGGAGATTTGCCGTTGTTTTTGTTGTTGCACCGTCTGTTTCCTATGAGCAGTGTGAAGCCTTGGTGTGGCAAGTTGAGCCACTTAACTATTCATAGAGGCACAGAAGCTGAAAAAAGTCTGTTATGTCAGTTTTATTGAGACCGTGGAGCCTGAAGGACTCTGGGGTGTCTGGAAGTTTGAGTCACAAAGATGACCAACATATAGGATAGCAGGATCACTAACAAAGTATGTCATAATGGGCCTCCCACATTCAGGTTTGAAAAACAACCCCAATACAGCCCACCTGCCAGCCAGTGCTCTCTTTCATGGGCCATCATGAGCATTTCCATGCACCTTGAGTTACAGCCCTTGAGCCACGTACCATTTACTAACTTCAGGGTTTTTGAAGCTGTAGCGAATTTGTTGGTAATTCTCACTGGGGCATGTGTTAGTGATCATTTCCAGCGCATACGTTTTCTCTCTACGGGGTTTGACACTGAAAAATCGGACGTTGTATCAATCACATGTAGAATATGTGTGGCATACATGTGCTGCACATGTTAGGTATGTTGGCTCCCTCTGTTATCTCACCGCTGTCTCTAAATTGTTTTTCTCCTCGCTTTCCTTTAGGGCAACAGCGGCAGTGCTGGTGTTGTTATCGCGGCCTTTATGCACTACAGTGCCATCTGTGCCAGGTGTGTGCTCAGCTATGTACATATTGTGTATTGACAGTCGCATCGTGGGTGCCTGCATGCATGTGAGAGTCGATGTGTGTGTGTGAGCAAATGTTGTACATTGGCATAGTCTCATATCCATAATAACATGTGCTTCTGCACTCTTCGTAAACGCGAAGGGTTAGTATTTGGATTCTTTTAGCACTTAAGTGTCACAGTGCTTCAAAGGACCTTACAAAAGGCAAACGAGAAATATATAACATCACTGGGGGAGGAGGAAATGGATGACAGATAAAAGAGGAAAACATGATCATAAGAAACGCAGAGAGATAAAAGAACCACGAGTGAAGGATATTCCGGCGCCAGGGATTAAGAATGACGCACGCACACTGCGGTACGCAGCACGGACATTGACGCAGCACGGACATTGAGATGCCCAGTCCGAGGGGAAGTCTGGCAACACCACGGGAAAAAATGGCCACCATTGATGGCACCCTGTGGAATCGCCACTACGATCCTACAGAGTGCCAGATATAAAATGAGTGCTTAATCACTGCACTCATTTTATATCTTATACAACGTTTAACGATGATTGGATGACAATCTGTGTATATAGATCAGCGAGACAAGGACGTTGTCCTTTGACTAAGGTGGCTGGGTCAAAAGTCACAGAAACAAAAACTAGTCTGAGGCCAATATTTCCTTTTTCTGAAAGACCAAGAAGTACATTTTTTCAAGTATGATATTTCATGTTTGCTGTGACTGCTCGCATTGCTTAACCCTCTCTTGTCTGTGTAGTGCCTATAAATAAACTCTTGATATGTTAGCAATGAACGCACATGTATTGTAATGCAAGTGCAAGCCACGTGGTGCATAATACGGCAACGAATAATGTATGTCAATGCACGTGTGCGGGTATGTGGTATGCAGGATTGAGTTAGTGTTCGCGTGATTGTATAGTTAAAAACTGTTTGTGTATGTGGGCATGTAAGCGTTCGATTACGGGAGCTCACTGCCAACACCAGTGACAATTATCCGATTCAGTCCTAGGCCTCCCCTAGGTTGACTCGGCATCAAATGAGTACCTGGTGCGATGTGTAAACATCGTAAACATTGTCAGTAGGGAGACAGGCGATCAGATGTCATGCTTCCCCCTTCCCCTCTTGTGCCGTAATACCATTCGCTAATAGCACTTGCCCCAACAGTCTGTTAAGGCCACACGGTGGCTCTGTGTCTTTGTGTCCGTGGGTGCGTGCACCACAGTGCGGATCAGGCTCTGGACAGATTTGCCATGAAGAGGTTTTATGTGGAAAAGTTTTCATCGCTGACCCAGCCCTCCCAGCAACGGTAAAGCTCATGGCTGAAAAACGACACTCAGCACATAGCATAGGAGGACACAGCATGGAACTTTATAAACTGTCAAAACTAGCTGGTGAACTAATAGCAACGATTTTAAACACTATTCGGATGAGCTACGAGGTTTCAAATACCACTGCTTCGAGAAGAAAACGAGGAAAATAATTTCTAGTACTTCGACAGCAACATATGCAAAACACTTGAAAAAAGAAACACAGCAACATTCCATGTTATGAAGTCATCTGCTAACAATATCACCACTGAGACTTTAACCAGCCACAAGGTTGAACACAGAGGAACTAAGACAGTGAAGTGTTGTACTGCTCACTGAGTGATTTTATAGGACAAGGTCAGCATCAGGTGATTGGAGTCACGTAGGAGTCGCATAGAAGGCCTGAAGAGGTAATGTGGGGTCACCTTGAAGATGTTGTGCGTAGGAGATGCCCTTCTTTTGGAATGCACATGCAGGAGGAGACAGGGTTCCATCTGTAGGGATTGCTATGTTAATCTGTACTCATGTTGTTATGTTCACATTATATAAGAAAATCTGTTCACTTTACTTTATGAGGCAAAGGAAGACAGCAACATTTAAGTTGTACCAGCAGGCATCATATTTACTTTGTACCACAGCTTTTTTTTACAAAGCTGCACCTAGTAAACTTTATTTCTTTTGTAAAAAAAGAAACTTATCTCATTGATCAAATATGATCATTTTATGGCACTGGAATGCCTGATAAAAGGCAAAGAGCCTAATAAACTTTCACAAATATGCCTTTTGTAAAAGTAGTGTAAGTGCAGACTTAATATGACACTAGGTGGCCTTGTGGTGGTTGTTGTTGACACTCTGTAGGTACGTGAATTATTTCCACGGCCTACTGTCAGGCTCCATCAAGATGAACAGTGCCCCCGTGTACCTCTCCCACATCCTGCTTCATGGCGTATGGGGTCCTCCAGGTCAAGAACGTACACACAACCCACGTGCGCATACACACACACAAACTCCACAACCACATGTATAAGCACACACACTACCCATATGACATTCACACACGTGCACATAAAGCCACATATATACCTATATACACAACACACATGTGCTTGTGTACAAGCATACATATTCGTATTTAGAACACAGTCATATGTCCCCACATGCATATACACATACGTTGCACGCAGAGGTAACTATTTACTACATCTCATATTATACAGGGGCGGCGCGGTGGCACAGTGGTTAGCGCTGACGCCTCACAGCAAGAAGGTCCCGGATTCGAGTCTCTCGGCTCCGGTGCCTTTCTGTGTGGAGTTTGCATGCTCTCCCCGTGTCCGCGTGGGTTTTCGCCGGGTACTCCGGTTTCCTCCCACAGTCCAAAAGCATGCTCCTGGATAGGTTGATTGGCTCGCAGACTAAAATTGTCCCGCAATGCATGGCGATGGACCGGCGTCCCGTCGTCGGGTGTATTCCTGCCTTACGCCCTGTGTTTCCGGGATAGGCTCCGGCTCACCGTGACCCTATATAGGATTAAGCGGTTTCAGATAATGAGATGAGATATTATACAGTTGCACACACAAAGTGGAGCACATATGTACGTGCTACACTGATGATTATATACACAATGCTAAGTACCCATAGCGTTAACAGCCCCACCTAAGCTATAAAGCATTGATACTGCATTGTCTGGAGCTGACTGCCTTTTGGCAGCGACTGACACCGGCAAATAGGCTCAAAAGAAAGCCATTGCCAGGTGAAGGTCGGTCAGTTGAAGGACAATGCATAGGTTATCAAAGCTACCTGTTTGCATACTTTGCCACTAGTATGTGTGGCTTTTGCAAACTGGACACATTGTAAAAAATGTGTCTATTTTGGTGTTTGGGATCTTAACACCTGCATAATCGCCAGATACGGTAAAACCTATTGTAATTTTATATATACACAATCCTGTACTGCCATGTGTGCTCCCTATACATGCACTCACAAAGCACGAGATTTGCCCCTGCGCATGACCATTGCAAATAAATGTGGAAAAAGTATGGCAAGTACTCTCGGTTGTGCCATAAAATATACAACGTAATGTATAACATACGCAGGAGACGTATTCACCGTCAGGGTACAGTAAACGGGGTGCTGGGCATCTGCTGCAAAACTCATTATACTCAAACCAAAGCGGACTGATGTGGTCGACCTCGCCCAGATTGTATTGGAAGCAGGTGTCTCATTCGTGTGTCTGGCGTTAACACCATTCCCATCAAAGTCCAAGCCACACCATCGCCAGTGTCTGGGTAACTGTGCCGCGCTCTTTAGTCGGGCGCCGGCGCCTCCAGAATGGTCCAGGCTTCTCTGTTTTTTTGGAGAGAAGCTAAGAGTGAGAGGCGTCATCAGGGGTTCGTGAAACGCATGATGATGCCTTCAACGCGGAAAGCGGAGCGTCGTAAAAGAGAAATAAGGAACACTATAACACTATAAGTGTTCCTTATTTCTCCCACAGCTCTGTCCAGTGCTTTTTGACGCTCGGGTGAAAAGCACTCCAGAAGTGCAACTGTTATATTTGTATATAAGATTACAACAGGTTTTACCGTATCTGGCGATTATGCAGGTGTTAAGATCTTAACACCTGCATAATCTTATTTATGTATACTGGCAAAAAAGTACCCATAGTGTCATATTTGTTTCCATTTTCTTTGTGCATATCCATGTTCATGATCCATATGTAGTAAGAGATATTCACTGATTAAAATATTCTTCTTTGGGGATTAAAGTAACGTGAGACTAACTAATTAAAGAGCTAGACGAGAGCAGGTTTGAGTGATTTTTGAAAGCTGAACTTTATAACAACATTTATTTTTAAGGCATCTATAATGGGCAACATATATACCTAAGACTAAATACTATGATAAAACACTTGCCTCAGAATTAGATAACAATGGACCATGATGGTGTTCCAGTTTAGTCTTGGGTGCCATCATTTTAAAAAACACCTCCAGCTCATTTCAATAATAAGCGCATTGAAATATGGCAGCTCAAGCAACAAATGTTCACTTCAGTTACGGGCCTTGGGTACATGGTGTTTATGTAACGCACAGTATTTCAATTCAGAATGGGTCATTCGGGATAGCCGTCAAGCTGTGAAAAACCTACATTGATACAGTGTTTCAATCAATCCATGAAAAGCATTGCAATGCCATCTATCCTTTATACATGCTTACATATTTCTACTGGATTCATTAGTCACATGTTTAAGTTTAAATCATCGTGTATCATACATTTCGTGGAAATATTCCAATTATTAGTCACTTTTGTGCTGTGCAAACTTGAGTACTACTGTTTAATCTTTGTACAAATTGGTGCTGTGAGTTTGTTTAATTGTGAAATCTTATGTGTTACTCTTTATTTTTATGATTACGGTTAGAGTTTCATGTTAGCAAAATCCGTTGTAGTGCGTAAGTTTGTTTTACCTTTGATTTTATATGTTGTTACATTGGTCAGTTCGAAGTTTGTTTTGGAATCCCTCATCTAGACCTTGCAAGCTCATTGTGTACTTTCTGCTGTAATAATAAACATATATTTATCATACGACAGTATTATACAGGGTGTCCCATAAGAAAGTAATCATGGAATACTCCTTCTAATGACACCTGATCCTTCATGGTTTCGTTTATTAGGGACACCCTGTATTTTGGGCCACCACCTGTGATTTTAAGTCTTCCATCAACCATCCCCCTCCCCCCTTTGTTGACAACATGGGCTTATAGACAATTGCCTTCTCTGGATATGGCAGTTGAGGCCTTGATGCCAAAGGCTTTTGCTATCATCTCATACTAGTTAAAAACTTATCATCACCAATAGTGGAAAATCATAAGGCAGTACTACGAAAGGTGTTTCACCAACTGGCCCACCTACTTGAAAAGCCCAGGATCATTTATAATGTGGTATCGGATACTCTACAGGAAAATAAGTTCGTGCTGGGGAGAGACGTATGAGTACTGGACAGAACAAGCTTCTTATTAATCTTCTGCAATAGTTTCTAAACCTGGAATCCGTCTAGCTTGGGGAGGGTGTTGGTGCGTGGCCCTTGTGTGTGTGTGTACCCGTGAATGGCAATAACATTTTCCTCCAGTGAGTAATAGGCCAGGAAAAACGTCCCAAGCACTGGGTATGCACCACGTGTTGTATAGAAAAATCTGTTTTTCATCGCAGAAAATTCATGGAATACAGTTTTTTTTCTCAATTTCTGTTTCAATTAATAACATTCCGTTACAATTCAATGTTTAGTCAAATATAAACTAATGGAATGCTGTGTGTGCACCATTTAGTGTGGTGCCCAGTGTGAAAGAAATTTGAATAATGGTAAAACGTGGTGTTGGAAACGTTTAAGCAATACATCTCAATAAAAAATAAGTTTAGTTGACCACATAATAATGTAGGGCGGCGCGGTGGCCCAGTGGTTAGCGCTGTCGCCTCACAGCAAGAAGGTCCCGGGTTCGAACCTCTCGGCTCGGGTGCCTTTCTGTGTGGAGTTTGCATGCTCTCCCAGTGTCCGCGTGGGTTTTCGCCGGGCACTCCGGTTTCCTCCCACAGTCCAAAAGCATGCTGCTGCATAGGTTAATTGGCTCGCAGGCTAAATTGCCCCGCAGTGCCCGGCGATGGACTGGCGTCCCATCGTCGGTATATCCCTGCCTTGCGCCCTGTGTCTGCCGGGATAGGCTCCGGCTTCACCGTGACCCTGTATAGGACGAAGCGGTTTCAGACAATGAGATGAGATGAGACATAATAATGTGAAATAACGACATCTGAGTGAAAGTGGTTTAAAAGTAACGTTCGTGAAAAAGTATAGCCAAGTCGCAAAAACTTGTTAAAATATGGGTATAGAGCAACAGAGACAAAAATCAGAAAAAAATCTACTTTTGCCAGAATTAAGCTACGTGGTAATAGGAAAGGTATGGTGTAATACACAGGCATGTAATGATTGACCCTCTGAGAATTGATGAATTGCCATATGGACTCACGATTCAATTGCATAAGCGTCTTTGTTTTGGTGTTGGGGTAAATATAACTCTTCTAATGCTTCCAGTGATCATTTAAACACATACGATATATTCATTCATTATCAATACCCGCTTAATCATGTACAGGGTTGTGGGGGGGGCAGAGCCTATTCTGGCCGACAGAGGGCGCAATGCAGGGGAATACCTATAATGTGACGCTAGTTCATTGCGGGGCAAACTTTTTGGGGCAATTTACTCAGCATGACAATTAACTTAGGCAGCAGCGTGTCTTTGGACGGTGGGAAGAAACCGGAGTACCTGGCAAAAACCCACGTGGGTACGAGGAGTACACGCAAACTAAACAGAAAGGCACCCGAGCTGGGAATCGAACCTCGGACTTCTTTGCTGTAAGGCGACAGCGCTACCCACTATGCGACCGCGCCACCCACATAATATACGCTTAATCAAAAATAATCAGTTCATACATGCACGACCTGACTCCTGTATCGTTAACATAACAGTCACTTACAGTCAATGAATTAATCCATCGCCACGTGCTTAACACACACCATGGGACATGTGCTACATTCTGCATACCACATCGGTTCTGTGTTGTGGCAAATGCCATGTGCTGTGTATACACATTGTTCAAAATTGCCTCTGCGTTGTGTTTTCATATATTGGGGTGTGCAGGTGGGCGCGTTTTCGTTCGTGTGTACCAGGGGCTGCACCTGTACTACACCTCACCTGTGTAGTGAGTATCTCCGCGTAAACCCGTACAGACCGCCACGTATAGACGACCAAGCGCAGACAGCCAGCCATGTAATCAAGCACCTAAGCGCAGATGAGCAGCTGGAAAAAGGCAGCTAGTCATAGATATAGGCAACCAAGCATAGCGACAAACAGCTAGGTAAGAAATGACAGCCAAACACAGATAGCCAGGCAGAGACTTAGATAGCCTGACAGAGTGACGTCACCACGGCACTTGTGCCAGGTCAGATGCACTGTGAGGTCGCTGACAGGAGATCACGGGACAGGCTGAGGTGTCATTAGTAGTCATCTAAAGATACAGAGATCCACACAGACAGCCAATGATGTGACACCCAGCCAGTGTTGTTTTATACTTATTCCAGAAAGGTTGTTTTACGTGCATTTATATGAAAATATATTGATATATATATAATCTGTATCGCAAAGAATTCTTAAGTAGTAATATAAACTTGCATTATTAGCAAAACGGAATTTTTAAACGAGTTTAAAGTATTCTATTAGATTTTGAAAACTAAAGCCGGATTGAATGATAATGGGCTATTCGTATAGAAGTGCCACCAGGTCTCCAGTGTTTACAATAGATCATAAACCATTTACATTATACTCTGTACCATTTACTATGTGTCCTTTGAGAATTGCTTAATATTGTGCCACTACATTAGTGATCTACATCTCGCCTTAGCAACACATCTTTTAACAGACAGTGCCAACAAGGGAGCCACACATCTTCAGTGTACGAGTAGAGAGATGGAATGTCACCGCCATATGCGGTGTGTCTCCATCATGCCTTGACGTGTGATCTCCTTCCTTTGCCCCCCCCTCTTGCCTCCCATCCCCCTGTCCTCCCCATCTGCGTATCCCCCCCCTTACCCCTGGCGCCGGCAGCACGTTTCACGGGGAGGTGCGCGAGAGAGCCCCGCTGTGTATGATTACCCCGGGAGTTGTGCTCAAGGGCGACATTCTGGTGCGTATCGCTCACACTCAGAGCCGTCGGCCTTGGGTAAAGTGCAAAACTGACCGCGGGTGCCGTATCCTGGAACAGCTCAGCTCCCAAAAGTGAAGTCATCACAATTCAAATTGTGGGTCAATTTAATAATTCATTCATTATCAATACCGGCTTAATCCTGTGCAGGGTCGTAGGGCGGAGGGGGGCTGGAGCCTATACCGGCTGATAGAGGGCGCAAGGCAGGGGAATACCCAGGATGTGATGCCAGTACATCGCAGGGCACACGTTTATGGGGCAATTTATTCAGCAGGCCTATTGACCTAGGCAGCAGTCTGTCTTTGGACGGTGGGAGGAAACCGGAGTACCTGGCATAAAACCCGCGTAGGCATGGGGAAAGCACACAAAATTCCACATAGGAATGCACTCGAGCAGGGAATCGAACCCGGAACTGCCTCTATTAAAATAATGTTTATTCAGCTTCTTATTTTCATATGTTAAGGATTAGATCACTGAGTGGTGCTACAGCAGAAATCTTGACTGTTATTGGTGTATGTTGTGGGTTTTGGGATTGATGCTGTCAGTTATCACACTCTGCTTTGAAAGGCACCACTTTGTGGGTAGTTCACAGCACTCTTTGATTGTCCTATAAGTCGAATGGGCCTTGCCATAGGAACGTGACATTTCAGCTGTATTCTCGGAGCAAAGAGTAAAATCAGCCCTAGTCTATGCTTGAGTCGACTCATGTCTTTTTATTTTTTACAATGGAAATTCTGATTTGGCCTCATTACCATGCCCAATATTAGCTGATCGGTGTGATGAAGTGTGGTCTAACAAACCCTATGATTGCAGTAGTGAGGCCATCATCCAGAAGTAATCGCCATATGGCAATATACTATTATCACTACATTGATGGAATATAGTAAAACTTGCAAGCACCTTTTGTAATCCTTATATATATTAAACTCGACAGCATCTGACACAAATTGTCATGAAATCCCAAGCCCTAGTCTTATATACTATTATTATTTATTATCGCGACTTTGGTGACTACTGTGATACGTTAATTGGCCACAGTTAGAGGACATACAATAATGAATCACACGTGACACAATGTTCAAAGTAATAACAATAACTTGCATTTCTAAAGCGCCTTTCACCCGAGAGTCACAAAGCGCTGCACAGAGCTGTGGG
The DNA here is from genome assembly GCA_036362905.1 of Mordacia mordax. Lineage (NCBI taxonomy): Eukaryota > Metazoa > Chordata > Hyperoartia > Petromyzontiformes > Petromyzontidae > Mordacia > Mordacia mordax. The sequence goes on from JAZEWT010000001.1 coordinate 39,738,615, forward strand.
GAGAATCGCATCTCAGCAAGAACATCCTAAAAAAAATCAATTGAATAAAATAATTACTATAAATCAATGAAGGACGTCAAATAACAAAATAATAGTAAAAACAAGGAAGGAACAGTTATGTGCGTGATTAATAAAATAAGCACATAGCCTCATACTGGACTTGGGTGCCCTCATAAACACCCAGCCCTGACACTTGGTGCACACCCTCTTTGACTGATGTGAGTTATTGTGGTTGCAAAAAAACCCAAAAACAAATATACTACCGTTCAATACAATCCATCAAGATTCCCGTAACTGCTTACATATCCCCAACAGTGGGCAGCTGTTATTTTAAACGGTTGGAGATTTTACCTGTAGAGTTATCACATGGCAAGTCAAAAGTCAAAGTGGTTCGCGGGTCAATTGAGCATCGGGCAGCTCTCATTTCCTGTAAGCAGCCCAGAAGCAAAGTGCAAATCTGCGCGCATTATGATGCTGACGTAGGTAGTGAATTTGTTTAGGTGTCACACTGCTGAATTTCACTCATATTGAGAGAATGAATGGATCCTGACCTCTGGTTTAGAGGATGAGGTTTTGAAAGGTGACCCCTGACCTCTTGTGCCGCAACTGCGATATTTAACTTTTTCAGGCGCGTTCAGAATACGAACAGTAGTGGTGCATGTGAGCGAGCATGCGAGGGTGGGTTGGGCGGGTGCGTGGATGAGTGTGTCAGTGAAATGGTGAGTGGGTAAATGAGCAATTGAGTGGGCAGGTGAACGATTGTATGGGTGAGCAAGTGATTGAGTTATAATGAATGAGTGAGTAAATGAGCAAACAAGTGAGTGGGTGCGTATGAATACATGAGTAAGTGGGTCAGTGAGTAAGATAGTGAACGGGTGAACTAGTGAGTGGGTCAATGGGTGAGCAAGTGAGTGAGTGGGTCAACGGGTGGGCGAGTGAGCGAATGGGTCCGTGGGTGGGTGAGCGAGCAATACGGTGGGTCTGTGAGTGGGCGAGTGAGCGAGGAAGTGAGTGCTCATCATCTGTGCTGCAGGTGAAGTGCTACCGGAGCTGTGAGGAGGACCGGGAGGCGGTGTTCCGGGTGCAGTTCCACACGTGCACGCTGCAGGGCACCTGCTTGAAATTCGGGAAACAAGATCTAGACGAAGCCTATGCTGGTGCGTACTGCTCACCACACTAACCTCACTCACCATATCTATCACACTCACCGCACTTACCTCACACCACACTCACTACAATCACCGCACTCACTGCACCTCGCTGACCGCACTCGCTGCACGACTCTCACCGAACACAACACGAATCGCCACGCAACATGTACAACATAAAGGTGGCACACAAAAGACTACGGATCCCTGTACAGTAAGGTCGACATGGGTAACCTCAGTTAAACATTTACATACATCTTATCTCATTGTCAGAAACCGCTTAGTCCTCTACAGGGTCGCAGTGAGCCGGAGCTTATTCTGGCAGACACAGGGCGTAAGGCATGGATACACCCACGATGGGACGCCACTCCATTACCAGGCACTGCGGGCAATTTAGTCTGCAAGTCAATTAACCCATGTAGCAGCATGTTTTTTGGACTGTGGGAGGAAACCGGCGTCCCGGCGAAAACCCACGCGGACATGGGGAGAACATACAAACTCCACACAGAAAGGCACCCGAGCCGAGATTCGAACCCGGGATCTTCTTGCTGTGATGCGATAGCGCTACCCACTGGGCCACCGTGCCGCCCACATTTACATACACAAAAATGTTTATGTAGAAAAACATTTACATACACATTTTTTCAAAATATAATAAAAATAATTGCATTTATAGAGCACTTTTCACCAGAGGGTTACAAATCGCTGCACAGAGCTGTGGAGAAAACGGCATGTCAAGAACAACATCAGGACAGTTCAATTGAAAGTCAAATAGTAGTATTGTTTGCAAGTAAGAACTCACATATTTGCATTTGGGCTCCCATCCTATTGCCCAGTGGGGGTACTTTGTGAATGAGGACCACACAGGTTCTTTAACATCTACTTTTCATACAGCCTGGACATGAATTATTTACACCCCCCCCAAAAAATGACCACACGCTTGTGGGAAGTGGGCTGTTGGCTGTGCTCACCACACGCACTTACACTCGCCATCACACGCACGGCACATTCTATCCAGAGCAGCGAACAAACGCTAGTTTTACTCGGTCGGATTCTGCCTCGCGCGTCTCGCTTTTTAAAACAGTGGAATTTATTTTCGCCTGTTGTATGAACCACCACCGCCTACGGACATTCTTGTGCGCTCTTTCTTGCAATCCATGTGCTCTTTAACGATCGCCCTATCGCAGACAGACAGGCACTCTGCATGTTTCCCAACAGCTGTTCCTCTTCTCCCAGGCTATGGCAGACGCTAGCCTTATCTAAGCCACCTTGAATCAATTTTTCTCTCAGCATGTGAATTATTAAAGTCCTCCATATCCCCGTTGTAATACGATCTTTTCTCCTTTATCTTCTTCTTGTCCATTTAAGTCTCGCGGGGTTTTTTTTGTCCCCGAGACCCTTTCAATTCACGATCTCTATCTCGACCCGCTTTTCTAAGTGGTTTCCAACCACATGCTCAGCCGTTGCCGCTACGAATAGAAATAATACTGCCACTAAATCTGATCCCATTGCGACTATCAATGGTCGTAGTGAAATTACACATTGATGTTAATACGCACGGGCAGGTGGACGTTGTTTGATGTTATTTCAGATGGCTTTATCATAATCTATATTTAAATTGCGCTGGAAACAGCATACTAATAATAGTTGATGTAAATTCCATAGTTTAAGTTTATTTATTTTTCATGGATAGTCCTGTTTAGCCACTTGCATGGTTATTTTACACGGAAGATCCGTGGTGCGTGAGGATATCAGCAACACAGACAATGGTAATAATTGTATCTCCAGAGCGCTTTTCACCCGAGGCTCACAAAGCGCTGCACAGAGCTGTGGAGAGAATGGCAGCTCAACAACAACGACATTAGAACGGAAAATCAGCAACAATATTGGTTTTTTTGGGTGGCATCAAGAGTCCTAGCCAGAGCTCTTGAAAGCCTAATGGAACAAGTGAGTCTAAACGCATCAACATTGCAGAGTATGCGTCTAGGTACTTACTGAATATTTCACAGCGGCAAATCAAGGTATTTAAGTGTCTCAACACACATGAATAAAAATCTCATCTCATCTCATTGTCTGAAACCGCTTAGTCCTATACAGGGTCACGGTGAAGCCGGAGCCTATCCCGGCAGACACAGGGCGCAAGGCAAGGATATACCGACGATGGGACGCCAGTCCATCGCCGGGCACTGCGGGGCAATTTAGTCTGCGAGCCAATCAACCTATGTAGCAGCATGCTTTTTGGACTGTGGGAGGAAACCGGAGTGCCCGGCGAAAACCCACGCGGACACGGGGAGAGCATGCAAACTCCACACACACAAAAAGGCACCCGAGCCGAGAGATTCGAACCCGGGACCTTCTTACTGTGAGGCGACAGCGCTTACCACTGGGCCACCGCGTCGCCCTTTGAATAAAAATGGAGTGCAAATATAGGGTCTTCCTATGTAAGGCAAAGGCCATTCAAAAGTAAATTTATGTTGTAACTACGTATGTCTCATTATGGCTCATACCCAGACCCACAAGTCCTTAAGCCATAGAAATCCATTTTCATATTAGCCTAATGCGTCACGACCATAAATCACATAGCTTTTAAAATGTAGAGATTTAATCGTGGCTTTTCCCCCCCGACTTATCCTTCACATTCTTGCCAATAACTCACTCTTTAGCTTTTAATGTATAACATGAAGTCTGATTTGGGGAAAATGCAAGGTTAAACCGTAAACCAACATTAGAGCAGATCCCACTGAAAACAACCCCGGAAAGAGGAGTAAACATTAGCCTGTGACTCACAAGGGCTTTACATTCCCGACAGTGTAGGATGTTGTGTCCCACGCAGCGCGACCTGACCGCTAGCTTTGTCATGCTGGTATCCTAGCTTTTTATGAGTGGGGGGGGCATCAACAAGTTTTAGAATAAACGTGATGAGCGTAAAACCCCGGAGCAAAGGGTAGCTAGACCTTGAGAGACGAAACCACAGCGCACAAGCGAAACTTGCGGTGACCAGTTTGGCCCTCGCTGTCGCTATAGGGTGCCACAGAGAAGAGCATAGCCTATGGGTTACGGTTCTCCTAAATATATGTTATGTGTTTGTATAATATTTCGACCACTTAAACAAAAGTGAACAGGTTTTACTATTGTAATGATGTAGGTTTTCACGGCCTAATGCTTGATGACTGCTGCGAAAGCTGCTCACTGGGGACAGCCGCGTTGATCGCTCTCTCTCTGTCGCGACGTTTCGCCTCACACGTTCGAGGCATCCTCAATGGGCCTGAGGATGATACTCTGCCTGAGGATGCCACTGCGCCTGAGGATGCCTCGAACGTGTGAGGTGAAACATCGCGATGGAGAGAGAGAGCGCGATCGCCGCGGCTGTCCTGAGAGAGCAGCTTTTCGAAGCAATCATCTGGTTTTACTATTTCCAGTTAAAATACACCAGAACCACGAATGCATTGATAGTTGCATTGTCCTGAGCTGATTGCCTTTTTCCAACACCTGGCTCACGCTGAGATAAGGCTAAACAGGTAGCAGCCTGTGGTCTGGGCCAATTAGTTTCAAGGACAATGCATACGTTATCAAAGCATTTCGTTTGCATGTTTTGCCACAAGTATATGTTGTTTTTGCAAACTTAACACTTTGCGAAAGGTGTCTATTTGGTGTTTTAAGACCTTAATATTTGTATTATTGCTGGAAATGGTAAAACCTCTTCTTTTTTAACATATTTATACCAGCAAAAAGGTACCCACGCACTTTTTAAAAATTCAGAGTATTTTTAGAGACCTCATTCACAAAAAAGTAAACAATCATCTCATCTCATTGTCTGAAACCGCTTAGTCCTATACATGGTCACGGTGAAAGCCAGAGCCTATCCCGGCAGACACAGGGCGTAAGGCAAGGATATACCGACGATGGGACGCCAGTCCATCGCCGG
>JAZEWT010000001.1:39772198-39794836 GCA_036362905.1 Mordacia mordax
GATGCCTCCAACGTGTGAGGCGAAACGTCGCGAGGAGAGGAGAGAGAGCCATCGACGCGGCTGTCCCGAGAGAGCAGCTTTTCGAAGCAATCATCAAACATTTGAATGTAAACATGGCTGTGCTCTACACTGACTTGGGAAAATAAAGGTAAATGTTCACTTCATTTGTTTATTCAGCCAAAGACTGCAGCTGTAATACACATCGGACTCAATGTATGTCACGTGTGTTACATATAAACCAGCTGATATCATGCATTATTGCACTCATACTTTTACCGACATATGGCTAATACAAGCGAAACATTATTAAACTTCTGGACTTCTAAAGCAGTAGAAACATCGGCGCCTCACTGAAAAAAAGTTCTGCCTGAAACATTTTGCTTCCTGTCTCGGTTGCCTTTCTGTGTGGAGTTTGTGTGTTCTCCTCCTGTTCGGCATGACCGATAACATAACATATAGGATGCAGTATCTGGTAGATATTGGTGCCGGTTCACCACGTGGCTGCCTTCTCTTCTCCCCCCCACCTCGCTGTTGTTTCCTCACACCTCTGATTCGTATCTCGTCCCTGACTAGGTATGGAGTTTGCACGTGTTATAAATTGTATTACCATTACATTATTATTATCTACTTATCCAAAGCTGATTATATCATTCAAGACCAGCAAAAAACTCATTCAGCACCAAGAGGTTTTTTTTAATAAGGCCAGAAGACTGTGTGTGACATTTGACAGCCAACCTGGGTTGGCCTAATGAGCTGTGAGTACATCTCTTATGTATGAGAGCACGGGTAAGGGTTTTATTCAAACATTTCCGATGTTGAAATTGCAGTGCACTACAATTAACTTCTCTATTCATGATGATTGTTCCTATTTCCACCGCATCAACGTTCTAGGTGTCCTCATGCTATACTGAGCAACAGGTGCAGCTTATTTACATTGACAGTCCTTGGTATCATAGGAAAGTCGACTTCCCTCTCCTGAAAACAACTACTGTTGACTTCTCACTAAGAGATACATCCTTCCGAGTGGGTACCCGCCGTTTAATGTTCGCCGGGATCATAATGATGCTGAGTCACATTTAAGTTGGGATTTGAATCTTGTGAATTTGCAAGGTAACTTCTTGTGCCTGTTGAGCAACATTTCCAAACACACTGTCGTACGATAGTCGTTTACCTGAAGCCCTGGGTAGGCAACGTCGAAAACCTTTCCATGAAATACCGTTCAGAGGCGTCGATCCGAGCTTCACAAGTTGCATGCGATCTTTTGCTGCAGCGCGGGCACAGTTGGCAGCGTGCAATCACGATGAACACTGGGTCCATTGAGGAGGCTCGCGGGTCAAGCCATCAATTGTTTCGCTTGTTGTTTAGTAACCAACGGAAATTCCTCAATGAAGTCATTGCAACGTCCACGCGAAACTGACTGTACCAGCCCCGGCCTCGCAACCTTGGGCCCCGCTCCGTCGTTGAAACCGAGCGTGTGACTCTACCACCCCTCCCCATCATCTGCCGCCCACTCACGGCCCACGTGAACCCCACTGACTCCTGCTAATCGCACTGACCTGTGCTCAGGGGTGTAACGTGACCGCAAACATTGACGCTGTGGACATTAATCGCAAGCCCGTATTGCACAGGAGTGCATTAATTTTTATTTGGCGTCTTGCATTGTAGAGGTAAAGTCCGTTGTCAGTATAATGCTGGGTAAGGCCCGCTCCAGACCCTGTAGGTAGCGTGGGAGTACAGAAGTACAGCCCAACAATGGATTTTGCCGTATAGCCATCTGCTATCCACCACATAACACGTAAACCTATAACAGCGTGCTGTCCTTGGTGGTTACCGTTTCAAGCACAATCCAGGACCAACCCTGCTAAGCTTCCCAGATTTGACGAGATCAGTCACATTCCTGGTGGTTTGTGGTCATAGGCAGGAGGAATACAACAGGTGAACAATCCAGTCTCCGCAATATAACCGTCTCTGACTCTGACGCAATTGTCACCTGTCCTTTGATGCCTGCTGAACCCACTCAGCCCTGCTGAAGCCTTGACTCTTCGGGCAAGCATGGCCCATGGTCCATAGGTCATCACTCTTTAGGTCACAATCTCTGTCGCCGTCAATCACAGGGGCTTGAAGAGGGCCTACCCTCGCATTACTCTACCGCTAATGTTAGTTGATCAGTCGCCAAATGATTCAGCTAATCACCTTAACCGGGTGTTGAATATTTCCTCTGAGACTGTGAGTCTAGCATACCGGATTTGGACACCAAGGATGGCTTCATGCACATTACCCACGACAGTCGTAATACAAGATTTTATGTTACTTGACATACATTTTAATATTTTACCTGGACAATCCTTTGAGATAGAACATCTCTATAGAACGGTTGACCAGCACAGCTAATGGGATAAATAGCAGACAAACTAGACTCTAAGCACTCATATCAGCTCCTAAACCCATTCTGTATGTGTCGCTGTATTGTCCAGTGAAACTCTGAATAAGGGCAGAGGGTTTTGTTTTGAGTGGAGCAGAAAGCACCTTTTGTGGAATAGAGTGTGCCAAGCGGTTGCGGTTGTAAGAAGTGAGTTTTATACTTTTTGCTGCGCCTAACACCAGCATGGGATGATGGGGAATAAAAGATTTCCGTTATATTAACAGCGCAAAATTGGCCAAAAAGCTGTTGAAAGCATCGGAGAGTGTGGGCGTCAGTGACTATCCATGCCAAATGGACGAGCGTATTCGTGAGCAAATGTCGGTGTGATTGTGCATTGGAGCCTTCAACCATCCAATGCGAGTGAGTTAATGAGTGTGTGTATACGTGAGATGGGAATTACCCAGTAATTGATATTGATCATCAACAACGTGTCTCCACAACCAGTGCGCAGTGGGAGGAACAAGCAAAAATATAACAGTAATTAAAACATTAAGTCACCGCCTTTCCACATTTGCTTCGTATTTTAAGAGAAATCCCCGAGGAAAAAGTAGACTTAACGTATTAGGCCCTTGTTACACATATGCTGCCGTGGTTAATTATTTTATTCAATAGCACATACAGCATTTACCAGCCATCCAGTCATATTTACAGGCTATCAGGTTCTGCCAGCCAGCGAGAGACGCCTGTTGAAAGTTAACCCACTGTTCAGTGTGAGAGCGTGAGAGTGGGGCAAGCAAACAGGCAAAGGCATAATGACATGGTGCGTGTGTGAGCAAAGCACTACTTTGTAAAAATTCGATTGCTTGGATGAATGAGTGAGTGCAGAGTTGTGCAATTGAGTGAGCGAATGGTTGAGCCTGTAATTGAGGAAGTAATGGATGTGAAGTTTACAATGAAGTCAGCGAACCAGGCGAGTCCATGGGCAAGTCCATAGTTAAGTAACCAAATAAATAATCAGACAGTACCCTTCTTCACACATCTATCCCTCTACGTAAAACTAAATGTTTAACAGTCCATCAGCCACAAGGCCTTTTGGGAGTGCATAATCTCAACACTAGCAAATTTTGGGCCGATTTTGACATTCAGCATCTCATCAGCTGTCAGGTATACTTGAATTGATCTAGTGACCTGCCTTGTCTTTTATTGGCAAGAACATAATTAAGCTATTAAGTCAGTTACTGAGTACCGTGAAGTCAATTATCAAGTACTTGAATAACTCTGCAAATGAGTTAATTAGTCATGGAGTGAGTCTACATTTGAATGAGTAATTGGGCGTGTAATTCCACAACCAGTAAATGACTCATCGAGCCAAGGTGTGAGTGAACGACGAACGAGGGAGAGACAGGGAGCGAATGAGTGAACGGCACGGGTTGCGGAGTCCAACCTTGAGGATGCTGTCGGCATCCCCGAATAACAAACACCGCCTGTGTCCTTGCCAAAGAGAAGGGAGACCCGGGATGAGATGATTCAGACACGGACAGCAGGGCCGTTTAACAGCAGGAGGCGTGAGCGATGCTAATAACGGGACTGCTCTTTACGAGACTCCAAGATTCACAGGATACCGAGCCATGTTTGGTAGTGGGGGGGTCGAAAGCATCCTACACCCCACCCAACCAACACCAACCTCCACATACCCACCCCTTGGATGCTATAACTGTGAGATGTTTCTCTGATGGTAGAGTCGGGGCATGAGCAGGGTAGCATGAGCAGGGTAGCATTTACACCCAACTCACAACGTGCAAAACCGGGGCTCGCATCCACACAGCGAGAAAGGGTGCAATTAATCGGCTGGCATCAAAGCCTTTTCTGTGCCCTCCCACCCTTACCACTGTTGTGTGTGGGCTCAACTCAGACCATCTAGAACGTGCCTGTTAATTGGCCGCTAGTGCTCAGCGGGTGTGATGTTGAAGTAGCAGCTTGCGCCACGTTCACACTAAATCATGGCCGTGCGTGTTACGCGGTACATTGATTACCACAGAGTGTATTGATGTGCCAGCTGCTGTAAAGGTTTTGGTCGTTAGTGATCTACATAATCGACCTTCATTTCACAAACTCCCACCGAGTCAGAATGTTCCTTTCATGTAACGCTTACCCGAAAGCCGTAATTAGTCTACGGTGGGCATAGTTGTTTTTTTTTAATATATTACTTTGAAGTGTATATGGTAGTAATGATAATATAATAACATACAAGATCTTTTCAGTGCTTAAATAATGAAGGAAAGGCTTTAAATACCATTGCAAAAGTGGCAATATCGAATATGCGTGGATGGGCGTGTGTTTCCATTGACTGAAAACTAAATGAAGAATGAGAGAGGCATCTATTTAGTGTAAATTTAACAACTGAAATGAAGTCTATAAATTCCGTAGTCCTAAATGAACGTTCACACGCATCAAATGTACGTATATGAGTTTAAAATAATTGCCGCACACACGTACACTCAACATGTGACATGCTTCAGCATGTTTATGCGTGGTGCCATTTAAAAAATGTTTAACTGCACCCCTCACTGGGAGCAGAGAATATAGATCAGAACAAGGTCGCATTTGACACTTGTGCTATTAAGTTCACTTGTGTCGATGCTATATATGTGTGTCCTTGGTGTGGTGTGACGGTCGTTCGTGCTCTGCACATTTCTCGGTAACCTTAGTTCAGTGCCTCAGGACATATTTGGATAACAGCCCTGCACTTATGTCAACTCAGCTGAAATATACCACCTACTCTGGTGCATCAGTGTCACCTTAGAGGAGACTAAGGCTGATTAAGTGTGATGCAGGTGAAAGTACCAAATCAAGCCTGTGTGTGTCGGAACGTGTGTATGTGTATGCATTTAGGTGTCTCAACCATGGATCGAAGGGGCCGGCCCGTGCACAGACGTAACCTTAGCAACGGTTGCTACGACAATCAGGATGGTGAGCAAGGTGCCGATGGTCTCAACGGCAGCCCTGGTGAACAGAACACCTATCGGGCCACCGTGCGATCACCAGTCCGAGCCATCTCGCCGGAGGTGCGCAACATCATAGCCGCCAATCCTGGAGGCCGGCCACGAGAGGTGAGAGAGAGTGAGATTTTGGCAAGTCCATGTCGGTACGGAGATCAAAGCCTATGTTCAATAGCTCGAGAGAGACACCAGAATCCGTAGAGCAATATTATTGTCCAGTTCCATAGAGCTGCCATAGGCTTTTTCTTTACATCTCAATAGCCCACCTTCAGATAGTTATAATAGTCCATCTTTAGATAAAAGCTAAGATAGTTTATCTCAAGAAGGGGACTACAGTACAATTCACCTCATAGTGGGTCATTGTCATTGTTCAGAGCTGGAACATGTTATCCTTTATAGCAGGGCTTCTCAACCTTTTGCACCTCAAGGTCCACTTGGCCCACTTGAGTCTGGTCCCTACGGACCACTAGGTGGTGCTCGTCGCCCACTGATGAGTCGCGACCCACTGGTTGAGATAGTGGCTTTCGAGTGTTCACCTATATAGGGACACCGCTGAGCATTTCCATCGTGATGCCACCGTCCACGATTGCAGTGATTTGATTATCTGGAGGGTCACTGTAATCCACCAGAGTCGGTTTACGATATATCATGAGGTTGAAACAGTTCACCCAAAAGTAGATGTTACCGTCCACCTCTGGGGAAATATCAAGAGTCCGCCACCAACACTCGTCTATGTATATAGCCACATCAGAGTCCATCACTGTAAAGATTCCATGATATACTTGCACCATACAAGAGCACTGTCGTCTCAGCTGAATGCAGTGTACCCAGATCTATGAACACCCATCACATGCAATATGTTGGACGGTCAGGCAATATGACTCCGTTGATTTGGCTGTATGTATGTGTATGTATACGTGTGCGCGTGCATTTGACACATGAACAGAGGCACATTCACAGCTACAAGGAGGCATTTGAGGAGATGGAACAAGACCCGGGAAGTCCACCTCCCCGTTCACCAGAAGGTACAATCCCAACTACTGTGGTCCTTGTTCATCGTGCACACATACTCCTCTGTCTGGCCAGGTATCTCTCTTATGACTCTAGCTTTTCATTCACTGGACTCAGATGAGATGTAACCAATATAAAGATCTCTTTTTAATTCAGATACACTATATACATGCCTATGGGTCTCTTTTTACTTGTACGTATTTCAACTGATATTATTCCCTTAAGATCAAGTTGTTTACTCTAAGAGTTGACTTATCCACCATTGAAACCCACATAATTGACAAATCATCTTTGTTAGTGTGGCCTGTTTATATATATATTCCAGTCCATAGTTTTTTCATGGATAGATGTTTATTGTTAAAGCAGAAAGTACCCACTGAGCTTGCAAGCTCTAGATGCAGGATTCCTGTGACACAACTAACAGCTATCTGTAGCTGACCCGAGCGAGACAGATAAATGGCCGAGGCATGTGGAGGGAGCCTGTGAGCAATGCGTGCCCTGGCCTAACGGTCTTCGTCAGCAAGCGGAGGGTGACAGAAGTGGTCGCGTATGCGTGTGTGCGTGTTTTGGCGCGTTTTGGAGAGCAGTTGTCCAGCGGTTAGCGCTGGAATACAAACCTGGTGACCCGAGTTCGATTCCCATTGACTGCCTACACCAGTGGCGATTTTATGAGTCAGTTCAGGGAATCCCCTAGGTCGACTAAGCCTGAATTGAGTACTGACTCATCTCACTGTCAGAACCGCTTAAGCCTGTACAGGGTCGTGGTGAGCCGGAGCCTATCAGACAGAGGGCGCAAGGCAGGGATATACCCACGATGGGACGCCAGTCCATCACCGGACACTGAGGGCAATTTAGTCTGCGAGCCAATTACCCTATGCAGCAGCATGTATTTTGGACTATGGGAGGAAACCGGAGTGCCCGGAGAAAACCCACGTAGACACGGGGAGACCATGCAAACTCCACACAGTGAGGCACCCGAGCCAAGATTCGAACTCGGGTCCTTCTTGCTGTGAGGCGACAGCGCTACCCACTGGGCCGTCGTGCCGCCCTTTGAGTACTGACTGCGGTGTGTAAACATTGTCACGATGGAGACAAAGGTGGTCGGGCGTGATGCTGGCTACCCACCTCTTCGTGTTCTGTGTCAACCTTAATAGGTACTCGCTAACGGCATTTGACCCTACAGTCTGTTAAAGTTATACGGGGAATGTTTGTCTTTGTCACAGCACGTTCCCCGATCGGCCTGGCTGAGACGCCGCTCTCCGCCCTAAAGCTCAAGCCCCACAAGCCCATGGAGATCCACGTCTCATCGGCTCAGGGTAGGGCCACTTTGGTCTCGAGAAATACGACCGGGCGAGATACGGCTCTCCGGTTTGTTTTTGAGTTGTACCGTGCCTCGTTTATTAACGATTGTTCGGCGTCGCAACGTGAATGCGCAACAGAGAGTCTGTACAGGGCAACCGCACAAAAACCTATGCGTCATTGTTAAGCGACACACACTACACAAGCTCACCCATGGTGCTCCCTGGACGTAATACTGACACAACACCCACTCTGCATGGAGCACATCTCATCGGCTCCATCCCACTCGCCGTGCGCAACCAATCACGCACGCTATGCATAGCACTCATTTTATGGGCCCAAGTGGTCCAGGCATGAGCTCATTATGCATGCTTCACTCAGTGCATGCTCAGGCATTGTTATGATTATGCCCGGCGGTAATGGTAGTCTCATAGCACATCGGAGTTTCAGGGCTTGAAAGGCAGGTTGAGAGAATCTCAAGACATATCTTGGCGTCGTGGAAAAGCAATGTCAGCTGACACCATCAGAGAGGACACTGTTAAATGTTTAGTTTCACAAACTTTCCATGGGCAGTGAAAGCGTGTGGGAGTGGGAGAAAGATCTGTGGATCGGTTCGCTGCCATTCTTGATGCTGGTGCCATGTGCACTCGGCTGTAGACCACAGTAACCTCAGTCCCACCCGGCACGGCAGGTGCAGCACCGCCACTGTTACAAACAAAACGAGCGCGAACTTCAACGTAATGGCCAAGAACGCGAGGCCCATGTGGTCATGCCTGAAGCATTTGTTTATTTAAACTAAAAAAAACAGACGCAGACTATTTCACTGCTTGTGTGACTTGTTGAACAAACCAAAAAATCCCACGCGAAAAGGAGTGAGCGTTTTAAGGTGCACCGCAAAACGTGTCAATTGAGAAAGAAAAGGTCACGGAGGTTCTGCCTTTATTAAAACAGTAGCCATTGTCAGCGACAAACGCTGTTTTATATCTTTACTTAGACAATATAGAATATAAATTTTAAAAAATTAGGAAACTACTTAGTCATACCATAAACCACATTTTGCCGAGCACATGCCTTGCTCACTGCTGATTCAGCAAGGTGAGCGTTGATCTGAGTGTAAACCTCAAACAACAACATCAACAGTGGAGAACAAACCGAGGGATAAGAGGAGGCAGCGCAGTATGGCGATGTTACGATGTCTGCACGCGAGGCATACGGTTTTGCATGGGATTTGGTGATGGTGTGCTGTGTTCCAAACTCTCACCGTGGCCATAACTCGCATGCCTTCTGCCTTCGTCCCTCCATGCCACCCAATCCCCGGCCCGCTTGCTTGTGTCCATCCCTCTCCGGCGCCCCGCGCTTTCTTCCTATCCCCTGCTGCCTCTCGTACCTTCTTCATTTCGGCGATCGTCCCGCAGACGTGCCTGACAGCGCCATTCCCAGGTCCACCCTGCCGGGTGAGTGGACAATCGCCGCCTCGAGTACAGCCATCAGTGTTATCTGTTGCATAGTCGCTAATCCTCCAACTGCATCACGGTGGTCAGTCCCATTCACTTAAGGCACCTTAACAAAAGGTCTTTTGTCAAGGTGCCTGATGGGGCTGATTGCAATTTTAAGTAAAACCTTGTATTTGATTGTAAATGTTGTGGGTTTGCTCTGGAACACACTGCTGTGTTGAAGCAGTAAAAAATTAACACGTTCTGTTCTTGTGACAAAACATCACTAACTAGCTGTTGTATGGAGGCGGAGTTACGACACTTTTTATGTGACCCAACCCAAAGTGCTTTATTATAGATAATATTGGTCATGAAATCCTTCAAGTTAAACATACCCATTCACGATTGCCACTATCATCATCTCTCATCTCATCTCATTGTCTGAAACCGCTTAGTCCTATACAGGGTCACGGTGAAGCCGGAGCCTATCCCGGCAGACACAGGGCGCAAGGCAAGGATATACCGACGATGGGACGCCAGTCCATCGCCGGACTATCATCATCATCAACTCTATTGCTACCATCATTCATTGGCATGGTTTCCAGATCAAAATTATAAATCGTCAGTGGTTTTCTTTTCAAGCATCAGGGCAGCCCTGAGCACGTGGTGAATAATACAGATTCCTATGGCAGGGAGAAATCTATATGACAACCAGAAGCTGCTATTTATTTTATCAACCATCAGCCACAGAGGGATAATGGGTTAAAACAACCGTGACCCAGGCTTTTAATTTTCAGCCTTCGATTCCGATCTGGTCATTCTGCCACTGAACCACCTGGCCAGCATCATCATTCATTGGCATGGTTCGCTGCTGTTATCATTAACATCTATGAAGCTGCTATCAACATTACCTTTATAAACGCTATCATCTCATGTAATCTTCACTGCCATTGTTAGCAGCAACAGCATTGTCCTGGTCATTATCAGTACTGTGACCTTGATAGCTGTCACCAACAACAACAATGTCATCACTTTAATGGCAACAATAATACTTAACGTCATCACCGCTGCCACCATATGCTTCTATAATTGTACTGCTGCTGTGCATCCCACATCTCATTTATAAATGCTGATTGGGTACATTGCAGGTCATTATTTGTAAAAAATATATATTATTCATGAGAAGAATTCCCAAAGCAGTGACAGCGAAGCACCTGCGGTGGCAAAGCTTAAAGTTATTGCACGGCTGTTCTCGGCCTAGGCGGAGCGGGCAAGATGCACCCACTCTATCCCTACTCACCCAAACAATAAAACACCACATTCCTCTACATTATTAAAACGGAATTATTTCATTAAATGTCAGCCTGGTGTAGGTCACGGTGCCCCTGGCGCCACTAACACAGTTGGCAACCGTGCAACTCAATTACCACGGTCGGCATGTAGGACCCGTGCACATTGGGGGAGGAATTGTGTCTGGCGTGCATTATCTAATCTGTACAGTACGGTGTGCATGCAGTGTGCAGAGCTTTTGGTGTGGCGGTATGGGCACATGCGCAGTTTGAACGATGATCGTATGTGCAGCGTGAGCGTGAATCACCCGTATTCCTCCTACGCTCGCCGCACACTTCCAGAGCCTTGGAGCTACGTGGAGACTGTGGCTCGAAATGCTGAGGCCAACGCAGTCAACCCAGGCCAGGGCAACTCCCCATACCACGCCTCACACGGCGATCCCTACTCCACGTCTTCTTACCGGGAGCCTCACCCAGACCCTGCCACTTCCTGGTCGTCGCACAGACAAGGCTCCTTGGCCTGCGCCATGCCACGTGACAATGGCACAGACGCTCACTACCCTGAACATTCCACCGCCCCCGTTGGCCTGCTCGCCATCTCGAGCCTTCAGCCACCAGGCAGTGCCGAGCTCGGCGGCACGGCTTACCCGGCCTATGCCGGACACACGCAGGACTCGCAGGCTAGGCCACGTGGGCCTTATGCAGGCCAGCTGCCGCATGACTCGCACCGTGACGTGGGCCTCAGCTACGCGCCGGCGACACCGGTCCGTCAGCAGCCGCCCTGGGACGAGACGTCCAGTTTTTCGGATCCACGTGGCCCCGCATACTTAGACGGAGGTGTCAGCACATACAAGAATAACCAGGTGGGAGTACGGTACAATGGAACAGAAGACTCAGCTACCGGCAAACGAGAAAACCCCGAGCTGTACGCCTATGGGCCCAGTCGTGGACCACAACAGGGAGTGGTGTCCATGCAGCCAGTCGGCATCAGGACGGCCACGCCGGTGGACTTTCAGCACGCGGCCCCACAGAGCGTCACGCTCAGTGGCTTGGAAGACAGAGTTGCTTCAGCTCAGCAGCCATCTGGCCGGCCAGTCGGAGATCAGACCTTATACGAAGACACGATGCGTGCGGATACCATGAGGCTACACACTCACCCGATCATCTCCGGCGTGTCACACTACGGCCGGAAAAGCGACGATGGAGGCCATAGCGGGTCAGCACTTGGTTACGGAGGCCAGGGGCCCGGGCCATCTAACGTGTACGGAGTCCAGATGGCCTCAGCCAACCCGGGCATTGTGCAGAGACTGCCAGCGTCACAGAGCCCAGCGTCGTCGTACCGGAGCGAGACTGAGACTCCTGGGTTCGGTGACAGCGTAAGGGCCCTGGGCCCTGTGCCACCAAGCCCCAGGCTCGTGACTCGTGGCGTCCACATATCGACACCGCACGAGGACCTACGGCGGCAGCATGCTCCGCTTTCCGGCCGGGAGAGCTGCGGCAGTGGCCACTCGTCGGTGAACAGCGCGCTGAGCTTTGGCGCCGCCACGCCATGCGCATCGCAGAGTCTGGCCTACGAGGCCACAACCACGCCACCTGCCAGCACCTACAGCCTCAACTACAGCCCCTTCTCCACCGCCGCGTACGGCGCGTCCAGCGAGCAGCACCCATTGGGGATGGCGGCTGCGGTGGCCCCGGCCCACGCGGGTCAAGTCGGATCGTCCCTTCGCTCCGGCGAAGAGCGGCAGCCGGGGGAAGCCTCCCCGCCGCGCGTTTTCCCCGGCTGGGAGGAGGGAGGCTCCCCTGAGGGGCGTGCAAGCGGCGGCGGTAGCGGCGGTCGGAGCGGTCCATGGTTGTCGCCGGGCAATATCAACGGGAAGCTGTCGACGTCCCCGCTGTCCAGCGGCCTGTCGAGCCCCGGGGGCTCGAGCACGCACAGCGCTGCTGCGTTCCCACAGTCGCTGCCCGAGTGGAGCCCCCCGCACGGTGCGGTTGCGCGCCGAGCACGGGAGCACGTGCGCACGTGCGCGCACTCACACACACAGTGCACACACACACTGACACTCAGCGTTTTGCATGCACTCACACAGCACATATGCGCTCACACACAGGTAGTACACACACACTAACGCTCAGTGTTGTACACACACTCACACAGCACATACGCTTACATTCACGCTGTACACACACGTGCTCACACACACAGTACACACGCAGACACTCGGTGTTGTACACACACACAACAAACGCGCTCATACTCGCACAATAAGCACGCACTGACACTCAGTGTTGTACACACTCACACAGCAGGCACGCTCACACTCGCTCACTACACACAGCACACGTGCTCACATGCACACAGTACATATGCACACTCAACATCCTGTACATGATCAAACAGTACATAGACATACCCGACATTGTACACACACTCACACAGCATAGACACGTTCACACTCAATATATATTTACACTCACAGCTCACAGGCACACGCACCATATTGTGTACACGCTCAACCGGCACGTACACTCAGCACACATTACCCACAATAGCAGCGTACAACACATTCACACAGTACACAGACTCACAAAGCACATGCTCCAACTCTCCATGCCACACACACACACGCTCATTCCACAGTCTTTCAATAATGGAAAAGTGACCTTACATGCATATCGAGTGCCACTGAGTCGGCAGATTGGTCAAATTAATCATTTTCAGTTCCACTCGTGAATGGCATTGATGCTGTAAAGTGGATGTTACAGACACTGTGCTATTACTCTCAATAGGCATGTTCATATTAGTTTCATAGCTCAACTTCATAAATATAGTTATTCCTCTATCAGTATTTCACCACAAATTCTATCAATTTGTTAGCATTGGCATCACACTCTTCATCAGCTGTGTACCCTTGCTTCTTCATCACCAGTGTTGGATCGTCCTCCGTATAACTGTCCTCACCACTGCCAGCATCACCAGCTGTATCTCTGTATAAAGCGCACAACTGTGTGGAGTGTTGATGTGGGAATTGTCACGCCGAACCAGAGTTACATGTGTTGCCATTCTCACACGAGTGGTAGATTCTGTCTGGACATGGATTAAAACCATGTCTCCATGACAGGAATTATCTCTCGCTATGGTGCTGACTTCACCACATGGTAGGTAGTTGTTGATGTCCTAATAAGTTCTCAACTCAGTAAGATCTCGTAGTCCTGAGTGTGACTTGTGCTGTTCCTGAGGTTGCTCCACAGCATCAGTATATTTAGCTTTCTTCACCATTATTAATAGCTGCTCCCTAACAACATTTGTCTCAGCAGTCTACATACACTTATAATGAGTGTCTTATGTGTATGTGTGTGCATTCGTGTGGGTGCGTGTGTGCTGTTAATAGGTGCTTACAAACAGCATTTGTCCCTATTTTTCTACAAGGTCTTAATTTTGGGGTCTTTATTTTTGTTTTATGTATTTCTTTGTGAATACGTGCTTATATGTGTGCGTATGTATGTGTGGGAAGTGATAGTGTGGTTGTTAGCTCCATTCCTGCTCACAGCTAATGTCAGTGATGACTATTTGAAGCAGTCCTGGGCTTCTGTTAAGTCGACTCAGCTCAAACTGAGTATCCGGTGCAGTGCGTTAAAATCGGCTTTACGTAGACTGATCTAGCCGATTGTGGTGTTAGCCAGCCACCCCTGCACGTACCCGCCTTCATATTTATTATTAATGTTATTTAGCAGACGCCCTTATCCAGGACCACTTACATCATTATAGAGGTGAGAGGAAACCAGAAAGTGGTGAGGGGAAGGCAGCCATGCATTCAGCAGGTGCCAATATTTGCCAGACACTGCGTTATATTATGATGCTATCGGCCAATTAATTAATGAGTCTTTTTTTTTGAGATGTGGGAGGAAACCGGAGAACCCGGAGGAAAACCACGTAGAACAAGGAGAGAACACACAAAGTCAACACAGAAAGTCGCCCCAGGCAAGAATCGAACCTCATAGACCAGGACTTTCTTTCTGCGAGGTGCAGATGTTATCACTGCGCCACCCTGCCACACTTCACAAGTGCTTACTCACGACACTTGTCCCAACAGTCTGTTAATGCCTATATGGGGGATGTTTGTCTTTGTACCCAACAGGTTCCCCGGTCAGCCCAGATGGGAGTTTGGAATCCCGTGTGAACTTCGTGCAAGACACATCCAAATACTGGTACAAGCCCGACATCTCCCGAGATCAGGGTAAGATAATCTGTTAATCCCTCCCTTCTATATTTGCTGCTCACTCCTAACAGTAAACTCAGTATTTGACCATTGTTGGCAGCAGGGTGGTAACATCTGCGTCTTACAGAAAGAAAGTCTTGCCCGAGGCAGCTCAATTCCTGCCTAGGGCACCTTTCCGTGTGGAGTTTGCGTGTTTATTCCCCAGTTCTTGTCCTGTTCTCCCCCTGTTCTGCATGGGCTTTCTCCGGGTTTTCCTGTTTCCTCCCTCAGAAAAAAAAAAGTCATTAATTAATTGGCCGACAACATCATAATGAAACACAGTGTGTGGCAAATGTTTGCGCCGGCTGAATGCACGGCTGCCTTCCCCCCTGCCGCTCTGTGGTTTTCTCACACCTCTATAATAATACAAGTCGCCATGAATAAGGGCGTCTGCTAAATAATAGTAAGCTAACTTTAATTCTGGTAGTCACGGCTCCGCACGTATGATTTGGAGAGGGTTAACTTTGCAGCAGTGAGCATTGATGACCATACTGTGCTGATGAGTCTTCATGAGTACAAACCCATTCCGCACCTATCACTGCATCACTGGTGATGTTATTTGGTCACATATGCTCAAGTGTATTTTAATGGTCACCAAATACAATAAGACCACAATATGTTTTTTTCCATATATACAAAGGCTGTACTGCTTTTTACACATTTGTGGGTTGTTTGATACTTAACTCCAAACAATACATACGGACACAAACACACACAAACACGCACAAACGACCTCACAACAGGGGCGATTTAATCAGTAAAGAATGCGAGTGGCTCCGTTTAAATGGGGACTGCAGCCTTTTATAGAATGGTTATTACAAAAGTGTATGTGACATTTTCCATTGTCTGAATTTACACAATGAGCCAATGAGGATTTTGATGGGCCCGTAAATTTCTTGTTTGTATATTTTTTCCTGTGCCTGTGTGTGTTTGGTCAAACACGTATTTGTTATGTCTGCTGTATCTGCACTTACAAACACTGGAGATTTAGTGTTGTGCACTTTTGTACAAACACCCTTAATGTAACCAATTTACACATAGATTTACTCAAGCCGTGGCAGTTACTGCAGTCTGCTTTAGTGAACGATCCGTGCCTACGCTCGCTCAATCATGGCTGCTCCCACGCAGCTCCTGGGAACCTTTGCGAATGTCTGTATGTGCATGTCTGTGCATCTGTCGCCTTATCTTACAGCAATCACCATGCTGAAGGGTCGAGACCCAGGGGCATTTGTCATCCGTGACAGCAGCTCCTTCCGTGGGGCCTACGGGCTCGCTTTGAAGGTCGTCACCCCACCAGGCCCCTCGCTGGACAGCAAGAAAGGTATGGCACGCACGCACGCAGTCATGCACGCACACACAAAGGCATAAAGAATTTCCATGCCAGTCAACGTGGCACCATGCTTGTTGGTGCCAGCCGCGGTGACCTGTCTCTGACCCCTCACCCCCAGGTGACCCTGCGTCGGAGCTGGTTCGCCACTTTCTCATTGAATCGACCCCGAAGGGTGTGCGGCTCAAGGGCTGCCCCAATGAGCCAGTGTTCGGTGAGCATGTGTGATAGCTGTGTTGACAAGTGACGGTGTAATTAATGGTGTTGGTGTTGATGTGATCATTGTAATGTTGGTGAAGATTAGGGCCTTGTTTTTTTGGACATTTCTCACCAAAAGTACTATGCTTAATTTATATGATTGCCTAAAATCGCATAGCCTAATGAGGATTACTGAATGCTCCTTGAAAATTGTTATTCATGGCAAAATATGATGGAGAGATTGACATGAATGGTGTATGACGTTAAATGTATAATCGATAAACATGTAGAATCACCGAATGATCAGGAATCACCAGATTTAACTGTCAGTTGTAAAGCAGCCAATTTTTATACAAGGAAAGTATAGAGTGAGAGGTTTTGAAACACTCATGCATTCCCTGCTACCATCTGCCTGTATTTGACAATCTTCTCATTCGAAGTGAAATTTCAGTCAATACACACATTGTGCGTAAGAGACGAGTGGTATAAATGTAGACTTAGATGGTGGTGTGGCACTGGGCATTTGGAAGGTCCTAATAATACTGTTAAGCTTGTTGCCGGGGTAAGCATTACTGAATCTCAAATATATTTTTTACAAGGGTCCTGCCAAGTTTTAGCAGTTGTAGGGAAGCAATGATATATTTATGTCTAATCCAAGTTGAGTTATATGTGGTGGAGGCTTTTTAATAGTTGGCAAAGTTGGATCGTGAAGCCAGAACACAATGACCTATTCTTCCGCGGTGTAGCAATAGGCATGTTTTTAACAGTTAATACATTCACAGTGCTTACCAGGGCTGCCGCTGGATTTCAACTGTGACCCCCTCCCTGTTATGGATTGGTACTCGTGTGGTTGCGTGTGTACACGTGTGTCGTTTGTGTGTCTGTGTGTGAACGCAGACCTTCATCGGCACTTGCTAACAGCACTCACCCCGACAGTCTATTGAACGATATGTGGGGGTTTGTTGCGTCTGTTT
Organism: Mordacia mordax; assembly: GCA_036362905.1. Taxonomy (NCBI): domain Eukaryota; kingdom Metazoa; phylum Chordata; class Hyperoartia; order Petromyzontiformes; family Petromyzontidae; genus Mordacia; species Mordacia mordax. The sequence goes on from JAZEWT010000001.1 coordinate 39,789,347, forward strand.
GTGAATGCAGGGAGCCTGTCTGCCCTCGTGTATCAGCACTCTATCACGCCACTCGCCCTCCCATGCAAGCTGCTCGTCCCGGAGCATGGTAACAGCCCCCTGGGTGGGAGGGAGGCGCAGCGGTAACATCTGTGCTCTTCAGAAAGAAAGTCCTGCTCGAGGCGATTTGACTCCTGCCTCGAGTGCCTTTCTGTGCGGAGTTAGTTTTCTCCCCCTGTAATGCGTGGGTTTGCTCTAGGTTTTCCGGTTTCCTTCCACAAAAAAGAAACGTTCTCTAATCAGTTGGCCGATACCATCATAATTTACAGGGACACAGTGTCTGGCGGGTTGGCGTCAGCTGACAGCATGGGTGCCTCCCCCTGCATTTCTCTTTCTTGCAGCTCTTTGGAGGCTCTAAGTAAAAGGCACGATATAAATGAATTACATTATTATGATTATATCTCAAACCCCTCCCGTTCCTCCCTCAACCACCCACAACTCTATCCCCAAATATTTCTTGTTCTCCTCAGCCCACCCAGGACCTATCGCCTCCACTCCCTCGTAACTTTACCATATTTTCATTTTTAACATTCTTTGCTTTACACTGGAATGTACCAATCTTAAATTGTACTCATTTAAAGGAAGATATATATATATATATATGCCTGTATCTTGTTGGAAAACAAGGCAAGCGGAGAGTTGTAATGATGTAGGTTTTCATGGCTCGATGCATGATGATTGCTTCGAAAAGCTGTACTCTCGGGACAGCCGCATCCATCGCTCCCTCTCTCCACGTTAGAGACACTGTGCCTGAGGATGCCTGTAACGTGAGGTGAAACGTCACGAGGTGGAGAGAGGGAGCGATCGACGAGGCTGTCCCGTGAGAACAGCTTTTCGAAGCAATCATCAAGCGGAGAGTTGTTTATACGCACGTATATAACTATTGGGGCACACGAAATAGTTTTCCACGATTCGGTGGAAAGCAAAATGTACTATCTTCATATCGGCGTTGGTGGTGGAATATTTACAGGATGGCAAATGCAGTGTGGTTTGACAGTATGCGTATTTGTGTCTGTTTCGTGACATCTCTGCATAGATCCCCTGGACACTGCTTCATCGAATTCTGCCTCGGAACTCCTCAAACAGGGCGCAGGTACCGCACACCCCCCTAATCACACCTTAGCCTTTTGTCGGCCACGTCTGTCTGGTGCCCAATTTACAGTCGAGAGTGAAGTTTTATTTCGAACTACCGGCAGTAGCTATACATATCACAGTCATGCAAATGGATCCACGTAGCTAGGACTGTTGATGCTGCTCACTGCATTGTGCGTCGATAGTGCGCTGTTTACATGTGTCTGCTCATTAATATCTAGTCATTATTCATCTCATTTCCTCTCATTGTCAGAAACTGCTTAATCCTGTACAGAGTTGCGATGAGCCAGAGCCTATCCCGGCAAACACAGGTCGCAAGGCAGGGATATACCCACGATGGGACGCCAGTCCATCACCGGGCACTGAGGGCAATTTAGTCTGCAAGCCAATTAACCTATGCAGCGTGTTTTTTTGAAGTGTGGGAGGAAACCGGAGTGCCCGGCGAAAAGCCATGCGGACACGGGGAAAGAACATGCAAACTCCACACAGAAAGGCACCCGAGCCGAGATTCGAATCCGGGGCCTTCTTGCTGTAAGGCAACAGCGCTATCCACTGGGCCACCGTGCCACCCTAGTCATTATTTTGCTTGATTAATCTATTCTGATGTGGTTGTTGACATGCCATTATCGCCATAGCTCTGTGCAGCGCTGTGTGACCCTCGGGTGAAAGGTGCTTTAGATATGCAAATTTTATTAACATTATAGTGTCTGGGAGTGGAGGTGGAATGGGGGTTGCAATTCGACCATGCCAGTTAGAAATGTACTTAGACCCCCGCCCGTAACGCACCTGTGCTGTGACTGCCCTCCCTCCGGCCCTCCCGCAGCCTGCAACGTTCTCTTCCTGGGATCCGTGGAGATGGAGTCGCTTACGGGACCTCAGGCGATCGGCAAGGCGACCGCTGAGATCCTTGACATGAAACCACGGCCCGTCGCGACGACCGTGCACTTCAAGGTGTCGGCACAGGGCATTACACTCACCGACAACCAGCGCAAGTAAGGAGCATGCTGTGGGCGGGGGGGGGGTGTGGCCGTGGGTGATACAGAGGGGCATGTGGGGGAAGTGGGCGCAGTGTTTGCAGTGTGTAAGATGACGATGGGATACACGGGTCTATGTCTCTCCGGCGCACGCCAAGAGACTCTCAGTGTACTGATGTAGGTTTGTCACGGCTCGATGTGGGAGAACTGCTCTCTATTGCGGTTCTTTCAAGATATCTGCGTGGAGTGTTCCTCCTCTCTCCGATATATCACCTTCACACATTGGCGACAGAGATGCCTGATGGTGCCTCCAAAGTGAGAGGCGAAACTTCACGAAGGAGAGAGAAGAAATATGCGCTGCTTAGTGTGTTTACATACTACGTGGACGCTCGTGAGAGTACTAAAACGAAGGGAGGCTTCCCTGCATACAGGGAATCACTATAGCATTTTGCTATTGTACATAGTAAAGGTACATGGTTTGTGACATACCCTGCTGCTGTGTGTATTGTACACTTGGCAAGGGACCATGACATGAGGTGCCATTTATAGAGCATATTTTCTGTGAATTATTGAATTTCAAGATAGTGTAAGCAAGTGGTGGGATGTAAACTTGGTGGTATGATGGGAAAATATTCGGTGAGGAGGTCATAACAAGTAGTTCAAAAGAAAGACATGGATCAGGTTCAGCATAATGAGATAGTCATGCTTATGTAACTTGAGGATATGAGGATAATGTGAAGAAAAACAACTTTGGTTTGATTCATAACTTGCTATAATGGCAATTCATGCCATCGTTTCCAATCGGACCATCGCCTGGCTTTCACACTAATTGTACATAAAATGTATATAGACGGGGCGGCGCGGTGGCGCAGTGGTTAGCGCTGACGCCTCACAGCAAGAAGGTCCCGGGTTCGAGTCTCTCGGCTCCGGTGCCTTTCTGTGTGGAGTTTGCATGCTCTCCCCGTGTCCGCGTGGGTTTTCGCCGGGTACTCCGGTTTCCTCCCACAGTCCAAAAGCATGCTCCTGGATAGGTTGATTGGCTCGCAGACTAAAATTGTCCCGCAATGCCCGGCGATGGACCGGCGTCCCGTCGTCGGGTGTATTCCTGCCTTACGCCCTATGTTTCCGGGATAGGCTCCGGCTTCACCGTGACCCTATATAGGATTAAGCGGTTTCAGATAATGAGATGAAATGTATATAGACGCACGAGCCGACTTCCTCTTTACACGTGTGTTGCTTCACCTCTTTACGTGTGTTGGGTCACAGCTGCCTTGTCGTTGAGTCCAACATAAAACACAATGTCACACTGTGTTGTGCTCCTGCGACACAGGCTGTTCTTCAGGCGTCACTACCCGGTCTCCACGGTCACGTTCTGCAACATGGATCCAGAGACGAGGACGTGAGTCACACGGTTGCTGCCGATATTCTGGCCGGTTCATTCTCGCGGAGCACTCGGACCACGCACGAAATGACCACTTGCTTTGGCAGACTGACGGCAGTGCCTCATGCAGTCATGGCGGTCGGAGTTTCTTCCTGTTGTTTGGATTAATAATTTAAAAAATCGGAGAATCGTACCGAAATATGAAATTTCGAATGATGTGAAGAAATTTTTTTTAATTAATCGGACGCATAAAAATATAACGTTATGAAAATAATCCAACATTGTCCCACCGTACAGAGGTCTTGATTATTTTAATTTAAAATTCATCGCTTCAAGGTCACTCAGAACGACAGGTGCATTGATCTAGGTGCTTGTTGTTTGTCGACGAGGACTCAATCCATGGGTTCTCCTGATGCTGCTACCTGCTCAGGGGAAAAGAAAACTGTTCAGGAGCGAAACTCACAGGTCAATGCAGAGAATGAAAGAGATAAAAAGAATAACACACCGATGTGTATTTAAAGCCTGCTGAAAGCATGTCGAGATAAAGATCTCTATTTTGCAAGAGATATCCGGGTAAGGAAAATTACAGTCACCTCCTTTATAAGAGCAAAGCCATGATTTGATCAAATCTGTAATGTAAGGAGCCTGGGAAACCCGAGATTCAAAGAAACCTTGTTATGTTTTTGTAATTTTGGTTGCGGGTAATTTTGAAATTTATGGTCTACAACATAGCAAACAATTGCCTGCCTTTACAAATGCCATGTATTGGGGCTGCACGTTCAGACATCAGTCACCAAATATAATTTAAAGTGAGCCATTTCATCCATGAATATAAGGATATTTGCCTATACGGTGAAGGGAATATTGTGCTTCTTGTAAAGCAAAGTACGTTAGATCGAGTCTGTAAAATTGGTCAGGAAACTTTTACTGGAAGTGCTTTGCAGCATCTTCGTTGATATTGTTTTATCACTATTACAGCCGGTAAAAGCATGCCGTTCAGTGTTGCGATTTCAATTTGTCTTCATAACAAGTGCTGTGAGGTGCTAGAGTAGTGGTGCAGTGAATAGCGCTGTTGCCTCACAGCTAGAAGATCCTAGGTTCGATTCCTGGCCTGGATGTCTTACTGTGTGCGGTTTACATGTTGTCAGCATAGGTTATTGCTAAGCACTCTGTTTCCTACCACACTTAAAGACATTCTGCCTAGGTCAGTTGGCCTGATTAAATTACTGCGATGGACTGGCATGCTATCCTGGATGAATCCTGCCTTGCGCCTCACATTTGCCGAGATGGGCTCCAGCTTACCTGCGACAATGTATAGAATTAATCGGGCACTCATAATGGTGATGAATAAGTGCTGCATATATCGTGCAGAGATAAATATTTCAGGGCGGCATGGTGACCCAATGGGTAGCGCTGTCACCTCACAGCAAGAAAGTCCCCGGTTCGAATCTCGGCTCGGGTACCTTTCTGTGTGGAGTTTGCATGTTCTCCCCGTGTCCGCGTGGGTTTTCGCCGGGCACTCCGGTTTCCTCCCATAGTCCAAAAACATGCTGCTGCATAGGTTAATTGACTTGCAGACTAAATTGCCCTCCGTGCCCGGTGATGGACTAGCGTCTTATCGTGGGTATGCCCCTGCCTTGCACCCTGCGTCTGCCGGGATGGGCTCTGGCTCACTGCGACACTGTACAGGACTAAGCCGTTTCTGACGATAAGATGAGATAATTATTTCAAAAGAACATATCTTATTTATATTGAGAAATAAAGGCATGTATATACTGACGTAGGTTTTCAAGGCTTGATGCATGATGATTGCTTCCAAAAGTTACGCTTTCAGGATAGCCTTTTTCTCTCCTACGCGACGTTTGGCCTCCCACATTGGAGGCGTCCTCAGGCGTTCTGAAGGTGCCTCCAACTTGGAAGGCGAAACGTCGCAAAGGAGAGAAGAGCGATCGACGCGGCTATCCCCAAAGAGCAGCTTTTTGAAACAATTATTAAATGCATCTC
>JAZEWT010000001.1:39845079-39863429 GCA_036362905.1 Mordacia mordax
TTCCTGTTGTTGGCTCGCGTGATCCCATGATCGATAGTCATGAGCGATTACAAGACCCGTGACTTATCTTATTTACTCATAATCCCGTGATTACGAACCCGTGGTGCGTGACTCGTGACTACGGGTGATGTCATCTGGAAGGTGCGAGAGGGGGGGCGGCGCGGAGGGATATAAAGAAGGGCCGGTTGGGGGTCATCAGTCATCGGTCAGTTGTCAGTCAGTCATCAGGACGTCAAGATGCAGTTGGCTGCTCGCTGTGTTCGTCATGCCCCGGGGCCCGCGTCGCGCTCTGTTCAATAAAGCATCAAAAGTCAAGAAGTCTCTGCTCGCTGGCTGAACGATCGCGGAGTGAATGCTGATCCTCGCCGTACTGTTATCGCTGAGCCGTCACGAGTCCGCGGTCCAAGTCGTGGTGCCACAGTTTGGTGTCAGACAGTGGGATGCGGACTCACGCAGGAGGATGGTGCCGTGACTTGAGACTGCGACGGGTGGCAGCGGAGCCAGCGAGCGGAGCAGACTAGCAGTGGAGCGGCCGACGCGGGTCGGGGGGCGGGGCAGTGTCGGCGAAAACGAGGGCGGAGGAGGGAAATCGCCAGGGAAGAGGGAAATCGGCGCGGAGGGGGATCGTCGCGGAGGAGGGAAATCGCCGCAGCAAAATGGCGGATCGACTCGAGAGTCGCAGGGCGGTGGCGGCGAGAGAGCGAGCCATGGGGGAAATCGCCACAGGAGGAAGGCAACGGTGATGGTGGCGAGCGACGGCGATGGTGGCGAGCGACGGCGATGATGGCGAGCGACGGCGATGGTGGCGAGCGACGGCGATGGTGGCGAGCGACGGCGGTGGTGGCGACGACGGCGAGCGGCGGAGCGATGGCAGGCTCGCCATTGTTTGCCGGGCCGCGACGCGCAGGCTTGCCGGGCCGGGCCGCGCAGGCTTGCCAGGCCATGCCGCGCAGGCGTGCCATTGTCCAGCGGCCACGCCACGCAGGCTTGCTATTGTTCGGCGGCCGCGCGTGGTGTTGGAGGCTGCTGGGAGCCATTGTGGTGGCGTCTCATCGGCGATTGGAGCCGGGGAGGGCGGGCCCGTTGGGGGCCCCCCTCGGCTCATCCCAACCCGGGAGGAGATGACGGCGAAGGCGGGAGGAAGCGGAAGCTGCGGCGTTGCTCGGCGGGCCTGCGTTGTACAACGATTGGTGTCTGTGTCAGTGTGTGTATGTGAGTGAGCGATGCTGCAGCGGTTAGCGCTCTGTGTGTGAGTGAGCGATGCCGCAGCGGTTAGCGCTCTGTGTGTATGTGAGAGAGCGTTGTACAGCAGTTGGTGTCTGTGTCAGTGTGTGTATGTGAGTGAGCGATGCCGCAGCGGTTAGCGCTCTGTGTGTATGTGAGTGAGCGATGCCGCAGCGGTTAGCGCTCTGTGTGTATGTGAGTGAGCGATGCCGCAGCGGTTAGCGCTCTGTGTGCTGTGTGGGTGAGTAAGCTGTGGTGCAGCGGTTGAGTGTGCTGTGTGTGTGAGAGCGATGGTACACCGGTTAGTGTGCTGTGTGGGTGAGTAAGCGGGCACAGCGGTTAGCGCACTGTGTGTGTAGTGAGTGGTGAGTGGTGGCGCAGCGGTTAGCGCACTGTGTGTGTAGTGAGGGGGGAGCGGTGGCGCAGGGGTTAGCGCACTGTGTGTGTAGTGAGTGGGGAGTGGTGGCGCAGTGGTTAGCGCACTGTGTGTGTAGTGAGTGGGGAGCGGTGGCGCAGCGGTTAGCACACTGTGTGTGTGTGTAGTGAGTGGGGAGCTGTGGCGTAGTGATTAGCGCGGTAGCCGCGGTGCATAGTGGTAGCTCAGCGGGTGGCGCAGTAGCCGCGGGGTAGCGCAATGGCGTGGTGGATAGCGGTAGCACAGCGGGTGGCGCGGTAGCCGCGGGGTAGTGCAATGGCGTGGTGGATAGCGGTAGTGGAGCGGTTAGCGCGATAGCCGTGGGGTAGCGCAATGGCGCGGTGGATAGCGGTGGTGCAGCGGGTGGCGCGGTAGCCGCGGTGAGGGGCAGTAGCGCGGTGGAGCTGCGCCGATGTGGGGCTGCCATTGTGGTGGTGCCCGTCGGCGCTGGAGCCGGGGGAGGGGGGCCCCTTGGGTCGCCCGGCTCGTCAGACCCCAAGGGGAGGAGGGTGCGGAGCGGTAGCGCAGTAGCCGCGGATAGCGGGTGGCGCAGCGGTTCACGTCATAGCCGCGGGATAGTGCAGTGGCGCGGTGGATAGCGGTGGCGCAGCGGTAGCGCAGTAGCCGCGGACAGCGGGTGGTACAGCGGTTCGCGCTATGGCCGCAGGATAGCGTAGTGGCGCGGTGTGTGGGTGGTGGTGCAGTGATTGGCGCCACGGCCGCGGGGAGCGATGGCGCAGAGGTTAGCGTGCTGTGTGTGTGGGGGGGGGCTTGCTTTTTGCTTGGAGGTGATTGCTGGTGGGCAGTTGTGGCCCGAGGACGGGCCTAATGCCCAGGGGGGGAGCTGTGGAGTTGGAGCTTTCTGGGGGGCACAGGGGAGGGTGGGGCGCGAGCGGACGGTGCATCAGCTTCCTGTTGTTGGCTCGCGTGATCCCGTGATCAATAGTCATGAGCGATTACAAGACCCATGACTTATCTTATTTACTCATAATCCTGTGATAGCGAACCCGTGGTGCGTGACTCGTGACTACGGGTGATGTCATCTGGAAGGTGCGAGAGGGGGGGCGGCGCAGAGGGATATAAAGAAGGGCCGGTTGGGGGTCGTCAGTCATCGGTCAGTCGTCAGTCAGTCATCAAGGCGTCAAGATGTAGTCGGCTGCTCGCTGTGTTCGTCGTGCCCCGGGGCCCGCGTCGCGCTCTGTTCAATAAAACATCAAAAGTCAAGAAGTCTCTGCTCGCTGGCTGAACGATCGCGGAGTGAATGCCGATCCTCGCCGTGCTGTTATCGCCGAGCCGTCACGAGTCCGCGGTCTAAGTCGTGGTACCACAAGTTTATTAACTCTGCAGGCACAGCACCTGCAGCAATAGCAGTAGTCACATCCGCGCGTTACAATCGCATTAACCCCTCTCGCTCGCCTCGCAACAACTCCTTATGACCAACGCACTTCAATGAAGGGGGACTTAGCTGACTGTACGTGTGCGGCATATGTACGTGCAACTTATCTCATCCGTTAACACTGGTTACATTCACCCCTTCTGAATTGCACTATCATAACCGCACATATTAACCCGTGACGCAACCATCGATCCAAGTATGCCATGACGATTCGGCTCCTCTGACATTGTCAAGAGTGGTTAGCCCACAGAATCCCCACAGTCAAATGTGATGCCGAACACACCACATGGGAGTCAGACCGTCTCACATCCCAACATCTCAAACCCTAGTCAATACTACGAAACAAAAACTATATCATTCTCTAACTGCTCAATATGTACAACATACATACGTGCAACTCATCTCATCAGTTAACACTGGTTACACATGCACACAGATACACTATTCTGCATATTGCCTTTAGAGTCTGATAGGCAAATGCTCTTAGAGAGCACATATGAAGGCCAACATGGCACACGGAGAGGTCGGTGGCTAGCACCAAGCCTAGCCACCTTATCTCCCTAGTGCTGATGTTAACATCCTGCACAGGTGTTAATTTTAGGTTGAGTTATCCAAGGGGAGGCCCAAGCCCGGTTCACAAATTCGCCCATGATATCGGCCGATTCACGCATGCACACACAACGGTCAGACTCATTGACGCATACATCCAGGCAAAGACCTCCTGTGTAGCTTCTTAACAATCCGGGCAGTTGTTGTCAGCGAGCACCTCATTAAGGCCAGCACGGTGAACCTCTGACGGAGTGGTGCGGCAATTACTAACCTGGCTATCTTTGTATCCCCATTCCCCATAATAAAGTTAGGGGTGCATTCAGCAACGCTTGCATTTGTACGCAATTTATCTCATCTTTAACAAAATCAAACACATCACTGAGAAGGTGACCCCTACCGCGTGTGAGATAAATAGCAGTGCAATGTGCGGCGGCTCATTTTGCCTGTTTGCCCAGGGGTACTTTCAACACAAGCGCGTCCACAAACCACGCGAGGTTTTGTTTAGCGGTGCATAAATGTCCTCCGTTAACGTCTAATGGGCCAATGTGTTCCAAGGTTTATCAGTAAAGGATCGGCAAGCAGGGCAACACGTGCAATTAAAACGAATAATACGGTGAAATTAAAGCGTGTTTGTCATACAGCATTGGCAGGGTTCCAGCACAAATAACACATGCACGGCACAGTTGGCATTAAAAGTAAAAGAGGGAAAAATAATTGATAGGTAATGTTTAGGGCAATGATCCTTCTTCACAGTTGAGAGCTATGAAGACGGGCCATGTAAATATGTGAAGTGTCACCTGTTTTCCATATGCATTTTGTTCCTTGAAATTCGTGTTATTGACAAAAGTGTTGTGTGTGTGTTCTCATCTCATCTCATTATCTGAAACCGCTTAATCCTATATAGGGTCACGGTGAGCCGGAGCCTATCCCGGAAACAGGGCGTAAGGCAGGAATACACCCGACGACGGGACGCCAGTCCCGTCGTCGGGTGTATTCCCACATGGACACGGGGAGAACATACAAACTCCACACAGAAAGGCACCCGAGCAGAGATTCGAACCTGGGACCTTCTTGCTGTGAGGCGTCAGCGCTAACCACTGGGCCACCGTGCCGCTATGTGTGTGTGTTATTTGAACCTATTAACTCTGCAGGCGGGCAGCACGGTGGCCCAGTGGGTAGCGCTGTCGCCTCACAGCAAGAAGGTCCCAGGTTCGAATCTCTGCTCGGGTGCCTTTCTGTGTGGAGTTTGTATGTTCTCCCCGTGTCCATGTGGGTTTTCGCCAGCCACTCCGGTTTCCTCCCACAGTCCAAAAAACATGCTGCGGCATAGGTTAATTGGCTTGCAGATTAAATTACCGTCAGTGCCCAGTAATGGACTGGCGTCCTATCGTGGGTATATCCCTGCCTCGCGCCCTGTGTCCGCCGGGATAGACTCCAGCTCACCGCGACCCTGTACAGGATTAAGCGGTTCTGACAATGAGATGAGATGAGAACTCTGTCATCAGCATTATTTTAGGGCCCGCTTTAGGACATATAACACAAATACATAAGAGGTTAACTAAAAATAACCAGAGCTTTATTTAAGTCGCTGAAGAGAAAAGGATCTTTACAATTATATAGACTCCTATTTCTCCTAAAAAACAATGACGAACAAATGTTTATGTTTATATATATCTTCAAGTTAATGATAATACCAGTCATTTGCTGAATATATATATCAAAATGCCACAAAAAAAAACCGCCGTACTATAGTAGTAGAAGATGAACAAGTTGGATCGATCCACGTGGTTTCCATTTTCAAATGGAAATTTAACACGGGATGTAAATTAGTTTGTTGGCTGATAACTGTACAGTGTGCTAGATCCAAAGACTTAGACTTGGAAATTAAATTCTATGAAGAAATTCGACGAAGCAAATAAACGGCAGGAAAAATACATTTAATTTTACTCCAAGAAAGGCCTTTCAAACGTGAAAATAAAGCTTGAGCAGCTAAAGGAATGTAGCAGGTACCGCTCACAAACCGTGCACTCGTCAGTTCAGTTGGCTCTGACAGCGACACTTTCAAGGAAGGATATTTTATGCATTCAGTTATTTTTTTTGCTATGTATTCATAGCGCTATATGAATACAAATAATAATAATTGTATTCATAGAGCGCTTTTCACCCGAGGGTCACAAGGCGCTGAACAATAGAACGGAAAATCAGCAACACAATAACATTTTTGGGTTTTTTTAAATATCCACGTCGTTGCAGAACAACACGTAAAATATGATCTGACTTTTAACTAAAACTTTAAAGTACTAAATTATCAGTGTTTATAATACATACATTAGCAAATAGTTTCATGTAATATATTTCTGGAGTGTTTATCCACCGAAGGTCACAAAGTGCCGCACATAACTGCAGAGAGAACGGCACATCAACAACGAGATGAGAACAGCAAATCAGCAATAACGTTTTTTTTAGTTTTTTTTACAAATCAGAGCTGTGAAGAGAACGTCATATTAACATCTGGACAGTTCAACTGAACGTCAAATAGTAGCAACAAATTATAGAAGGACGTAAAATAAGTGATTAAAAACAAATTATGCAACAAACAAGGAAGGAACAAATGTTCCCGAGCAGGCGCAGGTCAGAAGAGAGCCATCATCCCGGCACAACAACACTGAGCCGCATCAATAGTCTAAGCCGGAGGACTTGAAAGCCTTACGGAACAAGTGAGTCTTGAGACGAGATTTGAAGATGCCCAAGGACTCAGCTGATCGAATTTCTAATGGAAGGGCATTCCAGAGTCTGGGAGCAGCGTGCGAGAAGGTTCTGTCACCCATCGAATGGAGATGCGACCTGGGCACATGCAGCAAGCCCGTATTGGAGGATCGAAGTTGTCGTGTTGAGGAGGGTGCCTGAAGTAGGTCACGGATGTATGTCGGAAGAGCGCCAGTGAGAGTCTTGTGGGTGAGAAGGAAAATCTTGAATTCAATCCTGTATTTAACGGGTAATCAGTGGAGAGACATCAGTGCTGGGGATATGTGATTGTGGATGAGTGTGTGAGTGAGGACTCTAGCAGCCGCATTATGCATACGTTGGAGACAATGGAACAGGTAGGTAGGGGTGCCAGGCAGCAGTGCATTGCAGTAATCGATTCCTGCGGAGAAAGAGCTTCTCAGCATCCGTGGGTGACAGGATGTTGCGCAGTCTGGCTATATTTTTGAGATGGAAATAGGCGACCTTCATCACCTTGTTGATGTGTGTCTCGAAGGTGAGTAAGGAATCAAGAGTCACACCTGGACTCTGGACTGCCTTAGCAACTTCAGTGGTCTGGTCGTAAAGCATCAATTGGATAGGTTCAGCCTTGGACTATTCGTATGGGGTTCCGACAAGCAAAACTTATATTTTGTCGCTGTTTAGTTTTAGAAAATATGAATTGAGCCAGGCGTTCACATTTGACAGTGAGGATGACATATAAAGCCCAGACGCATTGATGGATGACTGCGTGTATAAAGATTTTGATGTCATCGGCACAGCAATGGTAGCTGAGATTGAGGCTGCGCAGGATATGGCCAAGAGGTTGTATAATTATTATGGGTGTAAAGCCAAGTGCTGGCTCATAAAAAAAAATCTCGAGCACAATTGCTTCAAGTCACACAGCAATTAAACATGTCACGGCCCACCAACAGCCGATCAAATACAGAGCTGCCCGCTCACTGCAGATCACTGGAGACTCAAACGCATGTGGTTTAACTAAGTCCTTGGCATCACAGGGAAATGAAGCCCTAAACTTCACAGGCACTAGTCGGCAGGCATTGCTTCGTAAACATGGCAATGTTAACAAGTCACGTGCAGGAGCCAGGTTAATATCGACAAACAATGAGATACGAGTCCGGAGAGAGAATACTAAGGTTATAGAATGCAATTACGGTCATATCGACCGAGCAGTATGGTTATATTTTAGGAGGCAAGGTATGAATGAGATGGGACAAGCATTTTAAAATAGACAAAGGCCTATTGGCTCTTCGAGTTTTATGTCAAAGCGAGATAATGAAATTGGTATTTTGTGACGTAAATCTTCTTGGCGAATGCAATTGTGAGGCATCTATTTTTGCAGTGACACCTATTGCATTCGTTTCCATCTCGTGAGGAGAAGCTTCAAGAATCAATCACTTCACAGTTCACACGCACTGCATACGTGTTAAGCATTACCTATCCATGCATGCATGACAGTCTTTTCAATTCAATGACGTATTTGTTGTACTGATGAAGGGTTTTCACGGCTCGATATATGATAACTGCTTCGAAAAACTGTTCTTTCGGAATAGCTGTGAGTCATAGCACGCCTGAGGATGCCTCCAACGTCGGAGGCAATATGTCGTGAAAGAGAGAGAGGAGGGGCGCTCGATATGGCTATCATTCTGAAAGAGTAACTTTTGGAAGGAATCATCAAAACATTTGTTATCAGACAGGTAGGTATCAGAGCCACCGCAGAAGTAACAGATATACAATTTTTTTTCAAATACTGTGGTTTATATAATAAACAATTATGCTTCTAATGTCCAAAAATGATATGCAAGTCTCAAACTAGCAAAAAAAACCCCAACTCAACATAATTGTCAATAACACTCTAGCCTTAAAATGTAAAAATAGACGTAATAGGTGACATTTCAGGCAGTGGTACTTCTTCATAGCAAATAAATAATAATAGCACTTCTAGAGTGCTTTTCACCCGAAGGTTACAAAACGCTGCACAGTGCTGTGGAGAGAACAGCATGTCAGCAACAACAACGACATATGAACGGGAAATCAAGAACAATAACATTGGTGATTGCTTCGAAAAAGCAGCTCTCTCGGGACAGCCGCGTCGTTCGCTTCCTCTCTCCACCACGCGACGTTTCGCCTCACACGTTAGAGGAGGCATCCTCAGACCTCGTGCATCGAGCCGTGAAAACCTACATCATTACAACCATAACGTTTTTTTTGTAACAAATGTGAGCTGTGGAATAAACGGCATGTGAACAACAACAATAACGAAGGGCCACTGTTAAAATTGAATTCTGCATAGCAATGCTATTGTGCATTATGCGTGTAGCTAAATGTTGCTTCATTAAATAGTCCACTCTCATTAGACTTCAGTTGGAGGATCCACCTCTTAAACTCTGACATGACACTGGCAGTGAGTGTGTATGAAACATGTCATTGATCCTGAGCGTTCTCCATAGATATCTCAACTATGTGGGGAGGGACCCGTCATGTGCATAACACCTCCCATCCCTTGCATTTCCTTACCCCATGTTTATTTAGTTCAACCAGGTGAGACTTCACCAGGAGGGTGAACTAGTTCACCAACATGACAAAAGCAAAACATACAAAACAGAGTAGAGCAATAGAGACATTAAGAAATCAGAGCAAAAACAACTGTCACTTGAATACTAAAAATATTGCACAAACAAAAATCAATCATAAATAACACATTTCACGTAACAAGTGAGCATGGGCAGATGTTTTTTAGATCAATTACAAATCCGTTACCGATACATTAAACGGATTGATGGTGACTTGTACTAATGTGGAAACACACAAGGATGTACAGTTTGTCAAATGCCATTGCAAGTGAAGTTATTATTTAAAAACTGACAACATCATATTGTGATTTAGATGCTGCTGAGACTATCACCCATGCCTTCATGGCAACCCCACTCGACTACTGCAGCGCGCTGCAACACGGCCTCCCCATCCCTCATCTCCAAAACCCAGATGCTCCGAAATGTGGCTGACAGACTCATCTCTCACATATCACCCCAATACGCCGGTCTCGCCACTAAGCCCAATACAATCCCAGATTAACTGCAAGATCGCACTCACCATCTTAGAGATCCTCCGTGGTTTCGTTTCTTATCTCTCCCTACCTCTCCCCTTATATCTCACTATGCTCTGCTCCATGCACTCTCTGCCACAGCAAATATATCTGTCAGCCTCCAGTCAAATTTCGCTCTTTGGGAGGTTGCTTATTCCTCTCTGGTGTCCCCATCGTCGAGAACTCCATTTTTCCAGCCATTTTTTTCTGCTATCTCCCTGCTCTTATTCAAGTCCAGGCACAACATCTTTACAATTTTCTCTGCCCATGACAGCATCCCACCGCAAAATAAATGTCCGCTGTTTCTGTCAGTGACCTGAGATGCGTTCACATTTCGACCCTATATAAATCCAAATTGTATTGTGTTCTGTTCCCACGGGGAGTTTCCAATGATCCCAAAGTACAGCCAATATTGATTTCTCACAAAGCAAATATGCATTGCGATAGTCGTCATGACTCATCGAAGATTGATGGGCAACCCCGGCACGAGCTCAATTCTACAAAGTCAATGTCTTGTTCGTAATATCATCCGCACATTTGTTTTCACTGGATGACATATCGGCCTTCTCATTCCCGGCACCAACATCCGGTCGCATCGAGACCTGGGGCAGAGGTTAAGGGGACTGAGACGGAGAATGGAGATTCGATAAGTCACCCGCCTGAGTGACAGGTCACTGGCAACGGTGGGCCAGAAACCACCAACGAAGGAGGGCAGATAGATGTTTATTATTACATCATAAAATACCCAGTGAGCTTGCAAGCTCTAGATGTGGGATTCCTGGACACAAGAGAGGACGTAGACTGGAAAGATTAAAGTGTTGTGTGTGTGCAGGGCAGCAGACAGCTCAATATTCATCACATCTGATTTCACACGAGTCGCCCCGGGACTGTCAATGTCTGTGTCCAACTTGGAGCTCAACTAGGGCATCACACGAGCCCAACAAAGCCTTCAAACAAATATAGAACACTTATCATTTTGAGTACACATAATTACGTAGCTGGTACACATATATTGATCTGCTCTGATGTTGTTGTTGACAGGCCGTTCTCTCCATAGCTCTGTGCAGCGCTTTGTGAGCCTCGGGTGAAAAGCGCTCTGAAAGTGCAATTATTATTATATGCGAGCACCAGTTTCACGTTGTTTGCAACGATCATACCTTGCACCCTCTGCTGGGATAGGCTCCGACTCACCGTCGATGGAGCATGTACTGATAATGCATGATTACAAGAAACTCTCAACAAGACTGTGGGGTCGTAAGTAATCTGTGAACTGCACATGGATCTTCTCAGCTTCCAGGGGTAACCACACGCATTACAGGGAAGGAGTTGGGTTCACCTCGTGTATCACTTCAGCCGAAGTGGGATTAAGAACCCGGTGTGTGCTGTTTCGTAATCAGCTTGTATTTATCATTCCATGCACACGTACAGGGAATTTGGCAACCCCAGTGTTTTGATGTCATACTACCACCAGATGTTTTTTTTGTTACCTTGGCCTTTTCAGTTGATATCCCTGTGGACATATGGCGGCACCCTTTCCCACGAAGGTAACTGATGCCAATTAGTGTTCCGTGCGAGCAGAATGAAGGAGAGACTGGGTGAGAGCATCGAAAAGGTCATTTGACGGACACACGCGATTGTGCGTGGAAAATGCACTAAGAAGAGGCGTTGGAGATGGCTTGGTTGGAGGTGGCAGCTCCTCCCTCATCCACTCCTCCACCTCCCGCCTGTGCTTAATGACAATAGTTGTAAGTGGCAACAGAGACTGGGCTGAAGATTCTAGCAGGATGTGCGCCCTGTCGGGGTTTCCGTTCATCGGGAACCCTGTGATAATCTACTCTCCTTTAACAAGTTTGCCACTTCAACGCAGCATTTACTGGTGGCGTACTGTCCAGCAACATTTCAATTCAGCCGACTCGTACATGGATGGTAGAAGTGGCTGACTTTGCGCAAACGAAATGATTACATCACAGGTTTCATAGCGATGGGTAAAGGAACCACAACGGAGGGTAGGTATGCAGAGTGGATGGTGTGTTTGCAAAAGGCTGGGCACCAACACTGCTTCTTCAATTAATGAACTGCAGAAGGCGGAGGCATCTCTAAACCCAATAATTTATGACCGGGCTGCACAGAGGTGTTAAAAGTTATAAAAAGTTATTAGGTTACATCTTCTGGTCTAACCTTTTCGATTATTACGTCTCACACTTGTAGTAAACGCAGAATGGAGCATGACCTGCACACCGCTTTGACATTATATAGAATTATAGAGGCTCTGCAACAGCTACAGTTGTTTGTTTTAGCCAGGAACACAGCAGAGGTTGTTGAAAGCAATTTGGGGCGGGCGGGCGGGTGGGGAGGGTGCGGAAATATGTGCACGGCGGTTTTTAAGAATAACTGCTGTTGTGGTGTGTTCAATCAGTTTGAAATGACTTACAAGGTTTGAAGATGATTATTACAATAGAGGCTCACAAACCGCATTTATTCCATTAGCCGAGGTATGATTTTCACATTTGTGCGAATTTGCTAAATGTATGCTAGTCCAACGGTGACAGCTTTAGACCAACTGTGCACGCACACGTACATACATACAAACACACATTGATAAAACCAAGTTTATTTTTTTGTTCCTTTTGCTGTTTCAGCTCACGTTCACATAACACGCATCGACAATTCCGTTTGAGCTGATTGCAATATACATGTAAGGTTTCTAGGTTTATTACCGTTCTAACAATCTGTAAGTGGGCGACGCGGTGGCGCGGTGAGTAGTGCAGCTACCTCACAACAAGAAGGTGCCGAGTTCGGTTCCCGACTCTTGTGCCCGACTCCGGTGCCTTTCTGTGTGGCGTTTGCGTGTACACTCCCCATATCCGCATGGGTTTTCACTGGATAGTCTGGTTTCGTCCCACCGTCCAAAGACACGCTGCTGCCCAAGCTAATTGTCCTGCTGAGTAAATTGCCCCAAATAACATGCCTTGCGATGTACTGACGTAACATCCTGGATATAGCCCCACATTTGTGCCTTATGTCTGCCGAGAGAGTCTCTGGCCTATCCCGGTAGTCATAGGGCAAGGCGTCTCGATGGACCAGGTCAAACTCCACGTGGCTTTAAGAAGCGACATTAACTTTTCAACACGGTCCTCTGACAGCTCGAATTTTTACATCTCCTTTTGGTAATAAAATGTTCACTATGAACCAGGTCGAACTAGTGTCTGTTCTCACAGATTCTGGATAGCGATGCCACCTCAGATGCAGAAAACACCAAAACATATTGTGGGGATTAACAGTTTATGAGATAGAGCTATACAGTACATGTGCAACTAGCAAAAATCCAGCTGCTGAGTGACTTGTACCAGGAACACGTACAAATTTCCCAATGACAGACTGCCTCAAAAACGGAGGACGATCCTGGATAACCAGGACACGTGGCAATCTTATCTCCGCTAGCATAGCTTAAAAATCTATTTTTATAATGAACCAATTACTGCGAACTAGGTGGAAACGACAGTGACAGTTCCTATGGCTTTTGGAGCCTCGTTGTTGGGGGCCTCTGTTGTTAAAATTAATGCCGGCCGCCTCTCAGTTAAGCCGGCCCTGCTTATCACACTGTGCTGCCATAGCTACAGAGAAGTCCTGTGGCCTTGTCTCAAGGCTAACAGCAGAGGCTGCTGGTTTTAACTGGTTCTGAAGATCGACGGTTCAACTTTCCTCGTCATTAAATAATCCCAATGGAAAATTTGCTGTTTATTATTTAAAGCAACTAGACAATTTATAATTTTTTTACATTTGAATGCAGGAGTCCAAATGCATTTTTAAAGCTGGACTGAATTCGACTGATGATATCTGAAGTCGAAAATATTGCTGCTGAGTTTTAGATCATTAGCAAAATCGAGACCCAAACTAACTACATTCATAATAACCACTGCCTTATAACCAGTCGTTATTTGACACAGCTTATAGTGATCAATGTGAGATTTTTCAACCTGGGCTTTAGCAACATTGCCAGTGCAGCTCCATGATGTCATGTTTTTCTTTTTTATCAGGTTTAAGCGCATTCCGTTTTGAACATCCCCACGGAATCGTGGCGTTGCCGCGTGGCTTGTTGTGCAATCGTAAATTGTAAAACGTTGTAGCCGAACACACATTTCACACCCCCCGCCTAATGTCACGACCTTCTCGGTGACCTATGCACACACTTGGCCACGTTTATCGTAGACGATGTAAACAGCACGACACCAAAACACGGAGATGGCGGTGGTGACGGCCGCTGTAATGGTTGTGAGTGGGAGTGTGAGGGCACAATCATATTCGCGAGACTGATGTCAAATCTTGTAATGCCAAATACACAACGACGATTCCCTTGAAAATCATTCACAAGCCTGGGCTGAACACTTGGCTTGAGTAAGTGAAACGGTGTCCCTCTACCTGAAAAAGGACGAGACAATACAACCTCCATACTCCTCGCCACACCCCCCCCCCCATAATGCAGTAAATACAGGGAATGCAACGAGAGACGTTATCTGAGGATTTTGTGCAGTCTATAACAGGACAGAAGGCTCTGTTGTCATCACACCAGCTCGCTAGCCTTTACAGTCAAGGATCACAGAATTAGGCTACTCATAAAACTCTACTGTCAAACAAAAGTGCTATTTGCTCTCTTGTGCTGACGTGGAAAGTCACGTATAACCTTATGGTCCAAATGTGGAATATCAGCCACAAACACTGAGTCGCCCGTTGCTAAATCTTTGCTGGGTTTAAAAGCCCTCGTGTGCTGCACTATGGGCAGAACGGGTGAGTTCTTGACAAAACTACTGCAAGGCAATATTTGTAATATCAATTAAAATAATTACGTACGGTGTGACGTGTATATATTTACATTCAACGGCGGAATGATTCCAGATTTTGTATAAAATGTAATCACAAAGTCGTATTGTATATGAGGGTGGTAGCAAGATTTGCTTGATACTTTCAAATGAAGAGAATATAAATGCAAAATTTGATGAGGAAAGGTTCGCTGGGCGAAGTCCAGTTTTATATCAGTGCTTTTAAAATAGATCCTTTCTGGATGGGTAAAAATGAGACCTCATCATTGTGCGGGTCAGTGCTTGAATTGGCAAATGTATATGATTCTTAATGCATGTACCAGATGTAGCCTTATCACCACATTTTACATTTCAGCATCATTCTCCAGAGCATCATCCATCGCTGAATCGTTCATCACAGAAAACACATCAGAGAGTAAACGTCAATGCGTCATACACAAACGGTTCTAGAAGGGACAGGGCACAGGCTGTGGTCATTATTTAAGTGCTGGGAACCAGTAAAATAGCGTATAACATTTACTTGGGTGTTTATTATTATTGTGTTTACCTCTGCATCACTTTGTCTTGACAGAGAAGAACTTTGCACACGTCCATGGCACTATATGCCTGGTGGGGAGGAACTCTAAAACGATAACCCTTTCACGTCGCTTCTCTAAAGGGCACCACCCTCCACCCCCTCCGTTGTGTTAAGCAAGTCTGCGTAGTTTATCGTTTTGCTGATCATACTACTGCGTTCCGCCCACAGTCCAAGTTGTTCTAGTTTCATATGCAAGACGGTAGATTTAATGTCATTAAATGTGATGGTAATTGTCGAAACTTTAATTATATTTGTGGATTGAAGGCGATGATTACATTTTGGCATCGATGATTCATCACTCTCTGCCTCCGCTCACTCTGCCTCTGATGAGACAGCTGACATTTACAACAGCTCGTTAATATAGCATACTGGATGAATTGGTCCCAATAAAATCACACTGTGTCTCAGGTATAAAAACATCCCGCTGGTATACTGTTGAACTCCGGGACCTCAAGGTGAATACACACAGATCCGAACGGACTTGGGAGAAAATATGGCCTCACCGTTCATGCTCAAATCTTTAAGGACCAGCTCAATCGCTACCGGAAGGGACTTGATTACGCCCCTACCAACCACTTTTCCAGCATCCTAGCTGATACCTGGGACAAGCCCAAGATCCTCTTCTCGACCATCCATCGTCTCCTTCATCCAATCAATCACTTACCCTCACCTCTCTTCATTAATAAAGACTCGGCGGATCAGTTGATTCAATTTTTCTCAGAAAAAAATAAAGCTCACCGCATCTCTATCCAGTCTCAACCACCAACCAATACCCCAACAATTGTTCCTTCTCCTACATCGATCTCAAAACTCCTGGAATTTTCCGATTTAATGGAATCTGTTGTCTCTTTATTAGTTACCAGATCTCGGCCTACAAACTGCTCTTTGGACCCCTTCCCATCCAAATTCATCTGGTCAAATTTCAAATCCCTTGCCGCTTTAGTCGCTAATCTTTTCAACAACTCACTTCGCTCTGGCATCGTTCCCCCACTATTCAAATGTGCTGCGCTTACTCCGCTGCTCAAAAAACCTGGCCTTGATTGCAACATCCCTGATAATTATCACCCCATCTCAAATTTACCATTCCTCTCTAAAGTCCTTGAGCGTGCAGTAGCCATGCAACGTCAGAAACACGTCCTCAGGCAGTCCTCCAGGATTCCTTCCAATCTGGGTTCAGATCTGGCCATAGTACTTAAACTCATCTCATCTCATCTCATTGTCTGAAACCGCTTATTCCTATACAGGGTCACGGTGAAGCCGGAGCCTATCCCGGCAGACACAGGGCGCAAGGCAAGGATATACCGACGATGGGACGCCAGTCCATCGCCGTAGTACTTAAACTGCTCTGGTCAAAATAGTTGATAACCTACTGATGAAGGCTTGCCAAGTATTCTTGTCCTCCTGGACCTGAGTGCAGCCTTTGATAACGTTGACCTCCATACCTTACTGGAGTGACTGGAGAGCTTCCTGAGGGTTCAATCCTCGGCCCATTCCTCTTCAGCATATACATAAAAGCACTTGACCATATTCTGCGCAGCCTCAATTTCAGCGACCATTGCTATGCCGATGACATCCAAATCTATATCCACGCAAAGCCATCCATCAATTCGTCTGGTCCATGCCTGTCGCCCTCAGTGTCAACTATGAAGGCTTGGCTCAATTCAAATTTCCTAAAACTAAATGGCGACAAAACAGAAGTTTTGCTTGTCAGAACCACGCAACAATAGTCCAAGGCTGAACCTATCCAATTGATGCTTGACGACCCGACCATTGAAGTTGCTAAGGCAATCCGGAGTCTAGGAGTGACTCTTGATTCCTCACTCAACTTCGAGACATACATCAACAAGGTGCCAAAGGTAGCCTATTTCCATCTCAGAAACATATTCAGACAGTACAACATCCTGTCACCCTCTGATGCTGAGAAGCGAAAACACATCTTCATCTCTTCACGAATCGATTACTGAAATGCACTGCTCCCTGGCATCCCTGCCTACCTGATCAATCGCCTCCAATGTGTGCAGAATGCAGCTGCTAGAGTCCTCCCCCGCACATCCACGATCATATATCCTCAGTACTGATGTCTTTCTACTGGATTCCGGTTAAGTACAGGATTGAAGATCCGCCTTCTCACCCACAAGGCTCTCACTGGCGTTGCTCCGACATACATCCGTGACTTACTTCAGGCACCCTCCTCAACACAATTTCGATCCTCCAATACGGGCTTGCTGCACGTGCCCAGATTGCATCTCCGTTCGATGGGTGACACAGCATTCTCGTGCACTGCTCCCAGACTCTGAAATGCCCTTCCAAATGGAAATTCGATCAGCTAAGTCCCTGGGCATCTTCAAATTCCATCTCAAGACTCATTTGTTTCATAAGGCATTGAAGTCCTCTGGTTACGACTGTTGATGCTGCTCACTATTGTTGCACTTAGATTATGGCTCGCTGTTGACCTGTGCCTCTTCAGGAACACTTATTCCTTAATTCATTTGTTTAACAATTATTTTTATTTATTATTTTAGGTCCTTCACTGATTTATGGCCATTATTTTACTTTAAATTTATCTACTATGATGTTGTTGTTGTTGACATGCCGTTTACTACACAGCTCAGATGCGTAAAATTTTTTTGTTATTGTTGTACCGTTCTAATGTTCTTGACATGTTTTTCTCTCCACAGCTCTGTACAGTGCTTTATGACCCTCGGGTGAAGAGCACTCTAGAAGTGCAACTATTATCATTCATGTATTGATTATGATATTATCACAGTTAAGCCACTGACACGTTATAATTAGTTGTTCGTTGTATTGATCGCATTCATATTGGTTTTACCACATTGTGAAATTGCATTTTAACGTGTAAATATATCAATACCATTGGTCATTTATAAATTTTTATAACAGAGCTTTAGCGATACTATGTTCACAAGCAGTCATATTTACTTCTAGTTTGCCCATTTATACGCATGTAGTGGATTTAAAGAAGCCTCTATGAATGGCAGTATGCTAAAGGATAACATCTGGCAAGTCGCAAAACATCTTCCATTTTATAGCTTTTGGAATCATAATCATCTGCAATTGCCACTTCGGTATCTAATGAAAGGCAATTCCACAGAATTCCAGTGTCATGTTCAAAAATTGTAAGACATCATAATTAGTACTCTTACTTAATATTCTATGTTTAGTGTTCATTTAGTACCATTATATGGAATTACAGCATATGTTATCCTTCTTGGAGGTATGCATATGTGTGTAAAAACGTATGTATATTAAGTATAGAAAATAAGGGTAATAATACTTTGAGACTGGCCACTGCCATCAGACCGCAAACTATTCACTGACTGCTCTAAAGTACCAAAGGAGAGGAGTATAAGTTGATCCTTTGAACCTATGACTGTGGATTGCCATCAATGTAATTCTCCAGTTGGATCATGGACGCTATCGAGAGTCCATGTCCTTTCCTTCGTGGTTACTTATGCATTCAACGTGATTGAAACTTTTCAACTCCTGAACCCATTCTGGCCTTC
>JAZEWT010000001.1:39863859-39877264 GCA_036362905.1 Mordacia mordax
GGGGGGGGGGGCGCCACAGCACAAGAAGATGAAAGGGCTCGCTCCCAGAAAACCGACCAAAACTCCCTCACAATTGTTCTATTATGGATTTGGAGCCATAGCGTGCGGCAGCAGGGAGCGTCTTGGCTTTTTTCTGAAATAGCGCTGAAAAATGTGTCACCGGTGGCTGACTCAGTGGTGTGTGTGGGTGACGCGGAGCGCTCTGGGTCCATTTGCAGACAGGTGCCGCCCAAGGAGAGAAATGCTGACGCACTGAGCGGTGGTCATAGACATCGTGAGACACAGGCCACAGTGTTATGCCCCGTGCGACGGGAATAATAATTTAAAAATACAATTTCATCCATTGTCTGGGGAATTCATTAGAAGGGAGAACGGATCAGAGGCGTGAGGTAATCTGCAGCTTGCGGGGGGGGCAGTTAATACATTCGGTTAGCCGGCACCAACTCGCCAGGCACGTAATTAATGAATGTTGGTTCCAGTTGTGCAAGGAAATCGAAGAACTCTGAGGAAATCCACGCAGAACATGAGGAGAACACATAAACTACACAGGGAAAGGGGCGCACAGAGGTGCAAATGGAACCACCTCGGTCGGGCAGGACCTTGTTTGTGTGAGACGAGGAGTTCCCGACGTTCGCTTCAAACGTCGCCGAGGTCCTCCCCAGGCCCTGTGGCCTTGTCGCCACTCAATGTGTGGGAGTTTCCTTTGCTAATCCTGTGTTTGAGTTTGCATAAATATATATATACGTAATGTCGCTGTTCTTTTCAATCTGCATAGACTTCACCACAGTTGTACACAGATTGACTCATCCAAGCGAAACATTAAATGAGATTGTTTGGCTCAAAGCCTTTTGCTTTCTGTGAAAATGTGGTGTGAAGATACATTAATAAGTATGTAATAATAATAGTAGTGTATATACAGTAGTAGTGCATATAAGCATGTAAAGTACTACACAATGTTCGTACAGCGTAGTTCATGTATAGTATTTAGTCTAAACGTGGATCTGTCAAAATCAACTATTTAAATCCCTCCATATAGTAAATACTGTGATGTTAACGTGGTTCTGCAATTACTTTTGGTGACCAAAGCTTAAATAATGTACAGGACATGTATGCATACATCCCCTCTTATAATTCTCTGTCAAATTGAAGTTGGCTTGCGCCATCATCTATCAATATTTGGGCGCTGTGCGCAGAGGCGTGAGGGACACGTGTGTTCAGGGTGCATTGGGGTGCAGCGGTCACCCCCTCGCTCATGCGATGTCCACGCAAGCTGTGGGGGAGAGGGGCGATTGCAGCTATGGCAAAAAAATTTCCCATGAACCCAAACGCCACCCCTACTCTCAAAAATGCAGTGCCCAACAGACTGGGCATTGCTCTGTTCCAGGTCCAACTCCGGAATAGCACCCAGGAGAGTGCTTGCAGGGAGCAAGAGAGTGCTTTCAGGGAGCATGCACTTTCTTACATCATCATCATTAAGGCGTTTTTCCCAATTTTCATCGGAGTAGTCATTATTACGGACCATTGTTTTACACTTTTTCCTATTCTTTGCATCCTCTCTCGTTAAATCCATCGTCTTAAGGTCGCCTGCCACCATCGGTATTCACATTATGATCGATCTAACTATACCGATTTTTCCTCCTTCCACTTCAAATTTCATTCACTTTTTCCTTTCAACATCACCCCTGCCCTTACAACCTAAGGAAATGCCTTCTCGTGCCTCCATCCAGCACTGGATATTAACTTGGTGGTAACATTTCAAATATGATAGAGTTGCAGCCCTGCAATTACTCTTTTTGCTAATTGCTGGCAGCAGGACCCCGACTAGAAAGAGCCCAAGACAGCTGCTCCAGGCAGTGTTTGGCCTACTCGGCCACACTGCCAAGACGCCTCGGATAAGGTTGGAGTACCCACACGTTACTCCATTATACATGGCCTGCCAATCGACCAACGTTCAAATACAGTCCATAATATAAGAATCAATAAAATATGGTGCCTGATGTTGACGTGGCTGAGTGGCCAAGGAGACGAACAGCTTAATCAACGTACTTTTTGTCAGCACAAGCTACTTGTTTGAAATGTGAGGAGCTGCCAATAATTATACCAGGTTCTCATGTGTCACATTATTTCAAGGTCTCGGCCTGACCACCGGTATTAAAATAAGCAGTAGTATAAATGTAATCTTCATTTAAAGTGGAACAGCCCTGGTCTGTGAAATGTAATTAACGAGATGACTGATGTAAGGTGACCTGCTCTGTATGGGGTACAGATGAGTGTCGTCTAGCTCTGGGTGAGACTAATGTAAAATTAAATATAGCTGTTTACTTACTTTTACAAGACTTCAGGTTCGTAAAAAACAACTCAGTGTGCTGTTATTCTCGTTTAAAAACAATCATTTGCATCAGGGGTATACAGAATGAATGATCTAACTCCAAAGGTCATGGTACGTAAAATTCTTATACGAGGTGTTGTGAATGTTTTACCCCATACGGTTCTCAAATGTTTGCGACGACCCATTGTACAACATGTATAGCGCTATGCACCTGTTAATGCGACCGTGGACATATACACAGCCATTCTAAGAATTAGCTTAATGTTTGCACTTTCATTCATTACCAGTAATTGCTTGTAATCCACTATAATATCCACAGAAATGAACCTGCATACTTTAAAGATTAAAAACACGTTCAGGCAGCACGATTTACCTTGACATTTGTAAACATGTAGTTTGTTTTCTCTACTTTTTACAACAGTAAATTCCATAAACAATAAAATATTGGACAACATGTGCATTTGTGCAAATGCAACATTTAAAATCTGGCTTTTCTATAAAAAAATAAATAGCTAAGTAAATAAATAAATCGACTAATAAAATAGTAAGTTATGCAATAAACTCACAGTCTTGGGCCTATGTTGTATTTGCTGTAGCGAGCAGCGCAGAAATGTACTGCACCGAGACTATACGGAGCTCATTTAGAGTCAATCAGAAGTTCAATGAAAACCATTTAAAGGTACGGAATGTGGAGGCAACATCTGCTGTAGAAGGGGGCACTGTCGCAAATATGTAGTGAGCTGTCGTGGTGGATCGAGTCTCCATTAAATATCCAACAGCTTTGGGGGTCAATGCTCAAATGCACGACCGTCCAGTCATGATGATGAACCGATGTCCAACGCACATGATGCACCATCAGCCGCATTATGAATTCAGACGTGTGCTTACACTGCTGCAAATACAATATGCGTCCCTTCGCCACCTGCGTCTGCCGGGACAGCTGCTCAGTGGCCAGGTCGATGTGCTCGCCAAGGGCTTCCACTGCAGTTATTGTGCGAAAGGTGGTGTCAGCGCCACCGGGTGCAGCCACTGTTCCGTGACAGATTCTCACAGACGAGCGACCGACAGCGGAAGAGGTTCTGCCGTGGAAATGGGCATCCGTGCCACGCGGCTACCAAACCTTTCCCTTCACCTCCACCTGCTCGCCAACTCAAAACACTCTTCTCCGGATTCCACCAAGGAACCAGCCGAGGGGATCGATGCACCCTCGAGACATTGTCGATCGTTGCTTTTCGCCGACTCGCCTGCCTCTCTCTCATATCTCCTCCAGGCAGTCTACAGGCACGAGGCCCTTCTTGCGGCCGCTTTGCACACGTACCAGGCCCTGCACGGGCAGGCTGCCCTTCTCCACGCAGATCTTCCGGGGCCGGGCAGCATGACGAGGGGTGGGTGAGAGACGGGGCACAGGGTGAAAATGGAGAGGAGACGGCGAGCAATGGATGCATTAAAGTCGAAAGGTGAGAGAAAGCCCAAATTGTACCGACTGATGTGGTTATTCATCACCAAACCAATAAACAGAACGGGCACGCTGCAATTTAATAATGAGTCACTAAAATAGAGAGCGCGATAGGTGTGGAGGGAAAGACAATTGCAGATGAATCAGCGGACATACTAAACAACAGATGGGAATAGATATTCTTTGTGAAATATCAGCGAAGAAGAGAGAGCTCGGGAGAGAGCATCAAATGGAAGCCACAAGTTCCCATTTATAATGAAACGAAGCCTTTCTGCTCAGCTGCTATTTGCACCAGTGGTGCACGGTATGTGAATGCAGAGAGACCATGTCCTAGGTAATGAAACACATTCCACTGCTTTTGCTTGATAAGTCAAACGTCTGTTCGTAGTCGCGCCTACTCCTATATGTGTTAGGAGCAGCGTAAAAGTGTTTCCTTTTTAACACGACATCGAGATGTTGATAGGCTGATGTCGCTCCTGACCTTGTCGCAATGAAACCCTGGCACTGTGCAATTGGCTTTTGAACGTTTGTTGCGTCGCAGGATTTCCACATCAAGAGCAAGCAAGGTCATCGGGTATTTTCTGCTGTAATAATAAACATCAATCTATGAGCCTGGCTTTTGTCCCCATTACCTGTACTCGGTATAAAATGACAACCGTGTATGGTGTGAGAAATCAGAATTGGATACACATAGATAGCAGAATGGCAGCATATGTGAACGCATTGCGTGTCTGCGGATACTGCTGCGTTCATGTAGGCATGGGTGTGTATATTCGTGAGTGACGGTATGAGTATGTCTTGGAAGATTCAACATTATTTTTGGATTCACACATGTAGCGGTACTGTAGTGGTCAGGACACTGCTATGAACTCAGAGACATGAGTTTGATTCCCAGCCACGGCCAGCATCAGCCATAAATGTCTGAACTGGTCCTGGGTCATCCCGACATCGACTCAGCCTTAAATGACCACCTAGTGGCGTGTTTGTAAAAATGAGCACCGAGAAGATGAAGGTGGATGGGCGCGAGTCAAACAACAGCACTTGCCCAAGCAGCCTCACATGGCCACACAGAGTACCTTCATCCGGGGGTGAAAGTAATTTAAATTTCTTAGCTTTACAGTTGCATTACAACTCCATTGCCCACGGACACCGTAGCGAATGTTTTGGCAAATTTCTTAACGGCACGCTGTATCAGATCGTACCAGCTAACTTGTACCGTCTTGCCTTAACAAACTGTAGGGGCAAGTTCTCTTACCGAGCACGAATAAAGGCCAACATGGTACACGAAGAGGTGGATGGCCAGCAGCACGTCAAGCCGCCTTTGTCTCCCTCGTGGAGATGCTTACACACCGCACCAGATATTGATTTGATACTAAGCCGAGCTAGAGGAGGCCCGGGACCGGTTCAGAAGGTCGTCACTGGCGTTGGCCATGAGCCTGGTTTGCAGCACGCTAAAGCCTACTCGATGCGCGTGCATGGGAGCGGGCGCGGGCGCGGCAGCCGTGCCGACCCCAGCGTGACGGCCGTTCCCGGCAGTGCCCGTCGTGCCCGCACGGCGCTACCTGCTCGAGGTTGAGTGCCAGGTGTCCGTGCTCACGGGTGCCGGGGCATGCGCGCACGCAGCGGAACACGCGCTCCCCGGGCCGCACCCGCTGTACGAAGTTCGCCGGGAAGAATCCGACGCGATCGTCAATCCGGCCCTTGGGACGGTCGACGTTGCGGGCAGGGGTGGTGGTGGTGTGGAGCGAGCGCCGAGCGTGGCGAGGAGGGGGACGGGGGTGACAGCCGGCGGAAGAGATCGCGTCAATTATTCAGACGAGATCGATGCTAAGGCTCACGATGCGTGCGTCGAATCACTCGTGTAGGAATCGATTTTTTTTTCAGTTTGTGTGTGCCGTGACCTCAGCTGCCGCCGGCGACTGCTACGTTTACCGCAGTGTACAAAAAAAGCAAGGGAATTGTGTTAATCGGTTGGAGAAATAATAATAATCAATGAGCAATCGCTGCCGAGATCCTGGATCCTGAATCCTTGCATCATACCGAAAAGACAATTTCAACAAAAATGGAAAGGAGTGAAGAGGAACAAGAACAGTTTTCTTTCTGTAATTATATTTCCTGACAAGACTCGCGTCGATATTTCATCTGTGTCATTTAAAATGTGTGCCTACGTTCATTAATATAGATAGATAAGGCTTTCTTTTGATATCACCTGTTAAAATAAGGACCTGATATTGTAGAATGTCGACCGACAACTGGAATATAACAAAAGATAAATAAATATAATTTCATAGATGGAATAAGTTTATGTATATACTGTAATCCAAGATAAGAGTGCCTTAGTTTATCTCTCTGAGCCAAAGGGATGCTCAGTGTATTCAAAAAGGCCGAAAGCGTTATTTCACAGATGTAGATTAGCCAATGCAATATTTCACAGAGGAGTTTGAATTAGAGAAAAATGTAATTTACTGACGAGACACCGATGTTTACACGTTGATACGGCTATATAATCAATAGTGACACGATAGAAAGGGCATGCCTGCGCATCGCACGCGCACCACACAGTGCATCTTTAGCTCACTGCCTGCGATCAACATGAGAATGCTCATTTTCATAATCAAGCTTTATACGATCGTACTTGCATGTACGTGTCTAGAATGTGATTCCATCCACTACGTGTGCTCGTGCTATTAATAGTAGGTATGCCGCAATGCACAAATACATCAGTTGAATTAAATATTTAAGCTCTTATCTGTTGGGGTGTTTTTCTTCAGCCACTGCTGTTATGAGAAAAGATTTATTTAAAATATTTTACGGCGAAACTTACTTTCCACCACTCTTCGTTGGAGTCATCAACAATTGATAAGATGTCTCCAGGCCTAACGGAAAAAACACAAACATTCCCATGTAGTCTACAATAAATAGTAAAAAATAAACGACACTTTTTTTACTCAGGAAATCCACAGTCTCGTAACTTTTCTTTTAAAAACGGTCCTAGTTCGTTTCGCAGTGTGGGCCAATGTTGATTTGTCTCATCTCATCTCATTGTCTGAAACCGCTTAGTCCTATACAGGGTCACGGTGAAGCCGGAGCCTATCCCGGCAGACACAGGGCGCAAGGCAAGGATATACCGACGATGGGACGCCAGTCCATCGCCGGGCATGTTGATTTGTGTTTTCTCAATTGATTAATGTGTGGATATTATTTTCTAATCTGGCATATATTTATCATCATCAAGGATAATACAATTGTGCCTGTATGTACACAGCATTTAATTCACGTGCAACATTACTGGCGATATTAATAGTACATACGCAAGTGAGACAATAATTCTGCACTGCGGTTATCCAATGATGAACTGTTCCCACCACTGCTTTGTTGGCAAGAGTGATTGACACATCAGGCTTGACAGATGCCCAGTCACACCAACAGCTGTAGACTAGGCATACAACAGATGGGACTATGTAAAGACCTTCCCACAGTGTGTCCATCATCGGGGTTAACGGACACAGGTTTAAACCTCAATGTGCTAATCACTCCGCAGCCGCCGCATTTATAATTATTTCGAGTTATGATGCGCACAACATTCTTTCACTGTTGAAGAGAGAAAATGAATCAGAGGGACGAGGAACCACTGACAGGTAGTAGCGTGGTAGCCAGTCGCGTGGTGAGCTGGCGCCAACAATTGCCTAAGCTCTGAGTGTCCGATATAAAGAAAGGTGTTGTCAGCCAATTAATGTGTTTTCATGTGCAAAGAAACCGGAGTACACCCGGATTAAAACAAAAGAGGGCAGCGCTCTTTCTGCCGGATTATAGACTACGTGCAGCACAACCACCACTAACCAACAAGCACAAAATTGGCTTTAGTGTGCATTTACTAACACTAAACTGTAATGCAAAAGAGATACGGCATTAAAAATGTATTTGGCTTCGCCTAAACATTATTTATAAATAATGATGTGGTGTGATTGTTAGTTATCAGGCAATCCGCAGATTACATGCTCGATCTCCTGGCACGGAAATAATATGATCACTCGTGCCAATTGGTGTATGCATGATTTAAGTGCTTTATGACATTTTAAAACCGGAAATGGATAATGCGGTGATCCCTTTGGAGCTTGTCATTAAAAAC
This sequence comes from Mordacia mordax, assembly GCA_036362905.1. Taxonomy (NCBI): domain Eukaryota; kingdom Metazoa; phylum Chordata; class Hyperoartia; order Petromyzontiformes; family Petromyzontidae; genus Mordacia; species Mordacia mordax. Next base: position 39,871,774 of record JAZEWT010000001.1, read on the forward strand.
AACCATACTATCAACTCAAAAAAAATTCAACACAATCATTAATAACACTGCTTGCAAAGAAAATCTATACAATAGGTGACGTTCAGGCAATATATGGCCCATAAAGAAGGGCAAATGCCAAAAAGCATTTGCTATTATATATTTGTTTTTCTGGGCGGTGCGGTGGCCCAGTGGTTAGCGCTGACGCCTCACAGCAAGAAGGTCCCGGGTTCGAATCTCTCGGCTCGGGTGCCTTTCTGTGTGGAGTTTGCATGCTCTCCCCGTGTCCGCGTGGGTTTTCGCCGGGTACTCCGGTTTCCTCCCACAGTCCAAAAGCATGCTCCTGGATAGGTTGATTGGCTCGCAGACTAAAAATTGTCCCGCAATGCCCGGCGATGGACTGGCGTCCCGTCGTCGGGTGTATTCCTGTCTTACGCCCTGTGTTTCCGGGATAGGCTCCGGCTCACCGTGACCCTATATAGGATTAAGCGGTTTCAGATAATGAGATGAGATTTGTTTTTCTGTTAAAACAGGGTCATTGACGAATGTGTTGCGTTGTTTTATTGTTTACGGTCCTCGTGCAGCACCCGCCTAGGCAGTATCACCAAATAATTTGTCTGCCGTGATCGCGAGCAGTCTCGCAATGCACGTACTGGATGGCCAGGTCGCCGCTGTCTTGCGGCACGTATTGGCAGAGTGCCACGTACTGGTACATCTGCTGAATGGACTCCATGTGCTTCAGCTGACCCCTCCGCACCTGCAAACGCAACAGCAGACGATGCGGCAGTGGTAGCCAGCGTCCTTCCGCTCACACCGAAGCACCTTTCTAAAAGCCAAAAGCTCTACTGACAACCAAGCCCTACTGTTATGGCTGAAGCCAACTTTGAATCCATTCAGATCAACATCTTTGTTCGTACGTCGGGAGAGGCTTGCGATGGGTGATGCACTTTGGCGCTGGTTTAACTTATCTTACCAATCGTAGGAAATTTTACCAAGCTACAAAAGATTTTAATTTACAAGTCGGTAAAATATATGATGGATTTGATGTCGAGACAAACATAATCTTAGAAGCTCAACCTTTTATTCATTTAATATTCCTCGAAGCACATCATCATGCGGAGGAAAGGCTTTTGTGGTGGCTGCCCCTCGTTTTTGGAGCAATACTGCCATGAGCTTGGAGATACAGTCACTACCATTCTTAGGCTACCTTAGAGAGCAATTAGTATCACAATTTCGGCCCATCTGCGTTTACATATATTGATTGGTCTTTTTGCAGGGTTGCATTTGCTCTTCTTTTTGTTGTTGCTAATAAAACTTTTTACAAAATTCCCACGCCACGGTTGCACCGTTGCTCTTAATTGTCTATTATTAATTTATTGTGCCGTCCCATCTCGAGCGGCAGCTGTTTACTTCAAACTATGGTTGGGGTTTCATAATTTACACAAGTTGGTGTTGTGAGTTCATTTACTTGTGCACTCCTGAGTGTGACTATTACAGATAGATATTAATTTATACATGCATTGCTGCTGTGAGTTCATTTGCCCTTTGATTTTATACGTTGTTGCATTGGTTATTTCTGTCGCACATTTGTTGTGTCTCAGCGACCTCGCATCGAGAGCTTGCAAGCTCACCGGGTGCTTTCTGCTGTAATAATAAGCATCTACCACTCAATGGCTTGTTGGTATCTGCTCGATGCCACAACAGGTCTATTACATTGATTAAAATTTTTACTCTTTTAACATCATCGGGTTTATAAGATTACAACAGGTTTTACCGTATCTGGCGATTATGCAGGTGTTAAGATCTTAACACCTGCATAATTGCCAGGCAATGATGCAGGCAATTATGCAGGTGCTAAGATCCCAAACACCAAAATAGACACATTTTACAATGCGTCCAGTTTGAAAAAGCCACACATACTAGTGGCAAAGTATGCAAACAGGTAGCTTTGATAACCTATGCATTGTCCTTCAACCGACCGACCTTCACCAGGCAGTGGCTTCCTTTTGAGCCTATTTGCTGGTGTCAGCCGTTGCCAAAAGGCAGTCAGTGCAGGACAATGCGGTATCAATGCCTTATAGCTTAGGTGGAGCTGTTAACGCTATGGGTACTTTTTTGCCAGTATACATACATAAGATTACAACAGCAGGTGTTAAGATCTTAACACCTGCATAATTGCCAGATATGGTAAAACCTGTTGTCACCTTAAATATGTATACTGGCAAAAAAGTACCCATAGCATCATCGGGTTTGTTAATGTGAGTGCAATATAACTATAAACTAGCCATGCCCGAAGTGTAATTGTCGATTTAGCACGTCGAGAATTCTAATGACCCCGTAAATAATAAAACTGTATTTTGTGAAAAGCATCAGTTACAATAAGCGTGTAATGCATTGCACTCACTTAAATAATTTATAGTTCACATAGTTTACTCCCCCCATTCTTAACCGGTGGGTCACGACCCATCAGTGGGTAGCGAGCACCACCTAGTGGTCTGTGGAGATCAGACCTAATTGGGTTTTGATGTGAAAAGGTTTGAGAACCATTAGTTTATTCTAAGTCTCCCATTCCTCATGTCTCCAAAGGCTTACGTTTGGTTATTAATAGCGAAAATCTATCGGCCGTGTTAGCCTTACTGGGGTCGGCTTCTTAGATTTGTCACCAGCAACCACGTCCTCAGAGGCCATTCCAGTTGGAGACACTTTGTCTGTGGAAAGGCAACAGTTAAGGCGTACTCCATTTTCACAGCCACAAGAGTAAAATAAGCATGCAGCAGAGACTACTGATATACATTTGCACGCCTCAATGTGTGAGTATTGACTCTCAAGAGCTGTTTTTTTGCAAGAGCTGCGTGTCGAGCATTCCTCCCCTCTCCCTGATGATGGGAGGTGAAACGTCACGAAGGAGGGAGGGGGAACACTTGAAACGGATGTCCTGAAAAGACAGCTCATGAGAGCAATTATCATGCGGCAGAGCTGCGGACATCTTTTTGATAAAACAGGTGTCCAAGTCACAAAGCCGATGAGGGTTTCATCCTGACAGTTCCGCTTTCACCCAACGACTTCCTCGACATCTGATATACTCAGCCAGTGGGTCACCACTTAGGGGTCCGTCGAGACCATACCGAAGTGGGTCAAGTGTGGCCTAGATGTAAAAATGGTTGAGAAGCCCTGCACTACAGCCCCCGTTTCTGCATTTGATGTGTGAACATCAACAGAAGAAGTATACAGTGCTAATCTATCTTTCCGCCCTTTTTCTGCCGGGATAGGCNNNNCAATCCTGTACTGCACTACAGCCCCCGTTTCTGCATTTGATGTGTGAACATCAACAGAAGAATTATACAGTGCTAATCTATCTTTCCGCCCTTTTTCTGCCGGGATAGGCTCCGGTCCTCCGCAACCCTGTACTGCTCTACAGCCCCCATTTCTGCATTTGATGTGTGAACATCAACAGAAGAAGTATACAGTGCTAATTTATCTTTCCGCCCTTTTTCTGCCGGGATAGGCTCCGGTCCTCCGCAACCCTGTATAGGATAAGTGGGTATTGATAACGATGATCTATCTCTCCTCTAATGCACTGTGCCAACTTACAGCACTTGCGTCACTTCTCTATGTTGCTAAAAGGAGGACCTGTACCTCGGTTGGTATGTGTGAATGCACTCCTTGTACGGAGTGCTAAGGTCGATGGTGCTACAAACTCAGCGCATTTTGATTTCATTCCCACTTTTTCCAAAACATTAGCGATGAATATATGAATCAGCACTGGGCATCTCTGAGATTGACTCAGGCTTAAATGCATACTTGGTTGGATACGTGTCCATCACCACTCGGGAGACAAAAGCAACTAGGCGTGATGTGAGCCACATTGGCCTCCATAGGCACTTGTTAACAGCACTTGCTAACAGCACTTGTCCCAACATCCTGGCTACCCTACATGGGACGGTGGTGGTGGGGGGTGTGGCATTTTCACGGAATAAATGCACACGTGTACCTGGCTGGTTGTCTGCTTGCATGGCTGGCAGTGCTCCTGGCAGGCCCAGTAAACGAGCGTCTGAACTCGTCTTTGGCTGCGTGCCGGGCTGAGTGCTTTGCTGGGTGGTTGGCTGAGCGACTGACTGAGTACCCGACTGGGCAGGCTGCTGGGTGGCTGCCTGCACAGTTGGCTGGGAGCTGGGCTGCATGCCCGGCATTCCCCCGCCGGTGTCCATCTCTTCCGGCACGTCCATAAGGTCAGCGTCCTGCAGGTGACCGGCGGTCATGAGATGTGAAACGGGGTAGTTATTCATATTCATAACACGTGTCAACGTAGCCTCAACTCGCACACTGCCGTCACAATCACCACCTCCCAACTTCTTCCGATTTCAGAACTAGAGTAAATTTACAAGGCTGCTTTCAGGGCTTGCATAGCCTTTGTCAGACGCTTATCCATGGCACCATGTCCTGAAGACCGTTAACACCTACGGATTATATTAACATTATATACGTATCAAGTAAAGCCACAGTCAACTTCAAAATGCATTTTTAGGAGAGTCCTACATTGGGATGTCAGGCCATTTCCTTGATAGAGCATTTCGCATGTGTGGGGTGGTTAGGGGGAGGAAACTGGATACTAAGCTAAAGCTGACACGTGGGAGGGGATAACAGTGAACAGTAAACACGGATGGCTTCATAACATTTTCGCTGCACTGCCACTTTCTTGACAACATGACAGTGTAGTCTGGGAGTTTCACAAAATTATTTTGATCCACCAACCCTTGCCTCCAAAGTTCTGTATCACTGGTGTGTGCACCGCCACACACCTAGATTAATGTTAACCCATCCCTCCAAACTGTGACAAGTACGGCCAGGGAAGCTCACAATGTACCAACTGTAAGCTGTATTTAAATCGATGGCTTAATGCAAGATATTCGTAATTAACTCTGCTATTCCGGCAGCGCCCAACGTGTGAATTAATTATTTGTTCAGGTACCAAAATGAGACTAAAAACAGATGAAATTCGCCGCTGAGATACAAGGCTACAAATGAAAAAAAGACAACAATTTACTGGAGTAGGTTTTCACGGCTCGATGATTGATGCTCGCTTTCCAATGCTGTACTTTCAAGATAGTAGTGTCGAGCACTCCCGCTCTCTCCTTCATGACGTTTCGCCTTCCATCTTGGAGCCATCCTCAGGCATCCTCTGGCGTCCGAGCACTCCTGAGGATGCCTCCAAGGTGGGGGGCGAAATGTCGCGAAGGAAGGGGAGCGTTCAACACGGCGGTTCTAAAAGGGCATCTTTGGAAATATATTCTCACAACTCTTCTCATCTCATTGTCAGAACCGCTTAATCCTGTACAGGGTTGCGGTGAGCCGGAGTCTATCCCGGCAGACACAGGGCGCAAGGCAGGGATATACCCACGATGGGACGCCAGTCTATCACCGGGCACTGAGGGCTATTTAGTCTGCAAGCCAATTAACCTATACAGCAGCATGTTTCTTGGACTATGGGAGGAAACCGGAGTGGCCGGGGAAA
>JAZEWT010000001.1:39892063-39917184 GCA_036362905.1 Mordacia mordax
GGGGGGGGGGTGGGCACAAGGGGTGGCATTGAGATATCTTGTTAATTTGGCATCGCTTGAAATGTAAATGTATTTGGATCGAAACGGGAGCAGTGACTCAAGCTGCTGGGGCTCGGAATCGACATTCGTATTAGGAGTGCGGGATGGGTACAACAACAGTGATGCTTTTGCTTTCGTGAGTTTGGTGATTCGACATTGCTATTGATCCCGATGATAACATTTGTATATCGGTGTTTTGCTGTCCAGTTTGTGTTTTTCGTGCCCGAAAAAAGGTGACTTTTTTTTTACTCTGACAGAGAAAAATTTCGTCCCTCTCCAAGCATCGTTGATTTGCGCACATGCTGTGGACAGTTTAATGTTAATGTTTTGACAAGTAGCCATACGTATGGTGGTGACATCTCAGTGTTGATCTGCAGTAACAGCAATGTGCCCTGATTGGCTTTTGTTTTTAAGCATTTTTTGGGATAGAGACTTCAGCAACAGCAGCTGTGTACGACTCCATTCTTCCTGTAACATCACCTTTAAGAAAATATTTCTTTACGACACATCCTGGAATGCAACGCCCGTCTGCGTTGAGGGTTGATCCTGAAATAACAATCGTCTGATTTTTGTTAATTGAATGTTTTTACATTCGCCTAATGAATCATGCGTTATTTTCTCAATAATAAACCCCTCCTCATCGGTAGTCACCTTATTGTGGTGGAGGGGTTTACGTGTTCCAATTAACTCTAGAGCTGTGACACCTGGAGACCAGCACTCCTGCTGGGGTCTCCCTTGGTGAACAGGTGTTTGAGGATTGGGTTCAGACAAATAACGATCCGAAGACCCTCTGACTATAGGAGGTTGGGATAAGGCAGGACATCTGGCCGTAACAATCTGCTCATACACCCCCACAATTGGGAGGCAACAGGATAACCCGGGTCAACCTGGATAGCAGTGCATAAGACGAATTACACTGAACATCGCATTAGTATAATTCACTTTGCTCTTCCAGATTAATGGTTTATTCAAGACATTGAACTTTTGAAAAAGAAACATTGATGCCCCTCTTGTTATATTATAGCATACATTGATGTTTTCTTTAAACAAATTGTTGAGCGTTCGATATGTCCACGTTATTCCTTCCATGCCCCGTCACTGTGTCACAATTCGCTGCTGTGGCCCGTTTCAATAACCGATTGTTCGGGGGTGGGGGGGTTCTGGAACTTTTACCCCCTGGCATATATTGCCTCTCGTCTCTTTTCTGGCTCATTTGTACAACCGTTAGCAACTCAGTCAGCCGAAATGCATCGTTGGCTCAATATTTGTATCAAATCTGCTTGACCGAGCTTTCAGAGCAATATCAGACTGTAAGGCTGTTAGCGAGTACCCATGAAAGTCAGCCCCACGCGTGGCCGACCCTTGTCTCCCTAGCGGCGATGTTCACACATCACAACCAGGTACTCATTTGGAGCTGAGTCGACCGAGAGGAGGCACACGACCAGGTCAGATGCTCGTCACTGGTGGTGTCCGTTAGTGGAAATTGAATGCAAGTTTTTGGCTCCATAGCCCAGTGCACTGACCGCTACACTACAGCTCGCTAGCATGAATGCGTACCATTCATTCTCGCACGAGTGATTCAAAGCATCAAACGGTCCGTTTTTTTTTAAGCTGGAAGGATCCATTTAGCTATGTATCTATTTTTAACAGTCCTCCAGAAAGGGGGGTGAGGGGTGGGGGGGGCGTTGGGGGGCAATTTAGTCAGAAGGACAATTCATCTAAGCAGCATGAATCTGGTCTGCGGGAGGCAACCAGAGGACCCCACGAAAACGCACGGGGACACGGGGAGAACATGCAAACTCCACACAGAAAGGCACCCGAGCTGGGAATCGAACCCAGGCGCTTCCTGCTGTTCGGCAGCAGCTGTTCTCGCCGCGCCACCGTGCCGTCCAAAGCAAGAATCATGAACCGAGAATGTCCATTTTTCCTTCAGCCGATCAACACGTTTCTGTCTCCGGAGGCATCGTCGTTAACTCCACAGGGACACACGATAAAACACACACCTCGGATTTTCTATTAAGAAAGGCCGGACTAATTATTCCCATATTACATTTCATACGAACAATATTAACCATACTGCCTCCTTTATTGCTGTCCCATTAGGTCGCTTTAATGTCATCCTCCAATTTCTCACATTTGACAGATTAACACCCTGATTGCGTGTGCCTGTACGTATTAAGGGAGAAAGGGAAGAGATGGGGTCGGAGGGGGTGTGGAGGGGATTCTTGGTGTTCTGGTGTCCCTCAGAGGGACACATTCATTTACAACCCCAACTCTCAAAGACAGTGGAATAACATGTATATGAGATACACTCAGTAGGCATGTGATGCAAATCTATGCTTTCCCTTAAAATTCTCAGCTCTTGAGCCGCTTGGGAACCTTAGCTTTAGCTTATCCTGCTTGCGCTGTGCTTGACTGATCAGTGTCGTGGAGACAGCGATGGGTTCATCTCTTGTGCAGCAGTGAGATGGATCGTGGCATCTCAGGAATAATCATGATTTACATTTCTAAGCGCAATTTACCCAAGGGTCGCAAGGGAGATGACTTCATCCAGCAGTGAATCGAACACAGTGGTGATGATAACAATGATGTTGACGGTGGTGAGAATTAACCGCGAGAGATCCCGGATGTTACTTTGCCTCGTCACATGGCTAAGGTAACATATCATATCATCATCATATCATTATCTGAAACCGCTTAATCCTATATAGGGTCACGGTGAAGCCGGAGCCTATCCCGGAAACACAGGGCGTAAGGCAGGAATACACCCGACGACGGGACGCCGGTCCATCGCCAGGCATTGCGGGACAATTTTAGTCTGCGAGCCAATCAACCTATCCAGGAGCATGCTTTTGGACTGTGGGAGGAAACCGGAGTACCCGGCGAAAACCCACGCGGACACGGGGAGAGCATGCAAACTCCACACAGTAAGGCACCGGAGCCGAGAGACTCGAACCCGGGACCTTCTTGCTGTGAGGCGTCAGCGCTAACCACTGCGCCACCGCGCCGCCCGCTAAGGTAACATATGTACAAAAAATAGAAAAGGTTTTTTTTTTTATAATTTCTGGCATTTATACAGGTGTTAAGATTTTAAAACACTAAAATAGACACCTTTCACAAAATGTCTATTGTAATTGGGATATAATTGGTATTAAAATAGAACACTTTTTATAAAATCGAATGCATGTTAAATACCCATATTTCACTTTAGTCTGCAAATTAATTCTCCGTTGTCATGGTTACAAGTTATTGTGTGCATACAGCTAGACTTCACATGAACTGGCAATAAATCTGCTTATACCCAAAGCTACGTTTTAATCCGCGAATCCTGCTCTCCCTAAAAGCACTGGACCGAAACTGATGAGCAAGTGCTCGTACTTTTAAAGGTCTCGTGTCTATTTATAAATCGAACGGCAGTATACATTTTGTCCCTTCTTGACATGCCCTTGCCATTACAATTATTTTAACATATTCCCATCTTTATTTTTGGAAGCGATGTCAAAGAGTAAATGTGCAATTATGAGCCAGCGTTTCGTTAAATACCCTCTTTGCACGTGCGGCAAATGAATTTAAATTGGGGTGATGATTGCGTCCGGACTCACGTATCGAAATGGAAGAGGGGATCAGAGAGAGAGAAGTTCTCAATTGAACCTTAATAAGCTCTCAGGGCTCTGAACTACATTTCTAGTTGCCTCTGAACAGAAATGCGTGACACAAAGCATGAGTTGGCTACACGACACTGCAGACTGAAAACGGCAGCCATCCTGTACCGTGTGAGCTTGCATGCTCTTCCACCGCGACAGACATTTACACTCACAGACAAAAGCAGCAAATATTCGCTGCATCTATTATCAATGAAAACAAACTCTGTATAATGCAGCAGTGTCCGTCAGTTGTTATTTAATAATAATTGCACTTCCAGAATGCTTTTTACCCGAGGGTCACAAAGTGCTGCACAGAGCTGTGGAGAGAACGGCATGTCGGCAACAACAACGACATATGAACGGCAAATAAACGACACAAACGTTTTTTGTTACAAATATGAGCTATGGAGAGAACAGCATGTCAACTTAAAGTCAAATAATAGCTATAATTTAGATAAGGACATAAAACAAGCGATAAAAATAATTGTTCAACAAACGAAGAACGAATATGATGAAATCAACCATTGATCGAGTCATACTAGAAAAGAAGAAGAGCTTCAAAGATTGGGTTATGGTAAGGGATAGTGAGGAAGAACAAAGAATTAAACTGAAAAATCTAACAGCAAACAGAGTGGCTAAAAAGGCTGTCGTGGAAGCTCAAAGGAATTCATCTCACCTCATCTCATTGTCAGACCTGCTTAATCCTGTACAGGGTCGCGGTGAGCCGGAGCCTATCCCGGCAGACACAGGGCGCAAAGCAGGGATACACCCACGATGGGACGCCAGTCCATCACCGGGCACTGCGGGGCAATTTAGCCTGCGAACCAATCAACCTATGTAGCAGCATGCTTTTTGGACTGTGGGAGGAAACCGGAGTACCCGGCGAAAACCCACGCGGACACGGGGAGAGAACATGCAAACTCCACACACAAAGGCACCCGAGCCGAGAGATTCGAACCCGGGACCTTCTTGCTGTGAGGCGTCAGCGCTACCCACTGGGCCACCGTGCCGCCCCTCAAAGGAATTAAAATAAACGAATTTGCAAAGAACCTACTGACTGCGAATGGAAGAAACAACATTGTCCGAATTACTAAGCAAATGGTGAAGGAGCATAAGGATGTTGTAGGAGTCAACTGTTTAAAGAATGACACTGGTGTAGTGGCAGTCGGTAAAGAAAATTTGAAGGAAACTTGGAAGGATTTCATGGAAAAAACTGTTGAATGAGAACAATGAGTGGGATGGTAAAACGGAGAGTGACACAGACAGAATGTCTTGTAGAAGAATACATGGAACTAGAAATAGACTGGGCGACCAGAGAGATGCGCATTGTCAAGGAGAGAGGTCCGACCGCAGTGGTTGCAGAAATGATTTAAAAGTGCCTGGAAAGCGAGGGGAAAATGGATGACAGAACTGTGTATAAAAATAGTAAAAGAAGGCCAAATACCCAATGACTTTCAGAGAGGCGTACTAGTTCCGATTTTTAAAGTCAAAGGAGACCCACTCAATTGTGGCTCTTAAAGAAGAATAAAACTTTTGGAGCGCAGCATGAAAGTTTTGGAGAAAGTTTAAGGAAGCGAGCCAGGAAAATGGTAATAATAGATCAAATATAGGTTGGTTTCATGCCTAGAAAGGGGCGGTGGATGCTATGTTTCTTGTGAGACAATTTAAAGAAAGAACAATGCAAAGAATTTAAAAGCTGTATATGGGTTCTATAGATTTAGAGAAGGTTTTTGATGGGTTTCTGAGAGATATTGTTAGATGGGCACTTACGAAGAAACCCGTAAACGAATAGTTGTTTATAGCCGTGATGGCGATTCATGAGAATGCAAGCACGGTGGTGAGAGTAAGAAAAGGTTTGAGTGCGGATTTAGAAGCTAACGTAGGAGTTCATCAAGGTTCAGTTCTGAGCCTGGTACTTGCAATTACAGTTATTCAGGCTGCGTTAAAGAACACTCTAGAAGGTTTACCATGGGAAATTCTGCATGCCGATTACGTAGTTGTGATGCCATATAGCGAATAACAGCTGATCAATAAATAAGTCGGCTGGAAGGACTGTTTAGAGAAAAAAAGGGGATGAAAGTGCATATGGGTAATCAAATGCGAGGCACAGTGAAATTTACGGAGAGAAGGTGGCAAGAAACTGCAAGTGGCCATGCAGAGTTTGTGCAAAAAATGTTAATATCGATGCCATAAATTTCAAAACAAGCCAGAAATTGAATCATGAACGGTGCAGTAGAATTAGATCAAAACTGAATTCAAGTATAGCAAAGGACTTTGCCTAAATGTAGTACAAGAGAAAACATAGGGAAACGTTTTGAGAATGGAGAAAATATGATGATCAATGAGGAACAGAGATTAGAAGGAGTTAAGGAGTTTTGCTGCCTGGCGGATATTAAAATGCCGGAGGAGTAAAAGCGATGGTAATAATAATAATTGCATTTATGAAGCACTTTTCACCCGAGGGTCACAAAGCGCTGCACAAAGCTGCGGAGAGAACGGCACGTCAACAACAGCACTAGAACGTAAAATCAGCAACAATAACAATTTTTGGAGGTTTTTAATAGTGATATTAAGAACAGGCTGGAAAAAACTTGGTGAATAATCAGCGATTCTGACGAGAAAAAAATTTCGCCGAATTAATGAGGAGAGATGTATCTAGCATGTGTTCGCTGTCATAATATATGGAGCAGAGACGTGCTCTATGAGAGTAGATTTCAAAAATATGTTTGATAGAATGGACATGGGGATGATCAGATGGATGCACGGTTTCCCTGAAAGACAATGCAGGGAGAGAGAAAATAACAGATGTGTGAAGAAAGATTAGATTTAGATGGATAGGTCATGTTGAAAGAAGATTATAAGAAAAGAAGATAATAATTTCAAAGCTTGCACGAAATTTGAAACGGAAAGAGAAAATGTCGGTAGAGGTAGGGGCCAATCAAAACGCGGACAATGACTGTGGAAGACGACCTTAAGAAGATGGTTTTAACGAAAGCATGATTCCGTGGTAATGGCTACCCCGATGAAAATTGGGAAAACGCCTTAATAATGATGATGGAAGAAAGTGGAGCTATGAGCTTTTTAAAAAGTTGTCCATCAGCGAGGGATAAGCAACTTACATCTCAGGTCACCAGGTATAATTTAGTCAAACCAATTAACCTAGGCAGCATGTATTTTGCCTTTGGCAACGAGAGTACCCAGCAAAAAAACATGCGGCTACGAGGAGAACATGCAGATTCTCTATAAATCCAATTATTATTATTATTATTCTGCACGAGAGGGCGGCATTCGAGCCGAGAATCTAAGCCAGGAATTCTTGCTGTGAGGCAGCAGCGCTACTCACCGTGCCGTCCCAGTTTTTATATAGATAATAATAATTACACTTTGAGAGCTCTATTCACCCGAGGGTCACAAAGCACTGCACAGAGCTGTGGATATAACGGCATGTCAGCAACAACAACGACATATGAACATTATGTACGCACTGAAGGCGCCGAGTTCGAATCCTTCATGACCCCAATTTTTATCTGCACAACACCAAGGCAATTCAGCTTTACTTCATACTGGTCGAAAAACTCTTCTGAAACTTTAACACTATTTCAGCTCTCAATTTCCACTTTTGCACTACATTACCATCAACCCCTTAAGCATTCTTCCGCATCTATCCACGAATAAATCCAGGGTAAAGCAGTTATGTTATCAGAAAACGTGATTAGCAAGAGATGTCAGAGGAACGTGGTTACAAGATCACTCGCAGGCCGGGTACTATGATAGCAGTTATAATAACTTACACCTTCTGTGTCAAGCCACATGCTCTTCACCGAAACAAGTAAAAACAGCTTTTGCAGGGGAGGAAAATTCGGCTTGTGAACTAATGCAGTATGTATCCATTAGTTTTGTGGGACTTTGTGAGGCCCTCTGGGTGCAGCACAAGTTTTGCTATGCGGGTCACTCGCTCACGAATGTTAAACGTGAACACGGGCGCAGTTGCTTGCCACGTGAGGCAATTTAAAGTTGTGACAGCAAATTAATGGTGTTGCTTGGAACGGTCAGACGTGCCGGAATGTAGATACTGAGTTCATTCTTTGTCTAAGCTGCTAGCACTGCGACAGAAATATTTATCCAAATATTACGGCTGGACCGATTTGGAACCATTCAGCTTGACAGTGGAAATATGTCTTTTTATGTAATAATAATAATAATTACATTTATAGAGTGCTTTTCACGCGAGGGTCACAAAGCGCTGCACAGAGCTGCAGTGAGAATGGCACGTCAACAACAACGAGATTTGAACGGAAAAATCAGCAACAATAACTTTTTTTTATATATACATCGTTGCAGAACAACATGTAAAATATGTCTCATCTCATCTCATTATCTGAAACCGCTTAATCCTATATAGGGTCACGGTGAGCCAGAGCCTATCCCGGATACACAGGGCGTAAGGCAGGAATACACCCGACGACGGGACGCCAGTCCATCGCCGGGCATTGCGGGACAATTTTAGTCTGCGAGCCAATCAACATATCCAGGAGCATGCTTTGGGACTGTGGGAGGAAACCGGAGTACCCGGCGAAAACCCTCGCGGACACAGGGAGAGCATGCAAACTCCACACAGAAAAGCATCCGAGCCGAGAGATTCGAACCCGGGACCTTCTTGCTGTGAGGCGTCAGCGCTAACCACTGGGCCACCGCGCCGCCCATGTAAAATATGTCATGTAAGTAAATACTTCAAAATCTTTGTAACTGGGACAAAAACCTCAAAATTTGTCATGATTTCCAACATGCCACACTGTCGGGGGCAGATGACACAACATCTTCCTGCAGAACGGCCTTGTCGGTCACAACACATCTCTTATATTCACAATCTGATGCCACAATTCTTTATTTAATTTTAAATAAAACTCCAGCCTTTGGTCGTTTCTGCCGAGACGCGACGAATCTGCCCCTTCCCCCCATCCGAGTTAATGAGCCAATATCTTCTCTCATCGAATCGCTCACTAACATCGGAGCAGCCCACCCCTTGCTGCTGGAGACCTCAGCAGACTGGACACTACGGTGATTAGGTTAATGGCGCTTCAACCTGAGCCTCCTGGTGGGTTCTCCTTATAGTTGCTAGTCAATTAACTTTCATTTGCTGATGCTTTTTGCACTCTCAAAGTGTCTCTTTTTATGCCCTCGGCGATTTATACTTTCACGTTTACGACGTTTTGGATTTTTTTTGTGCCACTGATTTGTGTTGTGTTGAAGAACTTTCCATCTTCAAAACACATATTTATTAGTTCATCAAGTACACATCATCTCATCTCCCTCTCATCTCATTGTCTGAAACCGCTTAGTCCTATACAGGGTCACGGTGAAGCCGGAGCCTATCCCGGCAGACACAGGGTGCAAGGTAAGGATATACCGACGATGGGACGCCAGTCCATCGCCGGGCAAGTACACATCAATAAGTCTCAAATCGTTATCATTTCAACGTTTGGACGATTTCCTTATTGACTGCATTGTGTGTGTGTGGACGGGAAAACAGTGCCGAGAGCAAGGCTGTGCTTATCAGGGGATTTCAAGCACACTTGGGTAAACCCCCGGCACAACCCAGTCCCATGTGGGATTCCACTATAGTGCACATGCAATCATCGTGATGACCAACACTAATCAATGAGCAGTAGTTGGTTACATAATGTATATTTAAGTGATATTTTCCCCTGGTTTCTGCGCTCTAAGGCCGTGTGAACTAAGGGCAGATCTCACCGAAGAAATGTTATGCAAATGGCTCCAGGTCTGTAGCGGTTGCTGGTGGTAATGGTCAGCAGCCTGAGCTACAGAGGATCATGAGGACAATGATCACAAGCAGATCGACGCAGCGCGGCCGGTCGCTCCTGTGCAGTTGGATAAGGGGCACTGTGAGTTTTCAGCTGAAATTGGCTGTGTTTTTGAGGACAAAAGTTAAGGAATCCTCACGGACATTATTTGCAAACGGGCAGCAAAGTAAATAGCAATTTACTCCAAGAGAGCATGTTACATTGCCACGAAGAAGAGCCGTTGCCCAAAACGTTGCCTGTGTTTTATGTTTAATTTTAATGTCATAGTGTTATTGATGAAGCCCCACACCATGGATCACAACCGTATCATGGTGGAGGGTTTTGCGTCTTCCAAAATAACCCCAGGACTATGCCACCTGGGGTCCAACACCCCTGCTAAGGCCTCCATTGGTGAACAGAGGTTCCAAACAAGTAATGATGGCGTCGAGAAGGAAATCCTACTTGTTTTATTTTTCCACCGGGTACCATGATAATGTAATTTAGTTCCTCTATATACTGCAATTGTATACAATCTAGCGCTTTGTGACCCTCAGGTGAAAAGCGCTCTATAAATGCAATTATTATTATCTATTATAACATACTGCTCCAATACCCTCACATTTGAGGGGCAACCAGGCCACACGGGTCAACCTGGATGGCGACCGTTTAAACCGACAACAACACGTGTTACTGATGAATGCGTTTTTTTTTTGTGCGCCAGCAAGATTTGGTTATAGCCTGGCGAGAGACTCGCTGGACGAACAGTCAAATCACTGTGCCATCTGCCCATCTCTCTTAACACGTTTCAGCTGCGACTGAGTTGATTTGGCTGCCAACCCCAATCTGGTATTTTGTGCTGCTATGTGCAGCGCTTTGTGACCTCCGGGTAAAAAGCGCTATAGAAGTGCACTGATTATTATTATTGAACCACATATATATTTAATTCAGTCTCTCGTATACCATTACTGTCCATTCATCATACATATAAATACGATCTGTGCATGGGCAAATGAGTGATTTTATTGACATGCTATATATGGACACTGCTACTGCCGTAAAACTAAATGCTGATGATTAAGATTTTGTTAAAAACCCGTGAAGCTGTTGCGTGGAATTTCCTGCTCCTGGATGGGTACATGGGCAGTGGTTTCACCATCAGGGTTGTAACTACAACCTGATCAGTGGCGCTTTATTAGGAGTGCTTAATAGACTGCAGGGGATATGGTAGAGAATTGTCTTCTGTTTGGGCAACACGATGGCCTAGGTTAATTGTCCTTACTAAATTGCCTCCGATGCCCTGAGATGTTGTAATTTGCTTACCCCTCCCCACTGGAAACTTGTTAAAAGTAGCTACATAGCTCTACGGTTCCTTCCATGTTAAGCAAAAACTGACTCACTGGCAATAGCTCCCTGGGAGTATGTTGAAACTGCTATAATGTATCTGAGTGTCACGGTCATCTCATCTCTGGACATGTATTCTGAGCATTGCCCCACAGAAGCTGAGCCCAACCGCAGCCAGGCCGTCAGTTTGGTTTGATTACTCAGTCAGCAGCACGCTGCCAACCGCGTAATACTTTCTTGCCAGACTCTAAGCTGTGTAAATTCTAAGCTGATTTCCAAGGCGTGCATAGTAGAGTTTAACGTTTTTTATGGGCTTTATTCATCTCATTTTCACGGCGATGATTGAGATGTAAGCTCCATGTCCGGCACGTTGGCAATTCGTGGCAGTAGCTAATGTGCATCTCTTTATTGTTTGCAAACTCAGTATTACCTTTTTTTTGCGTTAAACATGGTCCACACTGTTTTTTTAGTGGAGTGCTGTTGCCAACGACATCTGGTAACCGAGCAACATTTGTTTAACAAGTCCGAGTCTGCTGATGAGATGCAGAAAGTTGAAATCGGTCCAGATACATCTGCCCAATGATGCCGCCAACACTGGAGGCAAAACGTCGTAAAACAAATTGTGGAAATGCTCCCCATGACGATGGCGAAATAGCAGCTCTTCAAAGCGATTTTATCATTGGTCCAGATAACTAAAATATGCTTTAATCTGTATGCATAAATAAGAGTTCTGTACATGTAATATAGGTCAGCAGTCTGGATCTACCAATCAACAGAACGTTGATCGTCCCAGCGACGCACTTTAAACATTATAATTATAATTGCATTTATAGAGCGCTTTTCACCCGAGGGTCACAACGCGCTGCACAGAGTTGCGGAGAGAACGGCATGTTAACAACAACGACATGAGAATGGATAATCAGCAACAGTAACGTTTTTTGGTGGGTTTTTTGACACATCCGAGCTGTGGCGAGAACGGCATGTCAGCAACAACATCAGGACAGTTCAATTGCAAGTCAAATAGAGTAGCAATAAATTATAGGACATAAGATAAGCAATATTATAAAAAGAAAATAATTCTTTAACAAACAAGGAAGAAGTAAATGTTCCCGAGCAGGTGCAGGTCGACAGAGAGCCATCTTCCCGGCACGACAAAAGTGATCTGCATCAACAGTCCTAGCCAGAGGGCTTGAAATCCTTATGGAACAAGTAAGTCTAAGACGAGATTTGAAGATGCCCAGGGACTCAGCTGATCAAATCTCCAATGGAAGGGTATTCCAGCGTCTGGGTGCAGTGCGCGAGAAGGCTCTGTCACCCATCGAATGGAGGTGTGATCTGGGCCATGAAGCAAGCCCGTATTGGAGCATCGGATTGGTCGGGTTGAGAAGATGCCTGAAGTCGGTCACGGATGTATGTCGGATTATCGCCAGTGAGAGGAGGATCTTGAATTAAATCCTGTATTTAACCGGTAATCAGTGGAGAGACATCAGCACTGGGGATATGTGATCATGGATGGGTGTGCGGGTGAAGACTCTAGTAGCCACATTCTGCACACGCTGGAGACGATTGATGAGATAGGCAGGGGTGCCAGGGAGCAGTGCATTGCAGTAATCGATTCGTGAGAAGATGAAGACGTGTATTAGCTTTTCAGCATCAGAGGGTGACAGGATGTTGCACAGTCTGGCTATATTTCTGATATAGAAAGAGGCTACCTTCGTGACCTTGTTGATGTGTGTCTCGAAGCTGAGTGAGGAATCAAGAGTCATACCTCGACTCCGGACTGCCTTAGCAACTTAAAGGTCTGGTTGTCAAGGATCAATTGGATAGGTTCAGCCTAGGATAATTGATGCGGGGCTCTCAAAGGCAGAACTTCTGTTTTGTCGCCATTTAGTTTAAGGAAATTTGAATTGAGCCAGGCCTTCACAGTTGACAGTGAGGAGGACATGCAAAGACCAGACACATTGAAGGATGATTTTGCGTGGATTTAGATTTGGATGTCATCAGCATAGCGATGGTAGCTGAGATTGAGATTGTGCAAGATATGGCCAAGCGGTTGTATGTAGATGCCGAATAGGAGTGGGCCGAGAACTGAACCCTGAGGAACTCCAGACAAAACAGCATGGATCTCTGACTTTTGTCTTACGAGGCTGACGAACTGCATCCGGTCGGATAGGTAGGAGCTCACCCAATGAAGGGTGGAGCCCGAGACCCCAATACCCTCCAGTGGCTCAAGTAAGATCACAGGCAGCTCTCAAGTCCAAGAGGACAAGAATACTTGGCAAGCCTTAATCAGCAGCGTCGAATAGGTCATTAACTACTTTGACCAGAGCAGTTTCAGTACTATGGCCGAATCTGAGCCCAGATTGGAAATGATTGAGGAGGCCATTGTTGAGAACGGGTTTCTTAAGTTGCGCGGCTACTGCACGTTCAAGGACCTTCGAGAGGAATGGTAGATTTGAGATAGGGCGATAATGATCAGGGATAATGATAAATACAATTTTTAACACGCGGTGCAGATTCATTCAATGTTGAAAATATTCATTCGAAGAGAGAATGACTCAGAGGCGCAAGGAAAATAAACAGGGGGTGGGGGGAGTTATGTGGTTAGCCGGCGCCAACCAGCCAGAAACTGCGTACAATATATTATGATATAATCGGCCAATTAAATAATGAGCGTTTTCTTAGTTGTAGGAAGAAACCGGAGATCCCAAAGGAAACCCACGCAGTACAGAGAAAGAATACACAAAGTCAGCACAGAAAGGTGCCTGAGGCAGTAATATAACCGCCTCGTGCAGAACCTCCTTCTTTTCCCGAGTCGTGAATGTTACTGGCAGCACAGGCTCCCTGCCGCACCAATCTACCTTACTTACGAAAGATGCCAATTGACACTAATGTGTACATTTCTAAAGGATCCCTGATAATAATAATTGCATTTATAGAGCGCTTTTCACCCGAGGGTCACAAAGCGCTGCACAGAGCTACGAAGAGTATGGCACGTCGACAACAACGGCACTAGAACGGAAAATCGGGAATAACTTTTTTTAGGGTTTTTTTTATAAGATCACTTCCATGATTAAACAACCCATTCACTAATCCTAAGGTCAACGGACTTGTCATAAAAAGTGAAGGGTACAGGACGTTACCCAGTTCACGTTCAAGGGCTCATCATTAATAATAGAGGGCGGCACGATGGCGCAGTGGGTAGGGCTGTCGCCTCACAGCAAGAAACTCCCAGATTCGATTCCCGGCTCGGGTGCCTTTCCATGTAGAGTTCACGTGGGTTTTCGCCAGGTACCCTGGTTTCCTCCCAACGTCCAAAAAACCACTGCTGCCTGGGTTAATTGGCCTGCTGTGTAAATTTGTCCAAAAAGTGTGCTCTGCGATGGCGTCACGTCTTGGGTATTCTCCTGCCTTGCGCCCTCTGTTGGCCGGGATAGCCTCCAGCTCCCCGCGACCCTGTGTCAGGCTTAAGCGGGTATTAATAATGAATGAATTAACAACAGCATTTAGTTATGGTACGCGCATTGCAGTGTAAAACCACACGGGAGCGACCTCAAGAAATACAGTAAACGCAGGCAGCCACACCTCCTCACTGACAAATTAAGATCATTTGCTTGCAGCGCTTCGAATCGCGCGGGTTTATGCCACTGTTAAACTTAAACATGGAGCTTATTTGCACATGTACGTAACCTTTGCAAGAGCAAAAGGCTCCTGAAAAGGTTAGGTGCGTGTGCATTGAGGGTTTTTTTGTTTTGTTATTCGCGTCATTGAGGATCCTGCACTCGTTTTTTTCGTAATGTTGACGTGTTTGTCTTTATTTTGCCGTTACTATGCTCAAGCAGCACGGATCTCCCTCGTGAAATATTCGGGCTCCTGGCTAAGCAGGATTATTCGAATAATACAACAAATCGGGATTTTTTTAACCGTGAAAATACAGCCTATATGCACATAAATGCATTGCGAATTGAATATCAGAATGGCAGGAATTAATTGAATGCCCTCCTACTGCTAACACAGTATTTAAAGTGCTTTGTTCTTGCCATGTAAATTGACATTTTCGCAATTCTATGCTGTGTTACATTCAACTCTAATTGTATTTTGCTACAAGGGCAAAGCATTGTTATACCACGCTCTACATCTGAACACAATATCCAGGCGCATTGTGGCATGGCAGCAAAATTGCGGTGAAATCGCGCGCGTGGAAGATTACGTTTCTAAACAATGAAGCAAAATACTCGCAGATAAATCGACAACCATTCTGTAAAGGTCAGTGCGAGCAGAAGAAAAGAAAGGCAAGGCTTAAGGACTTGTCACTGAGACGACGACGACACTAGTGAACAATAAACTAAGCGTCATCGTAATCCGGCGAACCCAAGCGTGGGTTCGCGCGCGGGGAGGGCGCGCGTCCGTGCGCCAGCGGTCGAGTCGTACGGTCGGACCGTCTGCCTGCCGGAGCAAAACCAACATCAAAGGCGGAGAAGCGACTGGTAGCTCAGGCGGACAGCGCGCTCCTATGCGGGCGATTGAGGGAATGGGGAGGGGGTAGCGAAGAGCGCTGTCGCCTCACAGCAATCACGCGGGTTTGATTCCCGGCTCGGGTGCTTCTTGTGCATGGCGTTGGCGCGTTCTCCGCGTGTTGGTTGTCGCCAGATATTCCGGTTTACTCCCATCCTCCAAAGATACGCTGCTGACTAGGTTAAATGACCCGCTCACTAAGTCGTCCCGGTGCCCTGGGATGGACTGGCGTCCTATTCTGGATACGGTCGAGCCCAGTGTTTCGCTCTATATCTGCCGTGGCAGGCTGCGGGTCCATTGCGACCCTGTACAGGATTACGCGCTACTGACAACGGTGACGAAGACTACGCGTGCAGAGAGCATGGGGGAGATTTCGAGATGCGCTACCTTGTGCAGCTGAGTGCGGTGGGTGGCCTGTGTAATATGGGACGGGTCACGCAGAGGGCGAAATTAGAAAAAAATGAAATGGAATTTTAGGATCTGAGGATCCTGACTTATCCGTCGTTTTAACAAATAATGCAAGGTAGTGGAATCGTTGTTTTAGAAAATCCTGGCTCTCAGGAAAGAGATATTTTCAACAACTGGTTCAAACAGAATGAGATGATTCGTGGTGTGTGTGTGGTGAGCGGTAGTGTTGCACCAGGAACCCGATCACCCGAGATTAATTCCGCCTCACGGCAAAAACCAGTGACGATTTTCTGAACCGGTCCTGGACCACCTCTGCTGCGGTGTGTAAATGTTACCAATAGGGAGACAAAGGCGGCCGGGCGTTGTCCTGGCACGCCCTCGTGTGCCATGCTGGCCTTCATATATGTTCGTTAACACCACTTAGCCCTACAGTCTCTTTATACTATGTGGGTGACCTTTGTCTTTGGTGTGTGTGTGCGCAGTGAGCAGAGCGATGTACGTGTATGTGTGTGAGCTGGAGCATGGTTTGTATCCGGCTTCCATTTTCCTTGATGCGCGTGGTGTGTGCGTGAGCGATGGGGTTTGCTGGGTGTGAATGCGACAAGGTCCGTGTCCTGCTTGTGATCAAACTGTGTGTCTGTGAACGATGCTTCCTGGCGAGCGCATGAGAGACAGTTACGGGTTCATATGTTTGCTTGCATACGCGCGCACGCGCGCGTGTCTGTGTCAGACGGAATCCGATAGATGCTTCGGGGGTATGCGGGAGATGGATAATGTTGCGCGTGTATAACGGGTAAAGGAGGTGTGCATGATTGTTAGTTATGAGGGTGTGTATAGATTGGACAGATTAGTCCCTGGGGAGTATGAGAGATCGCTGACAATCTGTGTGACAGATAAATGAACACGTGTTGGATTTAACGAATGGCAACCGTGAGAATTGCGCTCCATAGCCGTGTCGAGTGTCGCTGTTACCTTCCTTCGCCACGTTTGGCCTCCGACGTTCGAGGCATAATCGGGCGTCTTCGTGGGAGGCAAAATGTTGTGAAGGGGCGAGAAAGAACACTCGACACGTCTATCCCGAAATAACAGCTATGGAGAGCGATTCTCATACATTGAGCCGTGAAAACCGACATCAGCTCAGACGGTAATAGCGCACGGTACACGTGACACGAGGTCATCGCATTCGAGATTGTTAATGGTGTGTGTGAGAGTGATATATAAGTACATGTTGAGGGATGGTAATAGAGTGTGGTGTGTGTGAGCGACAGACTTGTTTGTGGGGGATATGAGAGGCAGTTGACAGTGCGTCTGGCAAGATGAAGCAAGCATTGTCATGGGACACAGGATGTTTAGCTGTGCTTCATAAGCAATCGGAATCGGGCACCATGAAACACAACACTCTTGGTAATTTCATAATGGCAACTGCAACAAAACCTCGTGTCGCGGCGAATGGACCTTTGCATTTCATTCATCTCTCCGGATGTATTGATGTATTGCACAGCCCGGTCAGTTTTACCCTTAACGCCTAAACACGCCTCGAACATGAGAGGCGAAATGTCGCGAAGGAGAGAGAATGGACACTCGACACGGTTAGCCCGAAAGAGCAGCCAAGGAGAGTAATTCTCACTGGACAAGGGCGTCTGCTAAATAATAATTCATGCTCTTCGTAGGAAAGTCTTCTCGCTTGTATTTACTTTATGGACTAACCATGAAATGGGACGGTGTGGTGGCGTAGCAGTGAGTAGCGCTGCTGCCTCAGTAAAAACCCCGGGCTCGGTTCCCTGGATCGGGTGCGTCTGTGTGGAGTTTGTGTGTTCTTTCTGTGCCCTCGTGGAGTTTCGCCGGGTATTCCGGTTTCCTCCCACTGTCCACAGACGCGATACTGCCTAGGTTAATTGACCTGCTGATCGCATTGCCCGAAAAAGTGCTCTGCGATGTTTTCATGTCACAACCAGGGTATAGCCCAGCCTTGAGCCCTGTGTCTGCCCGGATAGGCTCCGGCCCCTGCACAGGATTAAGCGGGTACTGACACTGGAGTCTTTTGTCATCGGTCTTGGCCAATCCATAGCTGGATAAAGGCCTCTGACAACTGTTAAAAATGGAGAGATAGCGCAACGCTTCCTTTCAGCTTGAATTAAAACGGATGTGTCTGACTTCGTCTCGACGCTAGTAGAGTGATAATCGACAGGCGTCGATTATCAATGCGAAGATCGCATCGAACGTCCGGGAGGGGAGACGCCTTTACAAACAGCTGCGTGCGCGGCGAGTGAGTCGAGTCTTACGAGGAAGATGACTTGGGAGGGTAAAATATTTCAGATCAGCAATCTTCTCCAGCAGGCGTGCAAATTGGATGGGAAGGAAAATCACGCGCATGTGCCTTCTACCTGCTCGGCATGCAAATCCTCCCCGTGCGCTCCACATGGGATCAGGGCACGAGCGAGAGAGGCACAGGAGAGCTCTGCCAGGCGGTCAAGATGTCTTGCAACCCCCATTTAATTCTCGATAGCAACGGGTGTGGGATCACAGGACATCTGGACCATCCTGTAGCAAAGATACACGCAGCAACAGTAGCAGTAGTGGTCGCGGGAGGGAGTCGGGGGGGGGGTTGTCTGACACAAAGATCCGCGCGCAGATCATCCACGATGGAGACAGAGGCTCGGTGCACACACACACATATGGGTTCCATAGTGCGGCGATCGTCACCACAGCCGTACCTTAGACTCGTGGTGTCCGTCCTGAGCGTGTCCCATCGGTGCCGGAGAGGCCACGGCATGGCCCACGTTGTGCTGAGATCCATGGGACTGCTGCTGATAATGATGATGATTGTCATGATCGTGCTGCTGCTGCTGATGTCCGCTCGACTCGGCGTCCTTACTCGCTGTGCCCGCCATGAGTGATAGGCACAGGGCACCCGACACCGCAAGTCGGAGGTGCAGGGACCTCGGATAATGAATACCCCACCCCCTTCTCCCCACCAACACGCACACACACTGCGAGGGGGGGGGTGTTCAAGGTATCGAGAGGGTCCCTAGCTCGGGCAGGGCGAGGAGACGGAATGAAGCGCCTGTGCGCAAAAAAAACTTTATAAGCCACGGACGCACGCCGTGGAGATTGGGCACTTGTAGCTCGCGTCCCGTGCTCGCATTATCCCCAATAAGTCAGGGCGATAGCGCCAGGCGCTGCATGCGACTACGCACGTGGCCGAACAATACGGGCGCGATCAATGCGCCTCGAGCGTAGCCAACACCGCTATTACGCACTAACGCAACAATCTGAACCCCAGCGGAGGCATCCGATGGCGCTATTGCGGCCCCTATTGTGCGCCAACGACGCGCACGCGAGCACGTGTAACGAGGAGGAGGAGGAGGAGGACGCGAGAGGGAAGGGAGCCGCGGCTGCTGCCCAGCAGCTCGCTCTCCGCACTCCGCAGGCCCCGAGATCCCGGCGTAATTGAACACAGCCCGGAGGCTCGACGCGCAGCGACGGGCGGGGAGGGGAGAGGAAGAGGTGTTGTAGGGGATGCAGCCCTGACTATAGGACGGGCGGGATGGGATGGAGAGAAGGCGGGGGGGACGGGGGGGGGGATGGAGTTGCGTTGCGCGTGCGGGGGAGCGGTGGGCCTGATGACGGGCGCACTGCGCCATGCAATGCGCCGGAGACCCGGGGTTGAATCCCGCTCGCGAACAACGTCCCTGACGAATATCTGAAATATTCCTGAGACCTTCCCTAGATCGACTCGGCATTGAATGAGTTACCGAGTCGGTGCGTAACACGTCAGCACTGTGCAGATACAAGGGCGTGGTGTTCACTACACCACAGGTGCTCGCTAACAGCTCTTACCCAAAGAATCTGGGTAACGGATACGTGGTGGGGGGGGGGTCTTTGTCTTCGTTTGTGTGGCTCGCACCGCTGTTAAACACTAATACAGCGCCGCATGACAGTCTATGAAGCCAATTGTTGATGACAGTATACGATAACGTGCGGGGATCGTGTGCATGCATTGCGTTGCCACCCGTCTTGATTTTGCGTTGTTATTTCTGGCCATCCACATAACTCGCACGCTGTCTCGTGGCTTTGGCCTCCTCCCGAAACAAAACGATCATTCACACGCTGTTTCAGTATCACCGTGTGTCGCCTCAACCTGAATCGACGTTCACTGACAGTGCAAGCAGGTGTGAGTGCGCGCGCGCGCGCGTGCGGTGCAACTTTTGTCTCCAGAGTTCAATTCCCCTGCAGAGCCAACACGAGTGTTATCTGAACCGGTCCTCTCTCGAGGCTGGCTCAGCCTTAGGTAGGTATCCACTGCGGTGTCGAAACATCGGCGATGATCAGGAGTAGAGCCTTAAGCGCTGCGCCGACCGGAACGGGCACTGGGTCAGCAGAACTTGACCCCATAGCCTCTACCGCACAGAGGTTATATGGGGTGTCTTTGTCTTTGTATTTATACACAGAGGAAAATATGCCCGTACAGTCTTAACAGTGGGGTCAAGCGCTGTTAGCGAGCAACTATGAAGGCCGTAACGCCACACGCGGTGGCAGTGAACGAGATGTGAGTTCGGGTCGCCGGGTTCGTAACGCAGCGCGCTAACCACATCTATCCACGTGTATGTATGAAGACAAAGATACCCCGTATAGCACTGACGGACTATACGGTCAAGCACCGTTAGCGAGAACTTATAATAATATTTGCACTTCCAGAGCGCTTTTCACTCGAGGAACACAAAGCGCTGCACATGAAGGTCGACACGGTACACGAGGAGGTGAGCGATCATCACCACGCCGGGTCGCATTTATTTCCCTCGTGGCAATGTTTACACACCGCACTAGGTACTCATTTGAGGCCGAGTCGACCTCGGGGAGGCCCAGGAGCGATTCGGAAAATCGTCACTGGTTTTGATCGTGAGCGGGTTCCGAACTTGGGTCGCAAGGTTTGCAGTCCAACGCGCCAACTACCGACCCTCCGTTCCCCACATATACGAGTATGTACACGCACGCCTGCACACACGCGCTAAGAGCTTGCTTTCAACAACACGGCGTGCTGGGGGGCGGGGGAGGGTCCGCTGTGGACACGGGGGAGACGGCATTGTTGATTATGCTGGCGGGGATGGAAGGGGTGGAGTTTGGTAATGATTTGCACGGCAAGAGAGAGAGAGGAGAGAGGAGTCTGGCGAGGTTATGGAGCGAGAGATGGAGATAGTAGAGGTGATTGTCTACGGGCCGGGGTTCGGGCTGAGATAACGGCGGGTGGGCGTCTTGAGAGAGCCGTGCGCCGCGGGAGACCATCGGCCACGAGGTCATGTCGTGCAGGTGTCAGGGCCAAAGTGGCTAGGGGCGACGCTGTACGGAGGAAAAGGTTATTGCAGGTGATGGGATTAAAAGGGGCTCAGTGCCGGGCAGTGCAATTCACGCGATGCCCTTGCGTGGGTAGATCGGGATGCAGGGTGGGGCGCTCGGAGGAGTCATCTGCACGGACAGACAAATGCACAATGGGGAGCAATAGATTTTGTCGGGACACGCAAAGCAATCTCTTGTCAGGGACGGAAAACAATTAACGGCACTGTTTATCAAGCAAGCAATGAAGACGAAATGTTTGTCTGTTCGACTTGAACAACTGTGTCCTTATAAAAGTTAGAGTTGGATAACTCCGTCGGTTATAGCGTACTATTTCATTCCGTAATGCTTTAAGGTCACACAAATATCTCAATTGTTTATGACCTTTTGAAGGTCATTCGTGCTCCAATGAGACCATATATGTCAATATTCAGTCATTTCGGAATATTGGCAGATTGGACACGCACACAAAGAGCTCCCTTATGACTTGACTGTCGTGGTAAATGCTGTCAGTGAGCACCTATTATTAATGCTGGCATGATGAGGCGGATGTGTCACGAGTAGAACACTCAGATTCATTTGTATCCCCAGGTTTAATGTTTACACACTGCGCCAGGAAATGATTGAAGGCAGAGACAACCTGTGGAGATGCAGGGCAGCTTCAAATACATCTTTCCACTGATGTGATCTGTGCCTGTAAATTAAATTGTGAGAATCAAAAGCTATTCACCAGCTCCCTAGCGCACAGTGCCAACCACTGCGCCACCGCTCCCTGCGAAAAGTATACAAAGGACGAGCGCGCTACTGCATAAGTCCCCGATGCTGTGCGGGACAGCGCTCTGATGTACCGGCTCACCAACGTATTTGGTAGCACAACACGTTCAGCTGAAGTCAGAAAATACCTGATGATACCTCTAGCGTGCGAAGCGAAACGTCGTGAAATAGAGAGAAAGGAACACTCGATGTGGTTATAGCTGAAATAACAGCTATGGAATAGAATTCTCAAACAGAGCCGTGGAAACCCACACCAGTGCAATTATCAGTTCTACACAAGCTCTGTAACAAACAGCTCCACACATTCTTCAATAACACTGTGGCCTTAAGGATAATACATATAGGGTGTCCCATATAAAAGGAACCATGGGCAATACATATTTCTGACGACGCCTAATGCTCCCTATGCATTCCCTATGGCTCTCTATATATGAGAAGCTCTATAAGTACATATTTGTATTTTAAAGTCACGGTGTTATCGACGAATTCGTTGAGATCGTTGATCGCGCTTGTGCACCACTGCCTACACACTAACATACCGGAGCTCATCTTGTATCTTATAGATGCAGCGAGAGTGAGTCAGAGCGACTTGGTCGGAAGCCGTGACGCACTGTGCAATACGGGATACACGTATGGGCATCTAGAGGACGAAATGTCCTTGGCCATTGAGAGTCTGCGGCACAAGAAACCACTAGCCGCTAGAGTACTTGAAGACCGAAGCGTAATTGTACTAACGGCTTTCAGGTGGATTATTGCAGGAGTCTTTAAATGGACATGTTCTAAAATGGGTAAACTAATTATATGCTCCGGTGCCTTTATGATACATAATCTTATACCTATAGGACGCCGGAGCATATTGGCTCATGCACACAGAGAGTCACGGTTTACTATTGGTGCAGAAAGGCTGTTAGCAAGAAGGCTGTAATGTGTATAACAAATCTGCAAATGACGAGACAAAACCTCATTAGAACAGAAATATGGTCACTGTAAATGGTGGCGGCGTATGCTATTATCGCACGAAACTATTATCCTGGCAATACTGTTGTGGTGAAGTATGGTCAAACGAATTAGAAATTAAGGACAAAGCGGAGAAGGCCTTCATCCTACAGTAGATTTACTACGGCTTGGGAACTATTAACTATTAGAACCACACGATAAACACACGCGCGTAAGTATTGAAATAGCCCTACGTGACAGCACACACACTCGGATAAGTGAACGCAGCGCTAAACACTCGCAAACACAATTAGATCCTCCGAGTCATCTTTGTGACAACAAATGCCCAATATAATTGGCAGTGCACCAGTATTGTTTACGATTTGAACGAAGCAAAGACAAATTCCCATTGTTATGCGTTTGCGACACGGTATTTCTATTCACGCGTGCACTCAGACACTGTCGACTGTTAAACTGTTGAGAACGATATATAATGTCTACCGAATAAAATGATATGGATGTAACATGTAAGCAGACTTACAGCCGTGTTGGTTTTCACGGCTCGATGTGTGAGAATTGCTCTCCATAGCATCATCAGGCAGAACGCCTGATGATGCCTCTAACGTTGGAGTCGAAACGTCGCAAAGAAGAGAGAAGAAACAATCGACACGGCTATCCAGAAAGAACAGCTATGGAGAGCAATTCTCGGTCTTATATTCCTAAAATAGGGCTACGTGACTGATGCTTTGATTCGCTATTGGTAAATGAGTTTTTGTATTTGTAACAATTAACATAAAAATGGAGCCGATACGCGTATAATATCCTTCAGTAGCTTACACTTACCCACCTGGCGATGGTTTGATATTTAATTCAACCAGTCCTGGGCCACGAATTCACCACCCCACATGGGTCAGCATGGTGAAGTATGTTCCAACAACTCCTCACACAACCTCCGCAGCGCTGAGTATGCCTTCATCCACGAAGTGATTTATCTATGGTTTAACAATATTTTCCAACATTATTCTGGAGATTTAAGAGAGAAAATAGGCGTCTCGCCGCAACGGTTGAGAAAAGAAGCGCACATCAAGATTTAATAAAAATGACGCCCCTCCCACCCCCAAAAAAACCTAAACTCTCCACACAACTTTCCAAACAAAACCTGTAGATAAACCCACATGCAGAACAGGGGGAGAACACAAGAACACACTGCCTGCCGACAGAAAAGCGACAGAGGCTGGAATCGAGCCGCAGGACTTGTTTTCCGGTTATACGTTCCGCGTGTGATTAGGCGTCGTGTCCGATGTTTCGCATCACACGCTGAGAGCTTATTCTGGCAAGTAGATTGAGCAGCTCACGTTTTCCTTTCCACACAAAACACATCAGTGAGTTGTCCAGCGCATTCGCTAAAACCACACGGCAGCTTAACATTACATTATTTTCCTCGCCATCGTCAGTGTTTAAAGTATGCATGCTAAATTTAACTGATTTAAAAACCTAGTATTTTTAACATATAATACAAACCAACAAAGACAATCGTAAAAAAAACCTCCTCAGCAGTACCGTGCTCACAGCAACGCTTTCATTTTTAACATTGGGAGTAATTTCAAATAATGAATTTGAACGCATGTTTTCACGGCTAGATGTATGATAATCACTTTACAAAGCTGTTCTTTCGGGATATCTGTGTTGAACGCTCCTCTCGTTTTCGTAACGTCTCATCTCAGAACGCCTGGGGATGCCTTTGGTGTGGGAAGCGAAACGTCGCGAATGAGAGTGAGTCGACACGGCTATTCCGAGAGAACAGCTTTGGAAAGCATTTTTTCAATGACACAACGTCAAAACATTTCAGTCTTCAGTACAAAAGGCGCCTTGCAATCTGTAGACACTCCCATCTCATTTTCCTCCTCTCTCCCCAAAGCGTGGATTCGCAGGTGCTGTTCAACACTGGATGTCGTTTGGTGTCCAATTTCATGGTCTCTGGCCTTCACTGGGGGCGTCCACTCATGGGCACAGAGTGGCCCCCACGAACTTTTTTTGCGCCAGGGATCGATGCGTGTGTGTAAACACGTGCAGACGATCCGGAAATAATATCGCTCGACAGACGGCTACTGGTGCATTGTGATTCGTGTTCTTTGTTCACTTGTTTAAAAACCACCTATCGAATGGCATCATCATTTTGTAGGGGCAAGAATTGTTAGCGAACACCTATGAAGGCCGTTAAAGCACAAAAAGGAGTAGTGTAAGTGGCAGCAAGGTACATTGAGGCCTGTTTATCTCTCCAGTGCTGATGTTAATTCCACCACATGACATAGCAAAGAGGGCGGCGCGGTGG
>JAZEWT010000001.1:39925367-39946453 GCA_036362905.1 Mordacia mordax
GAGCATGCAAACTCCACACAGAAAGGCACCGGAGCCGAGAGACTCGAACCCGGGACCTTCTTGCTGTGAGGCGTCAGCGCTAACCACTGCGCCACCGTGATTTTTTTATTATAAAATGAAATTGTATTAACATTTATAGAGCGCCTTTCACCCGGGGGTCACAAAGCGCTGCACAGGACTGCGGAGAAAAAACTTGCGTGTAGATCGGCTGTGAATGACGCGTCCCTGCTGATGTTGTCCCCACCAATAAATACATCGTCTCGCTTGCCACACTCACTCACCACCTGTAACACTTATATCGTAGAAAATATAAAAGGAATATGAAAATCCACAAATATAACTTTCAGCGGTTGCAAAATTACGCCTGCTATTGAAGTCACACGATTAATTTTGACAAGGTTTACATTTATATAAAACTAATCACTATTAGTATAGACTAATCTGAGTCTATTGAAATTGATATACATAAAATAATTTTAATCGTTCTGATAACTATTTAAAAATAAGTGCGTTTTTTTTTAAAACGTAAACTATACATTTCAGTTATTACGTATTACCCTAACACAATCCCATAAACAATCTTGGCACTTTGTCCAATAAAACTCACGTAATTCACAACACCTGACTATTCTAATCTATTCAACCAAGATTTCAAAACCTCTGTAATTGTTTCCACACCCACCAAGCCCCCCCCCGCCCCCAATTGGATCCTACCACGCACTCTTGCTCTGATAACATCACAGCTTCCCCATATAAGGAGATCGAAACGGTTACGCTTTATTCTGAAGCGAACTCGTCTCAAGTTGGTGCGCGGGTTGCCTGATGCTGCTGCTTGCAATTATCAGCGAAACGACGTATTTCATTTATAAATGCTGTGAGTTTGCTCTCCAGCAGACTGGTGTGAAGCATAGACGCGTTTTGTTCACGTTGAAAAACTTTACTTATTTGCTGTTGTCGGGTGGTGAAGGGTTTACGACAAACATTTTTTTTTTACGTGACCTAACTCAAAAAATGGAATCCATCGATAACATTGGTCACGAAAGCCTTCGAATTAAAGTTGCACATATTGTATACTGTCTTGATTGTATATATTGTGGCTTCCCATTGTGCGAATAATTTGCTTTCTCTCTTAAGGATATGAATATCTTCGAAAGCAAATGTGCGCACGTTATAAATTATAAACTGTATTTAAGGGGATGTGGGTCACGGTGTGTAAATAGCTGTG
The DNA here is from genome assembly GCA_036362905.1 of Mordacia mordax. NCBI lineage: Eukaryota > Metazoa > Chordata > Hyperoartia > Petromyzontiformes > Petromyzontidae > Mordacia > Mordacia mordax. The sequence goes on from JAZEWT010000001.1 coordinate 39,926,593, forward strand.
CACATTGTATATTGTCTCATCTCATCTCACGGTCAGACACCGCTTAGCCCTGCACAGGGTCGCGGTGAGCCGGAGCCTATCCCAGCAGACACAGGGCGCAAGGCAGTGATATACCCACGATGGGACGCCAGTCCATCACCGGGCACTGTGGACAATTTAGTCTGCAAGTCAAATAACCTATGCAGTTGCATGTTTTTTGGACAGTGGGAGGAAACCAGAGTGCCCGGCGAAAACCCACGCTGACATGGGTAGAATATGCAAACTTCACACAGAAAGGCACCGGAGCCAAGATTAGAACCCGGGACCTTCTTGTTTTGAGGCAACAGCGCTACCCACTAGGCCACCGTTGTACGTTGTATATTGTCTTGATTGTATATTTTGTGACTTTTCATTTGTCGAAAAATTTGCTCCGCAGCAGAAATAACAATTGACTTAAAATTCAAAAGTCTACATAGTTCTGTGTAGAGCTTTGTGCCCTCGGGTGAAAATTGCTTTATAAAAATGCAAATATTATTCATATTTATACCTTTATTTCTCAATACACTTTTCGGTACATATGGTCACACTATTCTTAACATTCTATTGAAGATTTACAAACGTTAGCAACTAAAATAGATGTACAATAAAACTCTGATAATCCGCGATTCCTAAGTCACGAAGCTCCTGCGGTTAAAGGCAACTTCCAGGACCCGCAGGAGGGGCAATATTATAATCCGCATATTTGTTGTGGATTGTTGTACCTTTCCCGGGGAGCGGCTAATTACCCATTAAAATTATCTGCACCGCGCTGAAGTCAGGCTCCGCTTTGCGGAGCCTGACTTCAGCGCTTTGCGGAGCCTGGCAACGCAGAAAGATGTTTGAATTTCTAAACACATCTGTCTGCGTGTTAGGTTAGGATCTCCATAGATACAATACTAACAATATTACAATTTGTAATGCGCCGCGTAAATTCCATGCCCAGTCATGGACGAGACACGAATTCGGAGGCGCGATGAGATTGTAGGGTGGGGGGGGTTGTGGTCCGGGGGGTTAGCCAGCGCCAACCTGCCAGATACTGCTTCCAATATATTATCAGCCGGTTAGCATTTTATTTTAGTTGTGGGTGGAAACCGGAGATCTCAGAGGATCCTACGCAGAACAGGGGTTGAGAACACAAACACAGAGGCGCTCTAGGTGGGAATCCAAACACCATCCTGTCACCCTAAACGGCACAGGAGAGACAAATGGAGCAGCAGACTGTTGTAAAGAACGGATGTGCACCTCGTCTAATGCAGATAGAGAACTAAGAGACAAGCAGAGATGCAGAGACCAGCGAAGACACGCATGAAGTTTCAGATACAGAGGAGCACCAGTGACAGGTGTAGAGACAAACGTAGTTGTAAAGGCAAATGAAAATATGAAGAGGCGAAAGTAGACTTCAGTGGTGATTGTTTACGTCACATGTGCCGATGCAATTTTGTTCAATATAACAAGAGTTGGGCAAATTTTAGACATTTCTATTAAAACTCAAAATGTTTAACTTGGCCATATATTGCAGATGTTCTTCATTTGTATTTTAGAAATCGTATAGCTATAGTTCCGAAATTCGTAATTGTGAATTTCTGGGGTGGACAGTTATGTGGCGTGCTTCTTTAACACGAGGCTCAAACCTTAGATCAACAATGTGTATCGCGATCGTGCTCACATTTCTGCGGCGGAGTATCGGATTGATCGCGGTGTGCCACAGATTAGAGCTTTCCACGAGTCGATCCCCCCGCATCATGGGATTAACGAGATCCGCTACATGGTGTTCACACGCCTGGACACATTTCCCATTGGTTTTGTTGAAGAGAGCCATGAGACATTCAATGAATCTTGCCGCTGGACGGCGAATGTTATCCGCGCATGCATGGAAATCCCTCAATCCGATATTAAAGTGTTACGGTTATGAGATTCTGGCAAGGTGCACTTGGAAATTATATTTACTCAGTATTCTCATAAGGCAGTCAGTTATTTAAACAAGGAATGCATTAAAGCTGCAACGTACACATCTTTCTTCACGTAATAAGCCCCACCTGATTCTTTGAGCAACGTTCACAGCGCAGTCTTCTGAACGCGATTATTTAACTGAATTGGTGATCCAACATACGAGTGTTGAATGGCTCATCAATAAATGGGATGTCCATGGGAAGCGAAAAGTGCTTGGGGGGGATTTCTCAGTGATTCTGGGACTGATCTGATAATAACACTGCAGTGAATGCCATCAAACCCTGTAAAATATGAAATTTATAATGGATACGGTCTAGGCCAGTGGTTCCCAACCTTCATGGATCTGCAAACAGTCAACCCGCAAAAATATATCGCAGACCACCGCGGACCACTTTCATTAAACTTGCAGGTTCCCAGCAACTGGATACAACTTGTGTTAAAAAGACAAGATTTGCATGTAAATAGTGCATTGACTTAGCCACGAACAGTTAAATGCTTTGTTTCCAAATATTTTCCATTGTCGCAAAACGCAAGTGCATCAACATTAGGTGGAACACGTTTTTTTAGAAATGGCTTAACATTGTTATAGAATTTGAGAATACACTTAAAGTAGTAGCAAACGTGTACAAATAAACGATTCCTTCTCCTTGCAAGTAACAGGATTAGTAGTAACACCTTGCATGTTATGCATTTAAAGCATACGGGTTTGATAGGGGAATACGGTGAAAGTGAAATATCTGGTGAAGGAATATGCTGTCTGTGTGTGATTCCAAAGTGATAAGTGAACGTGAACTTAACACAACAAAACGATTCCAAATTTAAATGTATCTTCCATCCAATATGCTTAATAAATTACATTTTAAATCAGTAATTATTTTCATTTACATTTATTTTGCCAACTTTACAGTTGTAACATCTGACCTGTTTATATATTTTTGCTTTATTGATGTTATATTACGTAAAAATACAAAGGCACCTCTGTAGAATGTGAAGTCATCAAAGAATGATCAAAGGGCTTATGTTATTTTGAACTCCCATAGGGGTTACCCATACATGTTAGTTAAGGCACTGTGCAAGTGTATTCTCCAAAACACTTATACATGATTTATTAGCAATATCCACGAAAGATAAAAAAAGATTTCAATGCACATTGGAAAAAAAAAACAAAATCATTTATTAACCAAGTTATAACTGCAGTTTATTATTGCTGTTATTTAATGAAGGCGAAATTAATGTTGAAAATGGGAGTCGTTTGCAATAAACTTGTGAGAGGTGGAAAGACAACACAGCGAGATCAAGTTTTTGAAACTGAGGGTAGAGGGAGACTGAGGTTTATACAAGTAGAAATGAGCACACGCTAGCACACACACACACAAGTAACACTACACGTTGCACCCACGATCCATCCATACTGATGTCATAATCGGTCAATGACCTGTGCTGTAGTGGCTCATGGACAGCATTTAAACAGGGATGTCTTAGCTCGCTCAATATTCACAAGGACTGATCTTGCATTCACACTGTCATTTATACCCAAAATCAACCACGTGCTCAATTTTCCTCATGCTCACAAAGATTATTCACTTTTTTTCTTCTCATTAAGGGTTATATTGTCATAAATGTAGTTAATTCATCCTAGAGTACCATTGTTCTTTTGCCCATTATCGACTAAATTTTTGCAGTAATATAACTTTTAAATATCAAATTTTTGGTGTGTTTGGAAAAACATTGTAATTTATCAGTTTATGATTTTTTAAAGAAACAATAAAAATACACCCCATAGTCATGACCAGTGTTTGTTATGAACTGAACGAATGAATCCAAATTGTCACACGCAAGCGTTACCTGATTCCACTGGCCTTCTCAGTTGGCACAAATACTACCAGTTTTAAATCGGTGGGAGCCTGAGGGAAAACTGAAATAGGGGTGACTGGAATCAATGTGTGCTTGGGGTACACTGCATTCATTCGCGATTTCCCACCATCACTAAAGTGTATATAAGTAAAACCCGATGCCTACAACGAGTTTTGGCATGAGTAAGATAGAACATCTGCAAAATGATAGATAGCACAGGTGTCCAGGTGATGCTGAGTGGTTATTATAGGTAGAGCAAGCAGCGTTACTTCTCCCCACGCTGAAACGGATTTGAATGCACTTCCAACCGAGGTACCATTAGTACAAGTTATGGGTCCATACATGAAACCACAAAAAATGTTTGCGTTGCGTTTCTTTTGACACTGATGTTAACAAGTCATTATAGCCATTATCACCACTGCCGCAATGTTTAGAATGACTGGAGGCAGGATACCCTCATGATGCCTCGAATGTGGGAGGCGAAACGTCCGGTTATCCTGCAAGAACAGCTATGGAGAATAATAATCATACATCGAGCCGTAAAAACCCATATCGGTATATTGGCAATGACTGAGAGTTTACACTGGGCTATGGGTAATCATCTGAGTGGAGAAATGGTGCAAGCTTTGTAAAGGGAAACCAATATGAGAAGAGTGTGAGCGTGAGAAAGAAAGATTAATGAAAAATAAGGGGTCGATCAAGGCAAAAGCATCCCTCCTGTTGACTAATTATGTCATCCTTCTTGCTGAGCACACAGCCATATGACCCACTGACACTCTCCTCTTGTTGACCCATGACGTTTGTGCTGCTGCCAGCTCATGCTCCCATCAAGAGGTCACCTCTGCATCTCCATCACTGGAAGGTCACAGAAAAATGATGATCGTTAATTGCTTTAATAAATGCATTATTTCATACATGTAAGTCGTAAATTAGGGACCACAGCAGTAAACCGATGAATGTGGTCATGTAAATCACTTACAAGGTACTTACTACAGAATGGCAGCTAAGCCCAGCAAGGGAACATTAATCTAAAATATACAACGGTTTAGCACATTAATGCTGAATAGATGTCAACACACTGTGTGTGTGTGTTCAAACAGAATTCTGCTTAAACACATGCACCATCTTTATTGTCCCTTCATCTGAAATAACTGCCAATCCGTTATACATTTGCTCTTCTTTCCCACTGTTGATAGAGAAGACTCATTTTTCATCTGTCCTTTTGTTCATTATGTTTTTGGGGTCCTGAATGTTATACCGTACATATGCAGAAAATACCCACTAAATATAGGTAGTGGAGCAATAATCCAGAAATTGGCACACTCATCAACTTTAGTTTGATTCCTGGCAATGGCTAACATCAGTAGCAAGAATATAAATTAACCATTCCTGGGTCTGTTACATCAACCTCCACTGGGCAAGAAATATGGCATGATGAGGTGTTTATTCAGCAGTCGATTGAAAAAGTTCTACAAATTAACAGAATCATAGAGGCACAATAGTATACTTTCTTATGAGAGATGAACCAGTAGATTGTATGCACAGCATACACATACCACGTTATGGTTTGTTTCTGAATCTCACCAAGCAGGTGCATTAGAAATGCAAATATGTATTGTTCAATCATCAATGTCCAGCATCCCAGTGAGGCATTTATTCTAAATTTAGTTTTGTAATCTATCTCTTTCACACAGAGATCATCAGTGCATGGCAACAAAGTACAGTAAATCCAGCACAAGCCGGAGAGCAACACAAGCTTGTGCCCAAATGTATGATGCCGTCAATAAACAAACAAGAAAATGTTGTGATTCGTCAGTCTCTGTGAAGGGTAAAATGCCAGAAGAAAGCCTTATACACACCATGACTTTGAACTGGTATGTGTGTGTGTGTGATAACCTTTGACACTTATCCTTATGTTTAGGCTAAGTAAAATGCATATTTCTCGCATTCATGCAGGACAGAGGCCTGGAGCTCTGTTCGAAAGTACGCAGTGGCATACGAATTCAAAAACACTCTTCCACAGTGCAGAACTGTCCTAGTTTGCAAATGTGTGCATTCATGTGCATTCATTCACATGAAACAAGTGCATTTTATATTTATTTTGAGTATGTTTACAATTACATTAATTACTTCTGCGAGTGGATCTGCTCCATAAAGACGCTTGTATGAACTTCTTCGTTCTTTAAAGTCACCTTTGTCACTGTGAATCAGACTGTGCAGTGTTTACTGAAGCATCCCTGCCAATTAATTCAGCGTTATTTAGTAATCACGCCACTTGCGTGACTAAGTGTTTGTGCAAAAGAATCTTCAGGCATGTACTGATGTAGATTTTTCACGGCTCGATGCATTATTATTGCTTCCAACAGCTGCTCTTTCGAGACAGTCGTGAATGCCTGTGGATGCCTCCATCGTGGGAGGTGAAACGTCGCGAAGGAGAGAGGAGGAGAGATCAACCTGGCTATTCCTAAAGAGCCGCTTTTGGAAGCAATCATCAATCTTCGGACAATATGCAGAATTTAATTATACACACTAGTGAAATTTGTAAATTTTTGTTAGTGGTCAATTTTTGGGAATCACAACTTGACAATTGGCTAGAAAGCAAGTCTTTGCATTTTGCAACTATCATTTTAAAAACAGTAGGCACTTATATTGATATGGTTCCCATAATATTACCGAATGTCATAGCTTAAGCCCATAATGTATGGTCAATCCCAAAAAAATATATATATATTTTAAGGCAACATTTGTGTGTGATTGTATGTCTCAGTGTATGTTAAAGATTCGCCATCAAGCTGCAAAGCTTACTGGGACAAGCACTGTTAGTGAGTACCTACGAGGACTGGCATGACACTTAAGAGGTCAGTATGGCTAGCAAAAGATCGAGCAACGTTTTATGTCAGGCATGATCATACTATGCGAGGCATGTCATCCACGAAGACACTCACGGCAAGCTAACATTACCAACTGATACTATAACATTGTGCCGTACACCAGACACAGTAAATGCTCACCAACAGCTTAGTCCCAACAACCTATAATGGTTGGTGAGCTCTTGCGTGTATACAACTCTTAAACGGTGCGTGTTCTACTTCGGAATAACTCACTGTGTGGTGGGATGTGCGATTGAGATTGAAGAAGTTCGTGGGGTGGGGGAGGGGGCTGCCGTGTCCCCTTTTTCCCACGCCCCTTCCGTTTCCCAGTCTTTACCTGCTCCTACAAAAAAGTGGTACCATCAATGAAATGCCATGCTTGTAGATCAGGTGAATATTCTAAAACACAGAGCTAACACTTGGCACAGTATCTAATGTCTGAATAGTTCTCATCAAGTCTCTATTTAACAGATACTGAGGTAAGCAGGAAGCAAATATTGATGCTATAAGAGAGGGAATGGTGGTTTAGCAAAATGTATCCCATATTATTTAAAGTTTGCGATAAACTAAAACAAAATCCTTAAAGGGATACCTACAGAAAGCAAATGCCAATTCATGCTGGTGTTAAGATAATGTAATTATAATACACTAAGCATAAAAATTGTATAAAAACATATATGTATATACACACACAAAGAACGTAAAAATGCAGACAACTTAAAATCTGCACGAAATACCCACTTTTTAACTGGCACGTTTCAGAAAATAAATTTGAGTTTAATAGACAATTAATTTCAAGTGATTCATTTTATTTCTGATTATACCCTCGTATTAAAGTTCTTTCACACACTGTCCATTGTGCTTTTTACAACCTAATATTGATCGATTTAGCATGCGCATGTCTGCACAGATATCTTTAAATTGTGATTTTTCATGATATCAAGGTCAAGTAGTACTTGTGAATAACATGCTTAAGCAATAAACAATTCCCTTTTATCCGAAAAGCAATATTCTGACACAGCTACCACATTTCTCTACAACTTCCACGACATAGTCAAGAACCTTTCAGTGGCTTCCTAAATGATTTAGTGGATGATTTTTCTGCAGCTTTGCTAGCAGGCTATTCTAAGCCCCTGCAACTCCGCAAAGGAACGGTCTCAACCTCCCTGCTGTGATCGCTCTTATGCTGTGTTAATGCACAGCCTTCAGACCAAGTAGGCTGTCGAAAATAGAAATAACCTATCATTGTCAACGGATTTAATTCCCTGTGTATAAAGCAAAATACCCAATAATACAGCTTCATGGTCTCATTAGCTGAGATTACATGTCCAGTATGAACCTAATCTGCCAATATGACTCGGGGAACTATATCCTGGTCATTATTGTACAATTCCTCTGCTCAATCGCTAAATCCCAACGTCTTCATCGCTGGACAACCATAAGCCAATGTTGTGTTTAGTTAGCTGTTAATGTGATTCAGATGTAGACCTTACACAACAAAAGATGACTCGACACATGCATAGCACCCACATATAAAGGAGCAACAGGCACTACACACACATACTGCGCACGAGGATGCCTCTATCGTGAGGCGAAACGTCGCGAGGAGAGGAGAGGGAGCGATCGACGCGGCTGTCCCGAGAGCAGCTTCTCGAAGCAATCATTATAATTATCTATCTTTTTTGCACGGGCTGGGATTTTTATTGTCACCCACCACCACAATACTCCCCAATGGTTTTAAAATTCCACTGAGTGGACTAATGTTTCTATTTCCGTGTCATACTTATCAACAGGTAACACTCCATTTACCATACATTATTGTCTTTGCAACTATTGTGATCGTTTCCTTAAATAATAGCACTTTTCTGGACCTACCTCAGCTTAATAGCTTGGTAGCCTACACTCTTTCATGTGATGATTAAATTATCAACGTACATTTGTATAACCATTTAGGAGTCAACAGTGGCTTAGACACTGTGGAATTTTAAACCCCGCTTCAGGGCCATCAAAGGCGATAAGAACTGTACCATTGCCTCTCTGAGCAGATAAATTCTGCAACTTAAAAAAACCCACACCATTCTGTTAAGGCACTTACACAACGGTCTACGAGAATGTGGATAAAGGGTGTCGATAAAGGAGAATCAGTCCAAGCAACATTTAGAAAGGACCCTGCACAGCGCCGTTAACTTGCCTCATGATATTTGCCCACTGCGTTTTTATTATTAGGGTCGAGTGCCGAGAAGCGAAAATGTCTTAAGGTGAGCGTGGCGACGACACTGCAACCTCTCTGGTTCCTCGTGTCAACTTCGTTTCCCAACCACATTAGAATCATTGTTTAGTTTTAAAGCGACTAAGGCGGTTACTAAAACGCTTGGATTTTAGTGATCTGGGAGAATCTCTGAGGTGAATGGCTGCTCCATCGCATTGACAGGAATAAGTTGAGGTGGTTCGGGTATATGATAAGGATGCCTCCTAGATGCCTCCATCTGGAGGTGTACTGGGAACGACCAACTGGGAGGAGACCCCGGGGCGGAATGAGGATCCAATGGAGGGATTACATATCTCGGCTGGCCTGGAATGCCTCAGAATTCCCGGGCAAGAGTTGGAGGAAGTTGCTAGGGAAAAGAACATATGGACTGCTTTGCTAAGCCTATTGCCTCTGCGACCTAGACCCAGATAAGCGGCATGATAATGGATGGATGAATGGAATGCAAAACATTTTATTTTACCAAATTATGTCGAATCTGGGTTCAGATTCGTTCATAGTACTGAAACTGCTCTGGTCAAAGTTGTTAATGACCTACTTGCCACCGCTAATGAAGGCTTGCCAAGTATTCTTGTCCTCCTGGACCTGAGTGCTGCCTTTGATACCGGTGACCACCTTACCTTACTTGAGCAACTGGTGGGTAAAGGGATCTCTGGCTGTTCTCTGCACTGGTTGAGCTTCTACCTTTCCGACCGGCAGCAGTTCGCCAGCCTAGGAGGATGTAACTCAGAGATTCATCCTGTTTTGTCTGGAGTTCATCAGGCTTCAGTCCTTGGCCCACTCCGCTTCAGCATCTACATACAACAACTCGGCTATATCCTGCGCAGCCTCAATCTCAGCTACCATTGCTATGCCGATGACATCCAAATCTATATTCATGGAAAGCCATCCATCAATGCATCTGGTCGTTGTATGTCATCCACACTGTTAATTGTGAAGGCCTGGCTCAATTCAAATTTCCAAAAGCTAAATGATCACGAAACTAAATTTTGCTTGTCAGAACCCCGCTACAATTGTCCAAGGCTGATCCCATCCAATTGATGCTTGACGACAAGACCATAGAAGTTGCCAAGGCAGTCTGGAGTCGAGGAGTGACTCTTGATTCCTCATTCAGCTTCGAAACACGTTGACCAGGTAACGAAGGGAGCCTATTTGCATCTCAGACATATAGGCAGACTACGCAACAGCCTGTAACCCTCTGATGCTGAGAAGCCAATGCACATCTTCATCTCTTCAAGAATCGACAATTGCTATGCACTGCTCCCTGGCACCCCTGCCTACCTAATCAATCGTCTTCAACGTATGCAAAATGTGGCTGCTATAGTCCTTACTCACACACCCATCCACGATCACATATCCCCAGTACTGGTGTCTCTCAATTCGCTACCGGTTAAATGTAGGATCGAATTCAAGATCCTCCTTCTCATCCACAAGGCTCTTACGAGCGCTGCTCCGACATAGATTCGTGACCTACTTCAGGTACCATCCTCAACACAACTTCGATCCTTCAATACGGGCTTGCTGCATGTGCCAAGATCACATCCCCATTCGATGGGTGACAGAGCCTTCTCACGCGCTACTCCAAGACTTTGAAATGCCCTTCCATTTGCGATTCGGTGAATTGAGTCCCTGGGCATCTTCAAATATCGTCCAAAGACTCACTTGTTCCCTAAGGCTTTCAAAAGTCCTCTGGCTAGGACTGGTGATGTTGCTTACCGTTGTCGAGCTGGGAAGATGGCTCGCTGCCGACCTGTGCCCGCTCATGAACACTTATTCCTTCCTTCATTGAACAATTATTTTTATCGTTTATTTTCTGTCCTTCCCTGATTTATAGTCATTATTTCACTTTCAACTGAACTGCTCTGAAGGTTGTTGCTATGTCATTCTCTCCACAGCTCAGATTTGTAACAAAAAACGTTAATGTTGTTTATTTGGTGTTCTTATGTCGTTGTTTTTCCTGACAAGCCATGCTCTCCACAGCTCAGTGCAGTGCTTGTGACCCTCGGGTGAAAAAGCACTCTAAAAGTGCAATTATTATGTTAACAAATTAACTGAATTTGTTGCCCCATTTGCTCGCGAGAAATAGTACTGTGAATACGACTGCCGATATGGATCAACGTAAAAAAAATATCTATACATAATTTCAAAATACTACACTTTAAATTCAACCTTTTGCTTTAGAGTTAGAATTCCACTAACGAGCCATCCACTACAAGCCATTATCGAATGCACATCGTGGCACCGTTTTAGGCTACCGCTCCCCCTCATTAATCTGTACTGAAAATGGACTCGTAAACACATTCTGAATCACAAGGTCATGCAGACCCTGTAAAAAATCCAGGACTATTACCTTAAAATATGTGTTCAATGATTATACCCAAGATTGTTATTAGGTCATTTGCATGCCTTTCATATTCAGAGATTTTTTTTGCGGGTCTCCCAAGGCTCCCTTTGATTATTATATTTTAATTTCCCTTTGAATGCATCTCTGATGGTATTGTGGGATGGTATTAAAACTACACATGCTGCCCATAAGAACTGTTCTTCTGCTTATGCGTCATCCTTAGAGCAGAAGTGTTGGGCCAACCTCTTCAGTCCTCTTGCAATGTACGGTCAAATGAATTATCCAGAGGTTTGCCCCAAGTCTTATAATATATCTCCCCACTGCCTTGAAATTAGCCTGTCCTACGTCAGTGAACTCAACAGTACGTTTTGGCAAAAGCTTTGCGACAGTGTTCCTTCTTCTTTACATTGTGCAACAATGGGTATGATATAGACTACCTCCCCATGACTGAAAAGCTGACAATATCTCTGTTTAGCAAAGCAATGGATGCACATTATGACCCGGCACATAATAATCCACCTCTATATTTTAAAGCAAAGATGTGAAAAAAAAAACCTGCCAGGAAGAACCTATAAATATAAATGCACATCCTTCAGCGCCATATTCAATCGGATTCAAATAAAAAAACCGGAGGATTGGAGAGTATTTTTAAAATAATGTACAACTATCTCTCTTCCAAACCAAAGACAGTCTACTGAAGCCACCACCAAACATCATGCTTACCTCTGAATAGTCAACACCCCCCCCACCCCGTCATTAATTCACCCAGTATCTGCTTAAGATCAACTATCATAAAATCAGATTGTGAGAGTTTATACATTACAGGTACACCTCCTATGAAATTATATTTCGGGGAGCAACTTGCTTAATTGCATGTCTGACATTTAAACGTACGGGCTCGCAAACTATTTTATACTTTGCTGCGTTAACACACACACATTTTGACGCAGCAGATGTAACATAATGGTTATGGAAAAACACTACTAATTGAAGAGGAGGAGTTTACTCTTGACATCCTGTTTCCAAATCGTTTTGACCACCTCGCACACGCTGCAAGCAGGGAACACAGCGCATGTCAAGTGGTGCTCTCACCGTCGCACTGATGAGCGTGGACGCGAGCGTGTGCGGATACCCGTTGGGGACGTCGGAGGCCGGTACGCGCACAGAAAGTTGGTGGTCAAGGCACGTGTTACCTGAAACATAACACGAACCGGTGTCCGACTATCTCTCTTCATCTTCATCTGATCGTGAGCCATTGTTCATTTACTGATGGAAGGTAACATCCCCCATGCCATATACACTGCCATCAACGTTGTGCAGCCACAAATCTATATTAACTAGCACCTAAGTGAACTGAAATTTCACAGTTCCATCTGAAACCTAATTGTCCCCACCCCATTTCAGTGTGTTCCCTTCTCATGACTGCTGTCTTGTTGCCTGGTTTTGATCTTATCACTCACCAGTGTAGTCTGTCTCACCTCCTCCAACATGTTTTTACCAGCAGTGCATCATGAAAGATTAAAGCTAGCAGGAATGAGGAGCACTGAACTTGTGGGTGCGCCAATGGCGAGCTGTAATATTTTCTAAGCAACAATGCTGATTCCTCGCAATCATAGGAGACATTCATTGCTCTGGTGGTGACCAATAACTACACAATGCCCTGATGCATGAAGATGCTCAAGAGCATAATCTCTCTGAGAACTGTGGCATTATTCAAGCATCTGTGCCTATTCTATTCCAGAACAGCCTATTCTATTCTAGAACAGGCACAGTACCCGTGCCTGTTCTAGAACGCAAGTCAAGCAACACACTTGGGCGGGTGTGGCACACTCACCTTGACCCGAGTGCAGAGCGGCACTGCCGTATTGTTGTGGATACCAGGCTTGGGGGTGGCGAGCGGGCGGGCCATCGGGCCGCGCGCGCGTGGGCGCACATGCCTCCTGCAGCTGGGACCCCCTGGATACCTGCAGATGTGGTAGGGGATCGCAGTCGGGCTTGATGCACGATGCATCAAATGGCTTCTTTAATGTCCAACGCTTTCTTTCAAGATGAGGGGCTCCGACTAGCTCTACTCTCATCATCCCGAAGCCTCAAAACCTGAACACATCCTGCGATCGTGTTTGATTTCACTTCTTATTTTTCACTCTATGCAGGGGGGGTGAGGATTGCACTGGAATTGTTTTTCCTGTACTTAGTCACCTAATTGTATACACCTTGTGCTATGAAATGACACCAAATATGCTGACCAAGTAGCTGTTTGTGCATGACAAGTTCACAATACTCATCTCATCTCATTATCTGAAACCGCTTAATCCTATATAGGGTCACGGTGAAGCCGGAGCCTATCCCGGAAACACAGGGCGTAAGGCAGGAATACACCCGACGACGGGACGCCAGTCCATCGCCGGGCATTGCGGGACAATTTTAGTCTGTGAGCCAATCAACCTATCCAGGAGCATGCTTTTGGACTGTGGGAGGAAACCGGAGTACCCGGCGAAAACCCACGCGGACACGGGGAGAGCATGCAAACTCCACACAGAAAGGCACCGGAGCCGAGAGACTCGAACCCGGGACCTTCTTGCTGTGAGGCGTCAGCGCTAACCACTGCGCCACCGCGCCGCCCAAGTTCACAATACTGATAACCATAACTGCTCAGAATTGCACAACAACCAAAGTTCCTGGTGTTAATCGGATTAAATTACATTTCATTGTGAATCGTCATGAATGCATACATTGAAGGTGTTAATATGTACTCTGTGGACCACTATGTGTGCTTACTAATAGCACTTCACTCTATAATATGTTCAGGTTATATGGGGGACCTTTGTCTATACAGAGTACAATGTTATTTTATTTTTATATCTATATTTCAAGTGTGTTTTTATCACACATATGTATTTTTTTTTTATATTTTACTGAACTGCTCTTCTTAAATTGGCTTTCATAATTCTCGGTTCCTTATTATTATTTTTTTCAATCGATTGCAATTTCAGCGATGACTAACTCAAATATAAGCAGCAGAAACTAAACATCTTAGAGGAAGCAGTCACTGAGCAAATAGCAAAGCATTACGGAAGCTTCACCACAGTAACAGGATGAATAAATCGTTCACTTTTATAGCCCGTAAAAAAGAGCTACAACACATCTGTCAGTTTCACAGATTTTAAGGCGTGAAGTGTAAAAATGACAAATGCCCCACTGCTACTGTTATCCTTTCAATGCCGTGATCGCAAATTTTTGTTTATGGTGGAAAAATCAATACAAAAAGGGGCAGTGTTATTCGTCACGGAAGACATGCTAACCCACATTAAATTAATTTGTACTTTTATTTTGTCCGAGTTTTTACTGCCTTGCCTTGGGCCATTTTGAATAATTGTTACAGACACCATTAATAATCGAGTTTCGAGATTCAAATATAATTTATATTATATTATATTTACAATAAACATGGCCTTTATGTAAAACTTGGCCATATTACGAGTACAGTACTGATTTTATGGTTTAAATGAAGAAGCTACAGGATCAGCGACACACCAGAGTATTTTAACAAGGCACTGACTCAACATATGTAAACGAGATGTCAAATTAAGAGTGTGACAATGTACTGCCGAGATACTCATCGGCATTGCTTATGTGGACGAAAAAATCATTGTTTATATAACATTACAGGACAGATCAGATCAAGGTGCCACACATTTCCACAGGTCAGATCACAATGCAAGCGCAGTGACAAAATCTATGTCAAGCAGCCAGCGCTAAAGAGTGATAAGTGTGAAAGTAATGCAAGCTGGGAGGTGTTTTTTTTTTAACACACTATGGCAATTGATCAATGTTTAAGAATCAACACCTAGTGTTCAAATGTTCTTCTTTGTGGTGCTTAATGATAATTTATTACATTTATATAGAGCCATTGACCCAGTGGCTCAAAAGCGCTGCAGGAAACAGAGGTGGGGGGGGGAGACAGCCACACCGATAACCGGCATTAATCCGCAAGACCGTTCGTCCCTGTGTATTACGATAGCATCGGCCAATTAATGAGTGTTCTTTTTGGGTTATGGGAGGAAAACAGAGAACCTGGAGGAAATCCATGAAGAATGGGGAAAGAACACCATTGCACCACACTGCCAACCTAATCAAACTGCATTTTAACAATTAAAATGTGATGCATTAAGTTAAAATGTGCCAGGATTTCAATGGGACTTTCTGCAATGCATCAACTCTTCTCTTACTCTGGAGTGTTTGTGAGGACAGTTGGTGTAAGTCAAATAGGATTGACACGAATAATTAAATAAGCATTGACTGAAAAGTCCAATGAAATGTACATAGCATTTATAATGTTAAAATAAAACACAGACATGCACATTAACCAAAAAAATCATTACTTATATCCTCGAAGATACATAAACGGATAAATGCTTATGTAAGAAAGTAACACTTATTTTAAAGTTGTGAGTGGGCTTGTACTGTGCTTGGCTCGACGAAGTAGGCAGCTATCCCAAAAGTTACAAACAGAAGGCATGCTAACCACTTTTCGATGTGCACATTGAACGATCTATTGTGTGGTAAACTCAAAGTAAGAAAATGCCACAAGACCATGCAAAATATAACTCATGAAGTATATCAATGAAACACATTTTTAGGTTAGGTAACGCAATTTATTTTGTCGTAAACCCTCCAACACCCGGCATGGCCAATTAGTAAGATTTGTCATGTGAAATTGAGATTGTGAAGAATTGGCACGTTCAGTTCATGTGACAAATCATACTAATTGGCTGTCAGGTGGTGGAGGGCTTACGATAAAACGTTTTGTGTGACCTAACCCAAAAAATGGATTTCATCGCTAACATTGATCATGAAAGCCTTCGAATTAAAGTCATTAATTATAGTTGAGTGGAAAAAACCGAAGTCACTATTAAAATTCTAAATAACATAAGAGGCACCCGTATGGGAATATGAAGACAGCACATTGAGTCCGACTTCCTGGAGATGACAGCGGCCAAATGCCTTTGCATAAGGAGACTCAGCAAAGGTTTTGCATGATTAGAGCCCATCAGCCACATGTCACAAGAGAAGAGGGGGGGAGAGCGCCTGGTTAATTAACATCGCGATAACAAACACCTGCCACCGATTAACCTGCTGGTGCCCTACTTGTGAACCAAACTGGAGAATGTACTTCATCACAGTGGCTTACCACAGTGTGTCATCAGATGCCCTTCGATGTGCCACTATACTGATGTGTCACAACGCACCACTATACCGTGCCAGGGCAGTACCATTCCATTACGGACTTCTTCAAACACACCTCGACAGTGCACCACCGATCCACAATCACGATCTCTTGGTAGTGGCAAAAGGGGTAGCATCTGCCATCACATTCCTCTCGGCTTAACCGAGAGCCACTACTAATAACCAGCTCTGCACCATGTCACACAGCTATTATGCAAAAAATATTAAGAAGTTGAAACTCGCTGGGTCCACAGGGGGATTCAGCACTTTGCTGGATGAAAGCCGACGTCTAGTAAGGTGTACCCTTGCCAAGGCTCACGTGCTGGATCACGGGTGGCAGTGATTGCTGTGTGTGCCTCACAGCGGGCCACACCGCGCGATGAGGACCTCTGAACGACCTGCCCGCGAGCTAAGCTCGCGCTACCGGTTGGATGCCCCATTCATCAAGCTGCTCCCTATTTGCGAAGTAGCTCGGTACCACGGCTCCCACGAGTCAACACAAATCACGATGCGCCACGCATTAAACGAGCCGTACAATACATCCCCTACACATCATGTTTCCCTTTCATCGCCCGTGAAACAGAACAGCACGATGGAACGGAAACACGTGTGCCAGATTACAGTCCACTTGGATTCAGGCGTGCTATTACACAGCTAAACAAATTCGGGGATGTGGGCAGTGAAAGAACCCATTGGGATTGTATTAATAAAAGCTACGTTGCTATGTGTAATCTGTTTATAAGGGCTTATTGTTTTATTACATACAAATATTGTTTAGAGATGATTAGTCATCATTCGTGGACACGGTTTTATCGATGAGGTCACTGTGGATGAGGAATGAGAATTAGGGCTCATGGGCTAATGCATAGGGTTCAAGACCAAGGAAGGACTGGACGTTCATAAAAAAAAACGTGTTTGTATACGTGTGTTTAATTAAATGCGTTTAGCAGTGTTCTGTTAACGTAATTTAGCATGCCCCACCACAATCCAGATTTCTATCTTTAAAAGACATCTGATTCTTTCAACAAATAATAACAGTTCGTAACGATGTAGGTTTTCACGGTTCCCATGCATGCTCTCTCGGGACAGCCGTGTTGATCGCTCCCCTCTCCATCTTCAGGCACCTGAGGATGCCTCTAACGTGTGAGGCGAAACGTTGCGATGGAGAGGGGACCGATGGACGCTTTTCGAAGCAATCATCAATGACTTAGTTTGCATTTCAAGAGGAAAAACTGGTTAAGATTTAAAACTTCATCCATGCTAGATACAAGACAAATTAATTATTCAAATTATCTCTCCACTCATATGAATAAAGGGTGCCACTCTAGACTTTTGGTGGCCATTAAAGACATGTTAGATTAATTGCCCTGACTAAAATTCCCCTTGTATCCTGAAATGTTGTAATTTTCATCCCCCTCCCTGCTGACAGATGTAAAATGAGCTACACAGCTTAACGGTTTCTTCCAACTTAAGTAAAACTGAGCGACTGACTTATTCATTAGCCAGTGATGAAAAATCCACATTGTATATGGCTGGGGGCAGTATATGATCATTATCAGTATGTGCATGATCCTGTAATGCATCACAGGGAGCCAGAGCCTATCTCAGCAGAGACAAGGTGTCAGGCAGAGCTGAACAGGGGCCAACTTAGTCAGCAGGCTGATTAACCTGGGCAGCAGCAGAAAATGGTTAGACTGTGCAGGGGTGTTAAATCAGAAGGAATGAATGTCATCTTCCTAAACGTGATGCTCTTCTTTAAATCTGCTGTGGTAATCTCCAATGGATCTTGACTTTACAAGCTTTTCAAATGTAAGATGCGCATTCTAACCGCAGCATCACCTGACCGGCTTAAGGGTTTGGCGAGTTGTGTTGTGTTAGGTTTACAATTCCAAGCATTAGAGCATGAGAACAAGAGCACAGGGTATAGAGGTTACAGTGGAAGACGGTCAGGGTGAGTGGTTGTGATGGGGCAAAGAAAAGGGTCGCCCGTACAGCCTTAACAGCCCGTGTGGGCAAGTACTGTTAGAGAGCAGCACGTTTGAATGCAAGCAGGGTATATGAGGGGGTGGGTGACCAACGCCGTGCCGGTGCCCGGCCACCAAGTGATGAGGACACCAGGGGCTGCACACACCTGGGATGAGCCTTTGTCTGCACCGTATATCATCGACATATCCCAACCAGGGCCACCCCCTCCTCGCCTGCTTCCCCTCTCGACAGATGATGGCGGCGAGATGTTGAGTTGATGCAGAGCCCCCTCCGCCTCGCCTGGAATTGGACACCCACCTGGACCCATCATTCCTGCATTTCCAGAACCACAAACATGCCCACACAAAAAGACGAATGAACACCTGATGCAAAAAAAACCCTGCGAAAGGTTGCAGCATAAACAAACAAACAGACATGTGTTTATGCAGCATAAAATTCCGCCATGTCTAGTTAAAAATGCAGGCTCATTTACTGCACACGTTCCTTTCAGGGAAGACGGCGGTAGTCGAATAAATCATTGCACCACCTAAACACCAATTTTTGGCAAAACTTGCCAAAGAAATCATGCAGCCTATGGGAAACTATATTTTGGATGCTTTCTCATACAGTTTCGTCATTTAGACATCAACGGACTTATGGGGGGCAGGGGAGGGTGGAAATATTAGTGCTTCTTGAGGGTTAAGGAATATTTTAAGTATGTTACGATTAACAAAAAAACTGAGATTACAGGGAGAACATTTGGGAAACAAAAAGGTGTGAACGTCAGTACACATAGCTTGCCCCTTCTCATGCAGCTGAATTTGGGCACGGATCTACATTCATCAAAATACATGTACAGTGTAAGTGGCAATCACAGCATGGATCAAAATCCATGTACAGTGTAACTGGAAATCACAGCTATTCTAAGGGATGTTATGAAAAAAATAAAATCACATTTTGTTCTCGTAAGATTTGTTTTTCCTACCTCTTAGTACATCTTAATATAAATGCAGCGCGTTGCTTATAATTTGTATTATTATTTAGCAGATACCTTTATCTAAGGCGACTTACATCGCACGCACCAATACATATTAAATAAGTAAATAAACAAAAACATACCTAATACCGGTAACCCAACAGATGTCAGACATATTAAACAATGGCTTAACATGTCTGCTATTTTTGAACCAAAAATTTTTACATCAGCAATTATACACACACATATACAAGGCACACATGACTGAGGACCCTTGCACCCAAATCCCCATTGATGGATTTCAAATACTCAGGTGGCTGTTAAGCGATCTCCATGGCAACACACAGCAAAAGGAAATTACCATTTAATTGGGAAGCATCCACGGATGACCC
>JAZEWT010000001.1:39955973-40007181 GCA_036362905.1 Mordacia mordax
TTGTCACCCAGGAAAATCTCACTGCATCTCGTACCTTAAACAGGAGGGTTCCACCAAGGTTCTGCAGTGGTGGGCAATGATTACTATATATACAGGGTTCGGCATAAATTGCTTTACCGAGATCAATCACTTGATAGCTACATCAGTGCAATTATTGGATATGTCAAGAGTTCACGTTGTTAAATAATAACAAAGAACTGCCATGACAAATGTTGTTCACGGTACCATAGATGAAACTCCAATGAAACATGTTAGAGGACACTTGGAATAAGTTCTGTAATAACAAAAATTATTCAATATTCTTGGAAAAGTGGTCTACGCCACATCCTCTACATTTCAACTAAGTAAATTTCAGGTAATTTTTAAAACTAGGAAACGTTGAGCCATGATGTCTGCACACAATGGCCTACTCTTGCAAAAAACATCATGGGATCTTTGACATGTGCTGTAAAGCCAACACCATATATATTTTAGACGATATACATTGCTATAATAACAGTATTTATCAGGGTGGTTTCTGGACCCATACATTCAACTGCCGAAAGCTGTAGTTACACTTCACCAAACGAAGTTCCTTTGACAATTATATGCTGATCATACATATCTCTGAACCCTCATGACACTTCAATCACCAAGATATTACTACACCTCCATTAAGTGCATCAGCTCAATTGTGAGCTTTTTCTACATCTCATTGAACGTAAGCTGTTATTTCAATTACAGTGAACCGATGGCAAATTTCGTGCACACCTCATGTTAAATACTCGGTTTCCTTCTGCATCACTTCAATGTAAACATTTGACAAGTGAAGAACAAGGGTCCCAAATTTTGTGCATCTTGACATGTGGTCAAGCCACACAGACGAAACATGAACATAATTGGACGTGGGGATAGTTGGCTTGATGACACCGTTCCCTAAATGTAACATTATGGCATTATTGTGTATATTGTTCCATTCAATACACTCCATCCATGCATGTCAAGCTGTGAATATTTGTCTATGCGAGTCCTCTTCTGTCCCAACCCACTTTCCCTTGGGAGGGAGATATTGTGGCTTTATAAACTCTCACCTCACCCGAAACAAACACCATTGACCAAGTGATCAATACAATTGGCAACATTTTACGGGACCTAATCGCACGCGCATGCACGCCCGAGGAGGCTGGTTATAGCCCATCGTGTACAGCAGGGACCTAACAAAGACAATGCAAGGGCAATGTGTTTCAATAAACATGTGCTTCTCAGTTAATAATGTCCTTCTTTTCCTATGTAGGAAAATGTTTGGTAAGCTAAATTCATAATTATATTATACATGTGTTGAGCCACATTTTAGGGCCTCTCAGACCCCAACACATGCGTTATGCTCATTAGATGCCCGAGGGTAAGGGTGCAGCCCACCGATTATTTTCTCACAATGTTGCTGGCAGAAGGACCTCCACTCTAAAAAGCTGCATAGAGTCCCCCCCTCAAGGGCATTTGGCCTACTCTTCCACCCATGCGAGACATCTTTAAAGGGTTCGGAATACCCAGACTTTATCAAACAATGCTGTGGTCTCCTCATGTACACAGTCGGCTGAAAGTCTTGGGAGATTTAAAAAAAACTTGCCTATTATTTTACTGCTGCACTGGGATATTGGACCTGACATATCTAAATTCCAGGTCCAGTGTAATAACCATAAAACCATGGCAGCATTATCCCTTAATGCATTTTGTGTTATACGGTCTAACTTTAAAAAGTTATCTATAATCTCAATAGTAGTATAACTTGACTTAATATATATAGGGCATCAATGTATTAATGCATATGGAGAACCATGCCCAGGTTGTATAGCACGTTATGCTCAATGTGTCTGCGTAACATGCTGTGTGCCACGGGAAGCTTATCCGTACCTCTGCCCAGTGGACGATGCTCCATGTGCTGCTTGACCATCTGACTGCCATGCCTGGGCCATTGATGCAGGAAACTGTGCAGACCATTCACAACATTAAACAGAGGTGGCAGGATGGGGGTCGAGAAACAAAGAATGCTTTTAGGTTATGCTTAATGCTTGCACTATTTAACGGCAGCAAGTACTTTGAATGCCTGATACTTTTTTACGTGTGCATGTTAAAGATGTTTTGTCATAATCATAAATGTAATGATGTAGGTTTTCACGGCTCGATGCATGATTGCTTCGAAAAGCTGCTCTCTCAGGACAGCCGCGTCGATGGCTCTCTCTCCTCTCCTCGCGACGTTTCGCCTCACACGTTGGAGGCGTGTGAGGCTTTTCGAAGCAATCATCATAATCATAAAGTCAGTTTTTTTATACATTCCCCCAATGGTGATGTAACAATTAATAAGCCATGTAGCACTGAACGCACCTGACATTCCACATAGATACACCTGGAATTATGTACCAACCAATACCATATGCACACACACGTGCAAATATAAAATTAAAAAAATAAATTAACAACTACGCATGAATGGAAACAATCGCAATACTTACGTGCAACACAAACATACTTGCCCACACAAAGGCAAAGATGCACACATTCAAAGCATCTATTGTGGGTGAAAAGAAACCCAGCTTATACCTGGCAGCAAATCAATGTGCTGCCAGTTACAGAGGGATTCTATACAACTAGGGAACCCTGTGACCCCCCCCCATTCACTGACTCCAGCCGCTCCAGTATCAATTCCCATAGTTCACTACGGACAAACAGCACGCCAACCAATACCATCCGGATTTATCGATTATCTATTGAAATCTCTATCATAAATTAATACAGTTTAAAACAAGCAACATATTCATTCAATTTCGAAGGTATTAATTCCAAGACGGAAATATTCAGGGGCGCGAGGAAAACACAGAGAGGTGTGGAGGAGGGAAGGCAGCCATGCAGTTCGCCACACATTGCGTTCCATATATTACGATGCCATCGGCCAATTCATTCAGGAATGTTTTTTTTATTGTGGCGGGAAACCACACAACGCGGAGGGGGAGAACACAAACACCACACAGAAAGGCGCTTGAGACAGCAATCCAACTGCTTCCGTATCTACCTTTAATCTCACTTCTGTCACACAGCCTTGTCCCTCTCTTTTTAATACTATGCAGCAAGCTTCCCATCATGAAGGCAGCTAATTTTTCTTAAAGCCACAATGAATTCCAAATTCAATAACGATTAACAGATTCGAAACAACCACGTCAGATTTCTACTTTTCCTTAAGGGTTAGGGCTCCACATCCAAAAGTGATGGGCACGATAATGACGGCTGCCATGAACTCATGCTGTCAGAAAACTGGGTGAGTAGAATGAAGAGACCTTGGATAAATACAGAGGTGGATATAAAGGGGCAAATGGGAGTCGCATTTGGACTCAGCTTTGCTGCTGTGAGCTGTAATTGGGATGGTGCGTGTATTTGTGTAATCAGGCCTTCGTTAATGATAGCAAATTATACCCCCCCCCACGACTAATTATCGTCTAATTAGCTTCAACCACCATGCAATGTGAATCAGGATGGAAAAAATGACGAGGTGCACACACATTAGTCAAAAGTACAAGCGTCTGTGCACCTGTGCATACGAAGTATGAACATTTGAGTTAAGGTTTGTTAGCACTCTAATGAAGTGTACATATTCAAATGTCACGTCAGTTAACAGAATGCATTTGTTTAAAACTAATATCCATAATTTATTTTCATGAAATCCTATTTTATATCGTCTTTATACAAAGTGCTACTTGCATATGTGCATTTATTTAAAGAAATATATTTTGCAATGATTGTACCTAATTGTGCATGTGCCGAGGTTATTATCATTGTTATGAATGCACGTATGGACTACAAAAACAGCTCAAACCACAACTGCTTTGATCATCAACGCTTGTTTTTATAAGTGACAGGTGGGTTTACTTATGAAAATGTTTACACCGCTGGGCAGGCACATGTATTATCAAGTCGGTATTATTGTAATAACTGTCAAAAGAGATTAAAAGCTGTGTGTCTGCACCAAGCAAGATATGCATGGTTACTAATGCAACCAAGTGCAGAGTCGCAAGACTCTGAATCGTCGGTCAAGGTGTGAAGAGAGTTAATGTAATCTTACTGCCTTAAAACTATGATCACTGTTGCTGCCGTATCAAGCTACCCACGGTGCACCGTGACCCAAAAGATCTCAACAAGCCTTAGTCCCTGAGCTGAAGCCATGCAGACCCTACTGAGCACGTTGCAATTTATCTGATTCAGTGGTTACTTTAGAGGTGATGAAGAACTTCAATAAACGTTAGTTTGTGTTGTGGGCCAACAATGGGCAAGCTTGTGTCTGGACAACCAGCCACACATCCTCCACAAAAAACTCGTCTCAGCAGTGCACCCTCATTATTTTAAACAAACTAATGCATTATTACCATACAACGTGGTGATGGCAAAAAAAGAAACAGGTTATATATAAGTACTATTACTGACTTTGCAGTGTGTGGTTGTGGCATTTGGTTCAAGAATACTCACTTCTGTGTTCACATTAATGCAACTAATCGCATTACATGTAAACGCATATTCAGAGAAAGGTTTAAAAATTATGTATCAAGGCATCCAAAAGCAGTATTTTTGCAGCAAGTCAAAATTATTGCATTTCCACAGAAACTTAGGGATAGGTTTCATATTCATATTTATAGTTCATAAGTATGCAGTAGGGAATGAGAATATGACTCAAAAAATCGATAGGCAGTGCACACACACCAGAATGTTTTTTTTATGTTTCAAAAGATGCCAGCTACAGGAGACTTGTAATCAGTACCAGTCTGTGGTACACAGAAACATTTGCACAACATATGCATAATGCTCACCGCTGTATATGAGGCTCCACATTCAAATAGTTTAGGATTGTGTTGACGAAACAGGTTGTAGGTGTTGGAGATGGATAAATTACTAAACTGAGAGAAGCCAGTGTATTTGCCACGAGTTAAACAAATCGACAAAATCAATTTTGGGTCAGGTCACGTAGAAAATTATAAAATTGTGTCGTTTAACCCTCTACCACCCGACACGGCAAAACAGTACGGGGTTGTCACGTGAACAGAAAACGCGCAAATTCCTTTACTATCTCAGCACACCGGTGTGTTGAAAAGCGACCCCACAACCTGGGCCGAAGTTTGGCGCGGGTGCCTGATGATGCTGAACATAGTTATCAGCGAAACGTCGTATATATCTTTTTGTAAAATATTGTGGGGTCGATTTTCAACACACCGGTGTGCTGAGATGGTAAAGGAATTGGCGTGTTTTCTGTTCACAGGACAACCCCTTACTGATTGGCCGTGTCGGGTGGTGGAGGGTTTAATGACACTATTTTATAATTTTCAACGTGACCTGACCCAAAAATGGATTTCGTCGATAATATTGGTCATGAAAGCCTTCGAATTAAAGTCGTTAAACAAAGGCCATGATATGAATATATGGATATAGGAAGCTCAAAAGGTTAAGAAACTAAATCATTAAAGACCTTCAGTCAGTGATGGAAAGAAAATTATATATGCTCCCGGTGACACACAATCCGCATGTGATTGCTGCAACAGCCGCTGTCACAGACGGGCAAATTCAAGACACTTCAAGACATAAATCATGTGCAGCTTATAGCAACAGTGATTGCTCAGACAGTGGAAAGACTTGTCTATAATGGTGCTCTTGAGGTAGGGTTTTGCATGTATTCCCATCTAGTGAGCTACTAACACGCAATGCACATCATAAAATCATCAGACAGAAGGAGGGCCTCGTTTACGAGTGAAATATACAATCACCTGCTTGTGCGAGGATTGGGCTGCGACAGATCCTAAGGGCACAGCCGGGTTGCTGCACATGGCTGCAGACACAATACACGTGAACACCAGCGTTAACAAACATTTCAAGACCATTCCCTGACATACTGCACTTGGCTTTTTTCATATCGCAGTAGCAAAAAAGCTAAACGATCATTTTGCTTAGGAAGTGACACGTTTGTATTTATTGTGTGCAAGTGTGCGTGTGAGCCGCACGGGAAATGTGACCGATTCTCAGCTCACAGCGCAGCGAGCTAAAAATAGCATCACCTCCCTCGGGAGAACATGTGCGATCGGGCAAAAGCATGAGGACGTGCAGATGCACGTACGTACAAAGGTGTGTGCACACACGTAGACTTACACAGACATAGGCTTGCACAAACGCAGGCATACACAAACGCAGGCATACACAAACAAATGTACAAGCACACAAGGCATGGTGCATGTGCAAGTAAAACATTAACATACCTTTACAACGTACACATAATAAACAGGCATATATCTGCATTAATTGACATCTTCATCAGATACACATAGCAATGCCTGTGCAAGCCCGAGTATAAAACCAATCTAGATCGAGGCTGGAATTGTTCACATTCAGAAATTGTGGTCCTTTTCAGTCACAATACCACAGATAAGCACGTAGACACTTGGGCAAACACACTGCAACTTCAAAAGTGTTGTAAATAAAGGGTTTGATATTTTCCTGGTCAGCGCACATGGTTCATAGTGTGACAGCACATTTTACAATGCATATTCTAGTAATCCAAACGTGGCAATACCACTATCACCATCTACTATGTGCCCTAACACACAAGTATGGTAAGACAGCACTGTCATTGTCTAGGCACTGCCTTATTTTAGGCTGAATCGACTAATGCGAAGCTGATGCTTCATGTAGGTCCAAATTGTGTACGGTTTGGAATCAAATTGATGCGGTTGGAATACCATAATAATAATGTCATGTAGTGACACCCTGCTGCCATCTGCTTCTATGCAGACAAATGCACAGACGCACACTTAAAATGCACACACAGTGCATGGACAGCAGCCAAAGCACACTCACTGTGACACACACAAGGAAACCTCGCATACATTACCCCTAATGCCCCCTAATTCACTATCCTTCTCTGACTGCACTTTGTGAAGCTTGACAGCTTCCTGACTGCTGCATTAAGCAGGCAGGTTTATTTAACATATAGAAATATAATATTTCAATGTGCATAATTTCACACTCAAAGATATATATAAATATGCAATAGGCAGACCCATTATGTTAACCACTGCTTATTTTATAGCGTTTATCGAAAGGGGCAGAAAATAGCAGCACACTTACCAAGGATACAACGCAATGGAAAATGCAATACTTTTGTTAAAGCTTATTATTTTCATATGCCTCTTTACATAATGTACTTACACATAGTGAACAGTGTATCTTGCCTGGCTCATACCAGGCAAAGGTTCCATTCGATCAGCTGTCCCACACAGTCCATTTGCCAGCCACGGGTTTGTCTTGGGGGCAAAAGATTGCTTTAACTGCATCTCCCCCGACGGCATCTCTGCTTATCCTTGTAGGCACATGCCAGGTTCCGCATCACCTGCCTGCACGTGCCCTTGCCCTTATCCCACCAAATCCGGGGCCCCCACTGTATTTTGCTGGCTGCCCCTTGCTATCGTCACCTCGCTGTCGTCGCCTCACTGAGGCTGTGACTCACAAGATGGCCGGGTTGCTGGTAAGTTTATCCAGGCTCTTCAGCCAGACAATTTAACTCTGTATTGTTTGTAGCAAACGCTCTTGAATATTTACTGTAGGTTCACTATGTCAGACACTGGCATACTGCCATTGCATGGATAGAAGTGGTTGTTCAGGTTGGTTAAATGTATAGGGGTGATACTGATTTTAACCGTAGGTCAATTAAATACTTGGAGCTATGCCCAGGGTGGCATGGTGACCCAGTGGGTAGCGTTGTCACCCCACAGCAAGAAGGTCCCGGGTTCGAATCTCGGCTCGGGTGCCTTTCTGTGTGGAATTTGCATGTTCTCCCCGTGTCCGCGTGAGTTTTCGCTGGGTACTCCGGTTTCCTCCCACAGTCCAACAAATATGCTGCTGCATAGGTTAACTGGCTTGCAGACTAAATTGCCCGCAGTGCCCGGACATGGACTGGCGTCCCATCGTCGGTATAAATCCCTGCCTTGCGCCCTGTGTCTGCTGGGATAGGCTCTGGCTCACCGCGACCCTGTACAGGACTAAGTGGTTTCTGACAATGAAATGAGATATACCCATAAAAAGGTGTGATGTGAAAGGCAACAGGGTCTTATTATTAGGGTTTGTCAATTTGAAATGGTCTGTGCAACATTGAGATGCCCTATATTAGGGGTCCACATTAGAAGACGAGGATCAATTAAACGTTAAGAATATTTCACTACCTTATAGAATTAACTTCAAGAGTGCAGATGCATTACTGAGATATAAGTGCTGAATTGTTATTAAATGTCTGAGATTGACAAGAAAAATTTATAAGGTTGAATATGAAATGTTTGATGTTACAGGAGGTATGCATATAGCCTTGAATAATCTCAGCAGCATATATAAATCACAAAGATGAACTGATAAAAGCTCCTACTGATAACCACGGTAGGGATGTACATGAAAAATAAACCTAGCCCCAACACATTTTGTGGAGTTTATTGATGTCAAAAATGAATGTATTAAACCATAAATAATGTACGGATATAAAAACTACATCAAAATACCGCTATACTATGATAATAGACAAAGTCACAGTGACTAATGTACGGCTTTTAATGGAAACGTATACATTTTTCTTATGAGCACAAATGGGAATGCATTGAAAATAAAGTGGTAATCCAATTGTGTGTGTAGCTTTAATATTCAATGCTTTAACAATAACGCTGTACCAAAAATAAAGTTCAATTAAAATATCCAACTATCATTAATATCCTTACACCCCCTTCTATTCACCATTCTCACTAGATGTAGGGAACAAGAATCGTTAGATGCAACCCCAAGGCGGTGGCAATGAAGCATTAATCAGCATCATTAGTGCCATGGGTCTTGTATCAGTGAGAGCCGGCGTTCATTCAATTCATCCCACATCCATTTGATACAAAGGTTAATCTTCCAGCACTATTAGTTTACTGCAATGTATTACACAGATTTGAGCATTTTGATGCTCAATATGCAATTAACCAAGGAAAACTGAAAAATATATTAACTTATATGGGCACTGATTAGGCATATAGATTCTCATAAGGGCTTTTCTAGGTAGCATCATTTGTATAATTTGGGTTGTCATAAAAGTGATATTTTGAGATTTGTGACATAACACTGGCTAATAATGGCCTATTAGAACTTCCACCACAGGAACATTCAAGTATATTTTACAATAAGACTATATGAGTAAACAATGGTTCCATGCTTAATATCTGGGCAGCAGTGGTATATTTAATCTAAATTGGTCCTGACCTAGCCCACTTCATTATCCCACACTAAGCACCATGGTGATGTATGGTAAAATAACACCCACACCTCACTGCTTGGGAAGGTATTTATCCAGCAGCAGATTGAAAAAGGGGTGCAGCTTACACGTTAGTAGGAACTCATCCATCAAATCTGTAGCAACTGTTTCACTTGTGAGCCTGCCAATAGCTAGGTTATCTAGACGTGGCATTAATGGACACAAACCAGTTATAATTTACACTGAAAGCTAAAGATGGAAAAAAGATGGAAAATGGAACCTACTGAATGTAAAATGCATTTTCAGGGATAAGTGTGATTCATGTGCATGCTTGCGTACACAGAAACACACTAAAAACATAAAACAATAATGTAGGCAAGCTTTACATATGTCACACAAAATGCCAGTTGCATGACTCTATGAGAACTGAGTGGATGTTTCAGAATAAACGAACCACATGATTGAGGAGGAAGGGTGCTGTGTAAAAATGAAACCACCATTAATGTGCAGGATGAGTTAGGAAAAATATATTAATGACAATAATATATTAATACAACACATGAAGGAAAGAACTTGACATCTCACCCTGGTATGGGTTTGGATGTGAGCCTCTCCACTGCTGGCCATGATGTTGATGGGGTATGGTGGTGCTGGAGCTGCTTGTAGGCGTGTGCTGGGGCCCCATGTACTGGTGCTCCCGTAAGCCCTGGGCACCATCCACATCCCTGAAGGACTGGCTCTGTTAAAAATACACACATAGATATGATCAGCTTAACACCCACACATTAATAACCTGCCTTGTAACTTGGTTTCGAGCAGGGTTGATATATAGCCTCTTTTGTAAGACACGCATATAATTCTCAGTGTGCTCGTTTATCCAAAAATCCCCCACAAGTAACGATTTTTTTTACGAGGGTCTTGCCAGATAATAATATACAATTGATAATGTGTGCAAATTCCATGGCTGGACGAAACCAGTGAGGAGACTGCAGAGAGGGGAGTTGTCCACGTGGATAGCCTGCGGTGGCTGGTCAGACACTGCTTCCTGTATATTGTTATGTTCTCGGCTAATTAATGAGTGTGGGGTTTTTTTCAGTTTTTGGAGGAAATCGGAGAACCCGGAAGAAACTCACATAAAATATGGCGAGAACACACCGACACCACACAGAAAGGCACCCGAGGTGGGGACTGAACCACCTCAGTCAGGACATGCTTGCTGTGAGGCACAAATACCACTGTACTACTCTGCCGCTTAATAATAACTGCACCAGGCTTAACGTTGCACAATTTAAAACATTAAGAGGACAATGGTAACATAGTATTCTTGTGCATGTACGAGCATGTTAGAGTTCTCATTGACGAGGATGGAAAACATACAAAAACCATACATAAACCAAATTAAACAAGCATATTTCTGACACCAAATGTGTAAATCGTTCTTTCAAACTGTCAAAGCAGAATACAAAATGACAAAACTATCTTTAAAAAAATGTGGGCAGACGTGCCCACATTTTGGGCAGACAGAACAAACTTTGACAAATTAAAAAAAATTATTCATTCAGTGTACATGGTGTTTATTCGGAATAGCAGATGTGGTAGGGAAGATAAAAAAAAGTCTTCACACATCCAAGGTTCTCAATACTATTACCTGTGTCTCACTGCCCCACAAATCCCTACCACACGCTCTCAAACATGTTTAGTAAGACAAAAACCTCAAGTGTGTATTTGCATAGAGTGTTGCCCCTATTACCCAATGGTTTCATCCCTTTGGTTTTATGCATTGTTCAGTTCAGATATTTACCGTGTTGCAGGAATCCCACAGGCAGAGCTTGGAAGCTCACTCGATACTTTCTGCTCTAACAATACATATCTATCAATGAGTACATACATAATTCGTTATGGGGAGTATGTTGAAGTAGTCTGGTAGTATGTATGATCTGTATCGGTGTTCAAGCACAGTGCACATGAGCGTCAACCAATCCTAAGACACACAGTGTGTAAGTGAGCTCTGGAGTAATCGGGAGTGTCTTCGGTAGAACACCAATGCAAAAGCTGTAGAATCCACAATGCAACGTGGCCCGATTACTTTGTATCTCAACATATAAGGATGATGTTTTGATGAGCACCTACTGAGCAAATATCAGATATATTTTGGGCATCACATGCTCAGTAGAACACAATTTTTCCTCTCAGAGCATAATTGGTCTTCAGTAACATGTTGTAGATCACAGCACTGAAACTATTGTTTGCATGAGATACGAAGGTGCTGTCCACCTTTCATTGGGTTCAATTCTTGTGTTGCTTAAATCAAGACAAGGTACATTGGCCCTTGTATTGATATATGTGCATGGAGCAATGTATGAGAATTGCTCTCAAGAGCTGCTAGTTCTGGATTGCCGTTGTTGAGCATTCTGCCTCTCCCCTTCATCACGTTTAGCCTGATGATGCCTCCAACATGGGGGGCAAAATATTTCAAGGTGAGAAAGGAACTCTTGACATGGCTATCTCAAAAGCACAGCTCGAGAACAATCATTACTGGCCCTTGTATTGTCTGCAATACTTATACAGATACTGTTTGTAGACTTCGATGTATGCAACATCACAATCTGAACACATGTTTACAACAGCACGATCTGAACATGTTTACCACAGCACGATCTGAATACATGTTTAAATTTTGAGTGAGTACCTGTTGCTGGATGGCTCGGTTGCCAGTGGAAACCTGGCCACGGTGGTTTCCTTGGCCCATGTGGCCTCCATGCATCTGCGTGTTCCTGGGGGGTCCGGAAGCCTGGTTGTTGTTGTTGTTGCTGCACCCCCATCCCGGGGGGCCATGCTGGGGACTCTGGCCGCAGGGGAGCTCGGCGTGGTTGGGCGACGGCACGCCCCCGCCAGGCATAAACGATGACCTCTGCAAGGCCCAGTGGCTATACAGAGCCTGTTGAGAAGGCGGGCAGCCAGGATAGCACACACTTGTGCTGGGCTGGGTCGGTGCTGAAAACCTGGCCTCCCCACGCGCGTGAACCATCTGGCCACAGTCCTGAAAAGACACGTGTCACGGTGTGCGTGCTTTCTGTTACACACTGTCATGGGATGGAAGTCCATTCAGGTTCGTTCATGTACATGCCTGTATTGACTAAGCTGAGGTTTTGTATTGTCCAAGTTAAATTCGGCTTAAAGAAAGGAAATAAAAAATCTGTGTGCATCACGCAGTGATCCAATTAGCTCAAATGACAACAGCACCGAACAAAACTGAGATTGGCCAACCGGGCAGGTGCATCTGAACATTAATTCAAATTCTAATAGCTTCATAACTAGTACACATTAAAAAACACACAGTACACCTCATACACATTTAATGATGAATCACCATGTATTATTTCATCCAAAAGTATAACTCATGTGTTTGTCTATCAATACCAACACATTCTTTATACCAAAGATGTCAACTAATGTAAATAATACATATTTTCATGACATAATACATTCAAATTCAATAATATTACAAATAACTCATGTTGAGCTATTTATCAAACACATTCACATGTACACATATAATACACATGAGCATACAGACCCACTGTGTGAGTATATATATATATCATCTGATGACAATTTCAATCTCCTCTGCCTTTAACTTCGCCCATCAATACAATGGTTTTCATTCAAAAAAGTATCAACACTCTTACCACAGGCAGAAACAGTTGCCATACAATCATTTACATGTGGAAACAATTTACTAATGAGTACAGAACCACATACATGCAATATATAAATAATACAAAGCGTGTAATGTATTATCACAATAACTGCAGTCAAGATTGTGTCATGAATGTAATAAGCTATCTTTGAAGTAAAGTACTAGTGCAATGCTGTATATTTATACAACAGCTAACAATGCTACACGATAATGTAACATCACAACATTTTAATAAGGAAATTTGCTGCGTATGGCAGCATTGCAAATGTAATGGATTTAAGAACGCACCATTACAATGCTGTATAGAACTGCAATGTCATTAAACTGTTTTGTGATAACACTCTTCAGAGAAATTATATACAGTTGCAATAACATCGGAATGGAACACTAGTCAGGCAATAAATATCGCGCTGCAATAATGCAGCATCGTAAATCTAACGGTTTCCAATTATGCTCTGGTGAAGTGCTCTCCCGGGCCAGCTGAGATGATACTCAAAGAAGAGGAATTTGAAAAGAAATGAAGAGGGGGCCAAACGAGAGGGAGAAGGGTACTGTAGACATCGGATGAGAGGAAATGGGCAGGTGATAAAAAATGAGCTGATGGGGAAAAGAGAAAATGAAGGAGACAGCTGGATGAAGAATGGGGAAATAGTGGGTCACTCAATTCTATTGAGGACTGAACTCTGGGTTAAGACAAAGAGGGGAAGAACTTACAGATCTGAAAAGAAATGGGTCATTTGAGAAGACGGTAGTTGTAAAGTATGCAAACAAAAGATATGAAATGGGCAAAATGAGAAGGCGAATGAGAAAGGGACAGAAATAGGCGGGTACTGCAGATAGGAAAGATATAGGATGGGAGCAGGGTATAGAAAATGCATTATTCATGAATAGTAATTCTAACTGATAACTGTCAAATGCGATCACATGGTGACTGCAAAAACCCCCAGCCCCCCCGGGCTCACCGTGACGCACTTCCACATGTGCTGTGACGCACCGACGAGCAAGCCAAGGGGCACACAGTATCGAGTATGCACACACATATAGGCACTCAAAGAGATGCATAATTGCACAGAGGCTGTGGGACCACTGCCAAAGCACAATATCTTGATGAGCTTTTAGAGTTTTTTTACAGCAGTTGTCCTCTTCGCTCAACAAATAATAGATGTTCAATCTGTATACATCACCACCAACCACATTATATTTTTTGCTGAAAGCCTTCCCAAGCTATCACCATTGTTCTTATTATGCAATACAACAATCTGTACAGCTCCTGCACACCACCAGATTTCATCACTCCATCTCCATGTTGGACGTAATCTTGGACATGTTCCCTCCTCTGACTGCCACTTCGTCATTAGTGTGGACCACTGGTCTTCATCCTTTCTCACAAAGTGTCCTACCCAAGCTCTTAACAGTCAGTGTGATTTTTCTAACGTATGCGCAGTCTGATCCATATGTTCCGGTCTGTCTCAGTGTAATTCCAAGCATGCAACTCTCCATTTCAGCTTTGTGCACCTGTCAGCCATTCTTCCATTTTTGTGGCTAATGTCCTCTCTCTATTCTATACACATATACTCCATATACAATGTTTGATCCATAACCATTTGTACATTCAAAATGAATGTCAAATTATTGATGATTGCTTTCATAAACTGCCCTTCGGGATCCAAGCTTTTGAAAGCAATTACCATACATTGAGCCGTGAAAACCTACATCTATTAAATTATTTTCAAATGGTATGGCTCCTTTACATGTGCTTTAATTTAGTCACATATTCCTAAAGCCAGCTCTACTCTGCGCAGGCAATGTTTATTTTCAAGATGCCTTATAATGCAGAATTTAATTCATCGCTATTTTAGAAAGGTATTGTGTAATGTTAATTTCCTAGCATGGTCAAAGAATTATGCCTGGAACGATACATTAATGACGATCAATTCTTGACCCAAAATGAACAGCTTGTCAAAAAATAAATTTCTTTGATTATGCACATCATATGGCATTGAGATTGTAATGTCATGCTAATTTATAGATAGTATGTCACTGGGAGATGGACAATGTACAGTAATAGAATAAAACAAAACAATGAAAAATATATTATGAATAAAATACGAAAAATACAGTACATATGGCATGTACAATATCCTAGTATATGATACAACATGAGACAGTCCAGAATACGTTACACTGCAGGCGATAAAAAATACAAAAAATACAGAACTAGAAGGTAGAAACGAGACATTACAAACATAGCGCAACAATCAAGGCTGCACTCACCTCAATGTCCACAGATGTTGGGAATACTGAAGGCCGAAGTGCAGTGAGAGAATTTGTATTGGTTAATAGCATTTTCTTTCCACCAAATTAAAAAGGGAACTAGTTAATTTTTATCAGTCATTGCCACGAATAATAGCACCATAAAAATCATCAGAAAATTCACTCCCGTTGACTACAATGTAATGAAAAAACCTGCTTTGATTCAAGTATCGAATCACCACTCATCAATGATATGATGTATTAAATCACGAGGAACTGAATCGTTACATCCCTATTCGGGAATGCATGGGCAATGTTGACATATTCAAGTTAGGTGAGGCAGTGGGGAATATGAAATAGCTGGCGTAGGAATTATTTATTAAATATATAACATTCACACCATGTGAATTATAATTAAAGTCTCTTTATTCAAACGAATGGAGGCAATTGCGTATAATTTACTGCACAAAGTAATTTACTGTAATTTGAGGGTGATTACTCATAGAACAGCTAAAGTGGGGGTGTTGACAGGCATAGTTGAGCTCAAGTGTAGCTTTAAAGGGAAACAATATCCATACCATTTACTCCAGTAAATTGGGTAACAAGTTGGGAAGTTATGATGACACTAACATTGTACATAGTCTAAGATAGTTTATGTCATATTCTGAAGCAGGATCTGATTTTAAAGCATATGCCAATTTGCAAACAAAGTCATCGTACCTGTGTAACTGAAGGTCCCCTGGGAATCTGGGACTGGCAGTTGACCAAGGTGTTGGTGCACCGGCCCTCAAAGTGTGCTGCTGTCTCGGTAACATTCATCTGTACTGCAGCTGTAAATTAAACCCACGTGATCAATAAAAAAGGGTTAATATAACGACGATTTTTCAGCCATTATATGACTCATCCTCTTTATGTGATACGTCATTGAAAATGATGATGATAACGTTGGCTACATCCTCTCTTCAAATAAGTAAATGTCTTCACAGCTGCAGGGTGAAAGGGTGAACAGCAAGAGGAAAGTGAACAAAGAGAGGTGAGCTGTCAACAGGATTATTCAAATCCTGCGTACACCCTACTAGTAAGAGAATGTATGAAATGTAATTGCCAAAAGACATAAACACAAGCGTTAACATTCAGAGCCTTTCAGAAATTCCTTGCTGGGTTAAGAGGCTCCAATGCCATGCCAGACAATGGACGTAATGTACCCACATTACACCATATCTGTAAGTTGGGATTAGAACTTAGGTCATTGGCTTCATAGCGCAGTGCACTAATCACTGCAATAATGCTCTACAGTGAAGGAGTTAGACATGCGCAAAAAAAAGGCTTGTATTGGGTTAAAGACAACTTCGAAATTAAACGAACTTACAGTAAGTTATAATTATGCAGATTTAATTGGTGGGAACAATGCAGCTATTTCCAACATGCATCTCCTTTGAGTCACAGTAGGCATTCGGCAGTGTCAAATTGGCCACTTTCATACAACACAATTATATTAATCATACATAGAGTTGGCACCAGTACGTATTAGCTTATTAAAAGTAATGGTACCCTGATTAGAGGCGTTAAAGCAAGACGAAAGTGCAAAGCGGAACTGCGCGGTGCTCAATCGCTGAGTCACAGCACTGCACATTTAAGTCTGGCCAAGGCTTGCAAAATTAATTTGGGCTTTTGGTTCAATATCACTGGCACTGCTCTTCCATGCCAGCTTGAAGGCTTAGGCTTTACTTAAAATGTCACGTCTGTCTCCATATAACAATATTTGCACTTCTAGAGCGCTTTTCACCCGAGGGTGACAAACGCAGCACAGAGCTCTGGAGAGAACAACACGTCAACAACAACAACATATAAACGGCATATCAACAATAAAAAAAATTGTTACAAACCTGAGCTGTGGAAAAAACGACATGTAAACAACATCAGAGTAGATCAATGAAAACCAAAAGAATGGCTATAAATCATAGGACATAAAACAAAGAGACAAAAATAATTGTTAAACAAATGAAGGAAGAAATAAATGTTCCTGAGCAGTCGTAGATCTACAGCGCACCATCATCCAAGCACAAGAGTGAGCAGCATCAACAGTCACAGCCAGAGGACTTCAATGCCTTACGGAACAAGTGAGTCTTGAGATGGGATTTGAAGATGCCCAAGGGACTGAGCTGACCGAATCAACAATAGAAGGGCATTCCAGAGTCTGGGAGTAGCGTGTGAGAACGCTCTATCACCCATCCAATCCAGGGTGTGATCTGGGCACATGCAGCAAGCCCGTTTTCAAGGATTGAAGTTGTGTTGAGGAGTGTGCCTGAAGTAAGTGATGGATGTATGTCGGTGCAGCGCCAGTGAATGACTTCTGGGTGAAAAGGTAGCTATTGAATTCAATCCTATAATTAACCAGTACCCAGTGGAGAGACATCAGTACTGGGGATATATGATCGTGGATGGGTGTGCAAAGGAGGACTTGAGCAGCCGCATTCTGCATACGTTGGAGACGATTGACCAGGTAGGCAGGGGTGCCATGGAGCAGTGTATTGCAGTAATCGATTCGTGAGGAGATGAAAATGTGAATTAGCTTTTCAGCAGCAGAGGGTGACAGGATAGTGCGCAGTCTGGCTACATTTATGAGATGGAAATAGGCTACCTTCGTCACCTTATTGATGTGTGTCTCGAAGCTGAGTGACGAACCAAGAGTCATTCCTAGACTTTGGACTGCTTTAGCAACTTGAATGGTCTGGTTGTCAAGCATCAATTGGATGGGTTCAGCCTTGGACAATTGATGCAGGGTTCCGACAAGCAAAACTGTTTTGTCGTATTTGACAGTGAGGATGACATGCAAAGACCAGATGCAGTGATGGATGACTTTGCGTGGATATAGATTTGGATGTCATTGGCATAGCAATGGTAGCTGAAATTGAGGCTGCGCAGGATATAGCCAAGTAGTTGTACGTAGACGCTGAAGAGGGATGGACCGAGGATTGAACTCAGATGAACTCCAGACAAAAGAGGATGGATCTCTGAGTTACATCCTCCGAGGCAGACGAACTGCTTTCAATCGGAGATAGACGTTCAGCCAGTGCACGGCACAGCCAGAGACCCCGACGCCCTCTATTCGCTCCAGAAAGGTATGGTGGTCAGTGGTATCAAAGGCAGCGCTCAGGGCCAGTAGGACAAGAATACTCGGCAAGCCTTCATCAGCAGCGACAAGTAGGTCATTAAGTACTTTGACAGAGCAGTTTCAGTATTATGGCTGAATCTGACCTCAAATTGGAAGGAATCGAGGACGTTATTGTTGAAGACGTGTTTCTGGAGTTGCGAGGCTACTGCACACTCAAGGACCTTAGATAGGATAGGTAAATTTTAGATGGGCGATAATTATCAGCGATGTTGCAATCGAGGCCAGCTTTTTGGAGTCGAGGGGTAACTGCGGCACATTTGGATAGTGGAGCAACGAATAGTGGAGGGACGATTCCGTTACATTACAGTTTATACTTATATTATTAGTGATGCATGAGGAAGTTAATGAAGCACACGTGTACTTGTAATATAAGATCAGAATGATTTACGGGCATATGGTTAAGGTAGCTGAGCGCAAGAAAACTTAAATATTTATAATTCACCTTTTGGGTTCTTGGGACAAATAGAGAAATTGTTAAGTCCGACATTTTCTGAATACAGATATCCAAAACTATTTTAGATTCCAATGGAGTCAATGGGCATGTTTGCTAGTAGATTTTCCCACATGTGTGGTTTTTGCAAACATAACACTTCGTGAAAGGTGTCTATTTGGTGTTTTAAGATCTTAATACTAATATTATTGCCAGAAATGGCAAAACCTATTATCTTTTTGACATCTTTGTACTGGCAGCAAAGGTACCAATAGACGTAACAGCTTGATTTGAGATACAAATGCTTTAATATTGCATTGTCCTGAGTTGATTGCCATTCGGCAACACTTGGCTAACACTGAACTAGGCCACAAAGAAAGCCATTTCTGGTGTGGACCAATCAGTTTCAAGGACAATGCATATATATTATCAAAGCTTATTTTTTGTATATTTTGCCACAACTATGTGTGCTCTTTTGCAAACTTGGCACTTTGTGAAAGGTGCCTATTTAGTGTTTGAAGATATTAACACTTGTATAATTGCCAGAAATGGTAAAATCTCTTTACTTTTTTGTAGATTTATACTATTGAAACTATTTGATAGAGCTAAGCCCGGACACTGTCATTTAGGTTTGTATATTTTTCCTTTGAATCTAAAATTTACCATGCTCTATGTCTTTTCAACTGGATGATTAAATGCTGTGAACACAACAAGCACACAATCTGGGAAAAGGTGTGGATGTAAAGCTCCTGCAAAATGAATTCACAGACAGCCACATTGTGCCCATCAGATGCAGAGTCAAACGAATGTTCACCAGGGCAAAAATGGTCGTGTGGAGAGAGAGGAGGCCTATTTCTGGGATACATGCTTGTAAATCCAATACTTGGCAGATGGAGAATGTAGAATATAAGCATTCAGAGTGGAACTCTGTACCCTCACAGGACCCCCAATGAAATACCGCTTATTAGACCCTTCCTACTAACATAGATAAAACCTACCTGTCTAACTATAACCCACATTATCCAATGGTAAATTACACGTCTGGTTGATTGGTCACACC
The DNA here is from genome assembly GCA_036362905.1 of Mordacia mordax. Classification (NCBI taxonomy): domain Eukaryota; kingdom Metazoa; phylum Chordata; class Hyperoartia; order Petromyzontiformes; family Petromyzontidae; genus Mordacia; species Mordacia mordax. The sequence continues at coordinate 39,975,866 of JAZEWT010000001.1, forward strand.
GCACTTCCACTGTGTGGGTTCCAAGGGTCGCTGCCTCACTACCCTGGCCGCATCATAGTGATATGAGATGTCAAAAGAAACCAGAATCACAGTCACTCACATAATTCCATAAAGTTCTTAATGCACATCTATACAAGTATTATTTGTAAGTTTGATACCTGAAACAACGACAATTTGACAATCTATGACGTTTGGCAACTTGTAGTATTTATTTGGTATTTATTATATGTGCATGTGTGTGATAATGTGGTCACCCTGGATAAGGGTGTTTGCTAAATAATAATAAATAATAATAATAAAAAGGAGAGCCGAGCTGGGTGTTGAGACTCTTTTATGAGGGTTATGCATTGGGCTGTTTGTCAAATTCCATAAACGAGCATTCAGAATGTTGGAGGAAACTATAACGTTGAAAAAGACAATGCAATATATATGGTGAAGTTAAACGCTATTTCCTGCAACCTCGTGGCTCCATACTTAGAATACCTGGAGTGCCATGGTGTACACCTAAGTCTGTTTCGCTTAAGGTCTAATAAGGTTAGACACATTTGATGTTACTTGAGAAAATCTAAAAGTGAATGCAAATTTAAATAATGTGCAATTTTCTCCTACTTGCAAGCCCATCTTAAACGAATATTTTTCTTTTATATCTGAGAAAATTGTTGTGCTACTTGAATTTTATTTTTTGAATGCAATAAAAAATGCTTGATAACTGCCACTGAACTCTCTATTAATGAAAAACATTCAATATTAACAACCATGAAAATCAAAACTACTATTTTACAGACCTTCAGTAAACCAACGTTACATTTACAACAATTTTGTGCATTTCAACGTGTGAATAACCGAGATATTCTTTAAAAAATACAATCATTGCATGCTCACCAATATCTGTGATTGATTTCTTGCTGAGCGAAGGCCTGCAACGTTAATTTTTACCTTTATTCATTCAAGCGACTTTTAACATATGGCCTCGAGCGTGGACTTACCGGATCCGGCATGTGCAGCATTCTCCCCGCCCTCACCGGCACTCTCAGCTCTCCGCAGCAGGGACACAACTGCACGAGACGGGTGCCAATTTCCCGGTTCTGCGTCGGCGCTGTGCATGCGCCGCACTCCCAGCCCCCCCGTCTTTGCCGCTGGAGCGCTGCATTCACCGCTCTTTTCTCCCTTGCCGTTCCTGGGTTAACAAGTGCTCATTACTTTACCAACTGCGTCATAACGAGCAGGCTTCCGTAACCACACTGGGACAAGCATTTCTCAATATGTAATGGAAAACACTTTAACAACTGCGGTGTAACAAGCAGTGTATTTTTCATTTCACCACTTGTATATAGTGTAATAATTGTGATGCCTGAAATACTAAGCAGGAATAGCTTAAGAGTGCTAAAATAACAATGACTCGTTTACTAATTAGTGTACGAATATCAAGATAAACCATACTGTTATTCCACTGCAAGAAAAAAAACAACTCTCAGGGTATGAGCACCCTTTTCAAGAAGTCAGAACAATACATACAACATGCATGGGAAACTGTCAATTGAGTGGCATTATGTGGAGGTCAGAGATGGGAGCAGAAGTAGTTGGGATGCATCTCACCCGTTTGGCTTGCAGGGCTCACTCTTCATGGGCGACTTAAGGAAGAGAACATAGCACACAGATGCACACACATGCCCACACAAAAATCCGTACACGCACAATCATGCGATAAGTGACAAAGAACCATATAACATGACAATGATAGCAGCCTACCATAACTGGATTAAGATTTTAATTTCAAGTACCCGACTATTCTGCATCGCATATGGATCTTGAATTTAAAGTTTTTAGTTATCTATAGTAACCAAAAGTTATGTATGAATTGCACTAGCATGGAATAAGCTTGCGTAGCCATTCTACATATTCTCTTTTTCTAATATATGGGCAATTATTACAGATGGATAATTTTACTTTTGCAATATTTCACGAGTAAGATAACAATACATATCCTTTCAAGAGCTACATGTTAGATATCTACTGGGCAAGGATTATCAAATCGCTCTATGACAGTGGTGATGAATGAATAAAAGGTGCAGATTAAACCTGGCTAAAGATGCGCTCCCTAGCGAGCCGATATTCCTCCTCGCGCTCCTCCAGTGATTTGGAGCGGCGGTCCAATGCCATGGCTGGACCATGACTCTGAATGTACATACACGAATTGAAAGTCAAAATGGGTAAGACATGACATACACAGAGGTCAGGGGTCACATTACCCACTGACATGCACTTTGCTATCTTGAGTCTGATATTCGTAGTGTGCTTACAATATGGCCCTAAATACACGTTCCGTCGCCTGTGTTTAATTGGGGTTTCAAAGTTGCAAATAAGTCAACAAACATTGTGAATATCATAAACCGATTAGAAATTGCCATCAGCAGCCACCTTATTAAGGCTGACAAGACACCAAAGTGGAAAGCTACAAGTCTGCCCAGCCACCTCAGTTACTGTCACAAAGGCAAAGACAAAGTTACTCTAACAAACACACTGCCAACGATGTGTGCAACTAAAAACAGAAGCCGAAAGGCTGTGATTACAGCGTGGTTCATCTGAGACCACAGATCAAGTCACACACTGACAACTTCAGAGACATCTACGATGACCTCCTTCGTATAACATCCAAAGCCACGGTTACATACAGCTTGTTGTCAATCCCATAGAAATGCATTCAGTTTGTGAAAATCTGGACACTGAGGACTTGGACAGAGGCCCGAGTGCTCACCTGTGGTGCACTGGCTGGGGGGCTCTCACGCTTGAGGATTAGCCTACGAGGGGTGGGGCTGGTCTCTTCCACTGCAAAGTGCTCTTTGAATCGCTGTAGGGGTCTGTGACACACACAGTACCAAGAGATGGCAGTTTATTGTGTTATATATAAATGCAATTATTATTATCTTGGATCGACTATTCATATGAGCACTGACAGCAAACGTCTGTTACAGTTTCCACTGCACACAAATGATGAAGTTATCACAATTCGCGGTGCTGTTTCTACCATACCGACATGACCTGCTTCAGCAGCAGTTATACTATATGCCGATTGAAAGCAATTTTCATCACGATCACTTTAAAAAAATAAATTCTCATCATGACAGATGGTGTAAACTGCAGTATCCAGTTGTAATCCTTTATCTTTCTGGCTTGTCTATATATGTAGTATGAAGAGCAAATGCTCAAAATGTTGCCCGATATATGTTTATGCTTAAGGCCACAATGTTGTTGATAAATGTGTTGATTGTTATGTTTCATCAGTGCAACGTTAGGCAATTAAATATAACACAAATAAAATAGTCATATATATTAATTTCCATGGTTGTACAGTCAAGAATTAGTCCAAGATTATTATTGTTATTTAGCAGACCACAATGACTGCACGAATCGCTCCTCCTCTACTCATCAGTTGCACACAAATACATTGTTAAAGGGGAATTACTGCCTGCCTCCTTAATATTAATTCGAGGACCATATTCAGCATTAATATAATCTGTCAATTTTTTTGTTAAAGTAATCTCCGCACGTTGTACAACTCAAGCACTTTGACAATTGCAGAACATAAAACCACAGCTCTCAGCTGTCAAGACACAGCAACGAGGGCATCATTCTCCTTTCATCTTTCGATACGAGGTAAAAACCACCAAGTCAATAACATTCTGCCACAGCAAGGAGTCTGCATGTCTAATTTTTCCAAGTCATACGACCATTTAACTGTCCACACGAACTTTGCTTTGTAAATAATGTTACACAAGATTGGCATTTCATGCAATGAACACTGGAACTTTGGTAACAATGTAATATGACGAGGGTTTTTTTTTACCTACCATGTACACCAATCAATAAGTGAACTGGAGAAACACGCATTGCATCCTATTATGTTAACAAATGGAAAGCTGGATGGTCCACCAATCACAATTTGAGCACTTCATTTATATATGAAAAGCAGTGTGCTTTATCGAATTAAGAAGTCAAGTGTAACCCATTTATAACTTAAAAGGGAATAGGCTTGAAACATTGCACTATGGTGAGGCCCCAAAAGCACAGAGGTAATGAACTCTAGAGATTTCCTGTGTAGAAACGGGAAAAGCAGTAATATTGTGGCCTTAATTTTATGCGCAGCCAGTACTCAAATTGGCAAATGTAGATTACACCACCGTACGTTACCTATACCATTGTCAGTAATGAGTGAGATACTAATTATAAAACTCTACTGCGAGGTGCGCAATTTGGCTCCAGAGATAAATGCTATGAAGCAGCTGCTGTGCATCCTTGTGTAAAATGTCTTAACACAAGCCATTTCCATCGGCATGTTAAAGTAATTCAACCCATGCACTAAATCCTCCACTGCTGACGTCTCCTGAATTATCCGCACAATCTCCAGCAATGGGTCCATACCGTTCAATCCACACTGTGGAATATATATATATATAGCAGTTTGTAAATTTAAAAAAATGGAGAAACATTTTTCACAGAAATATCATACAAACAAGTTTTATTCTACATTATTTTTTTATATTCAAATCGTGTTATATTTCAGTGAAATACTTTGGACAGCAACAATATAACTACGTTCCGGCTTTACTATTTCTTATTCAGCAGTTTGATACTGAGCTGGAGGTATTTAGAAGAGTTGTTTTCCTTTCCTTTGTAACTCTTTCGGAATAATGGTAGTATTAGATGCCTGTTTGCTTTCATGATAATAACCCATCCACCTGTCTATTTTACATTTTTTATTTGTACCTGGATCTTTTTTTTCCCTCAATTAGTTAGTAACTGATGCTAACCAAAGAAAACTATGCAGCAGCTATTAAATATGCTCAATGTATTGGAAAAATATAAAATAAGACTATCATCCGCAATAACACTGTATGCACTGTTGAATACCAGTGTTCAAATCAAAACATCTGTGGCATGAAGCTCGTTGCATGCATTTATACTTTCTAAGACTTATTTTAGTAATGAAAACGATTCTCGGTAAATGCCAAAGATGTCACGGTCTTTGACCGAGAGCTCATGAATTAATATCTATCTGCCAGGGAACGTAACGAGCTACCATTGTGGCATGTGCCACCTGCCCCTTGAGCACTGTGTGCGGTCAATATGACTCATTCTGGGTTGCGTGCTCACGAGAAGATGGTGCCAAATCCCCATGAAACGTTAGTCATTCACATCAGAGCTTAATGTACTGATGTAAGTTTGTCAGGGCTGGATGCATGAACATTTCTCTCTATAGCCAGGTCGAGTATGTCAGGTGATTTTATTTACTTGAGTTGAAAATACAAAGAACGCCTAATAGTGACTTCAACGTGAGAGGTGAAATGTCGCAAAGGACAGGGAAGGAACACTCAACACGGCTATCCCAAAATAATACCTATGGGGAGAAATCCTCATTGACGCTAAAAGTAAGCTCGATGGCCATTTGTATACACATCTGTTTGACTGAACACCTCCATGTGTGTGCATTCAGGGGTGCATCGATAAGTTACATGGTGGGTTCAGTTCTATGGGGGTATAAAATACGTACATACGTAGAAATGTGTAATAACGATTTTTTTGTACGTATTAAAATCGCATGTAAACGTTATGCTGTTAATTATGCTAATATAATGGGACAATAACCAGTAAAATAAAAGCAGAAAATAAATTACATGATTGATACAATGAATACCAGAAAATTTACTAGATCTATTTCAGTGGCCAGAGCTATGTTAGTCTGTCATGAGCCTCACCTAAGTCGACCCAGGTGAAATAAACACCCAACAAAATGTAAACAATAGGGTGTAAAACTGCAGGTTTGGTACTGGTCACACCAGCCTCTATTATGCTACTCCAACCTTAATGTATGCCCAGTAATATAACGTATTCATATAACTGAAAAGAATACATTCAGGAGATTTGGTCCATGCATGTTTAGGTGGCAATTTGGATAAATCTCATAAAGATGACTCATGTTTAATTCCTGATAATGCAGCATGGCAATTCGTATATATAGTCTGAGCTATCCCTTGGCCAACTTTGCATACAATTAGCACAGGCAGTCTATGACTTACGAACATCTGACTTTCAAATGCTCATACTTACAAATACACTCCCATAAAATACTATCAATTGCTGTAAACAGTATGTTAAATATAACAGTCCAATTTTATGTTTTATAAACATCGAATGTATGGATTACTGCTTCGTATACAGTAAAGTAAGACATTAAATATATTTAGTTTTGCCTTGTGAACAAATCGATTTATGAAAACTCAAGGACGGAAATCTGTTCCCAACTCAGGGACTGCCTATATACTGATCAATGTCGGTTCATGCACCGAATGGAGCAATGTGGCCAGGCACGTAAAGGCCCACTGACCCATTAAGAAAAATGCACCAGATTGATAGATGCTTCAATATAACACTCACAAAATCAAGTATTTGTGAAATATTGCACCTGCTACAATTTCATTTCAATTCACAACTTTCTAACTTGTCTATAATACTTGAAATAACACTGGCACCTTCCACAATGTCATTTGATAACTTGTTTTTTTCATTTTAAATTCTTCAACTACCGTTATTGCTGTCCTAACATAACTCTCAGCAGCAGTGTGCAATGGACCTGTGGATTGGAAGCACAAGTGTGCCATCTATTGGGGAAATGACACTATGCAGCCGATGTGGATGAGTATTAGAATAGTAATGTGAAATGTGGGTGAGTGGCGGACTCTGGGGGCTGATGCTGAAGTTGTACAACACGGTCTTCAAATCAGACGATTTGGCTTCAAAAGGTCGGTGAGAGAGGTGGACGTAAGCTTGACACTAAAGATTAACAGGCTTCTGTGTGCCAAGTTACATGGTCTATCTCTGGCTACCAATTTTCCTCAAGTCAACGCTTGCACCTAATCAACACAGAGCTGTGAGAGTTACCTGTAACCGGAGGTAAACACTGAAATTGCTTTAGGGCAGTACCAGCTCGATTAACCATGTTAGTGTAAAATAATGTGTGTTACTGCAGCCCAGGAGGCTCCATTATTGGACAATCCAACCATGACAAAACTTCTGTATATCATAAACCAGTAGCAATAGTCGGGCAAAACCATCAATTTAAAGAATGGACTGCTGGTGAGAGTTGGGTCAAAATAAGACATGCTCTAGTGCTTCATCATGTTGCATAGATAGACGTTGTTAAAGGTTAATTTTGAATCTAGCTTGTTCACAATGCTATGCACTCTGTCTCCATATAAGTGGAAGATTTGCAATTAGCATCGCGTGAGTTTTAACTTTAAATGAAGGGCATTTCGTGCGATGGCTTTCATTTTTAATGCCCCATTCTAATTCAATGTTGGATGTGCCCTGTGCGTTTAGATGACACGTTAATTTAAGTTCACTTGGTTGTTTAAATAAGAAACTACAGTAGCTACAAGAAGGATGATACTGTGACCAGTTGTTCAGTCACATGGCACCGTAAGTGTGAACATCAGATATCCATACAAATGTGACATCAGCTGTGGTGCAGTGACAAGCAAGTAGCTGCTAAGTGTCCCATGAATGTGAATAAATTGACACTTTCGAAGTGGTGCAGTGATGATGGGAACAATAAATATCAATTTATATGAGAATTGCACTTTTTTGGGATAGTTCCGTGTACTTACTCTCTCCTGTGCAATTATCATACAATGAGCCCTGAAAACATTCATCAATAGATCAAGTTGTACATATGTTTTGGTATAAGTTGAGAGGATCAACATATAAGTAGTGTGTGTATATATATGAATCACAAGTGTATAAGCTTACATGCTTAAATGGTCCACATATTCTATGTGTAAATGAGTGTTGGGAGAAAGCAGGTGTATGCATGCAGCCTAGTGTTGTTTGTGCATTACGTCAGTTATTCACTATCGGAAGGACGTGTACACAGGTCTGAGTGTTGTGTGTTTGTAAGTGCATGTAAGTGCATGCTAGTACATGCGAGTATTTGCAGTCTTGTGCAGCATCAGGGTGGTGCCCTTCGGTCCATGAACCGCGTGCTCCAAGCCAAAGTGTGTGGCCACACGGTGCGCCAACAGCCGGTGATAAGATGTCATTGGGGACAGAGAGTGTATATTCGCACTTGCAAACATGCGAACACACAAGAGAAGTAGCAGCAGCATTAATTCACACTTGCACACAAGCGAACAAAAATCAGAAGTAGCAGCAGCATTCATTCACAAGTGAGTTCCCTGGTTACAAATTGCAGCCAAACCTACTGTTTTAATCTTAGTACTTTATAGGTAGAGAACTTAACAGTGGAGCATCATTACAGTACGGTTTGTCAGGCAAAGCGAGCTCCAGCGAACCAATTTGGAATTTGCAACCAGTGTAATACCTCCATGCAAAAATATCCAGTTGGCAACTAGCTCGATTATTGACAAAGGCGATGAAAATACCACAACGCCATTTTCATATGTAAAATTGTTATAACCCAACACTAACGTAACATTTTTATCACAGGCCACACATCAATATTCAAGACAATCCAAAAATTTAACTCACCAGCTATACATAAACCTATGCACGACGTGGCAATGACACACAATTTATAAAAATGCGTAGTCCAAAATAACTGTGACTTTGCGCAAAATTCGACTTAAATTGTGACCACGCTGACATGCTCACCTCTGTAACAAGCAATCACACATCGTTTACGTGTTCCAGAAGTCTATTACTCCTCGTTGTGAAAACCCATTCCATTATGCTGTCAGCAAGTGGGACCCAGTTTAGTAAAACACATTACACATGCACTTTATGGGCCAGCACACAAAACCTCTAAAATGACAAACGGACTGTATGCATTTGTACTAAATCAGAACCATACATTTAATTAATTTAAGCAGAATGAGGAAAACAATAACTCACTTGCTGTCTTTTATAAACTCCAAAATATCTTGTTCCATCTTCAGTAGAAACATTCTGTCCCTACAGAACATGGTGATTCGGGTAAGAACGGGTTACATCAGGAATATTGAAATAAATGTGTCCTTTGTTACAGCCTTGCTAAGGCTGCCACTTGAGAACAATGGCACAGAAACCTAATGGCAAAGAAATTCAAATGCATTGGGATAAAATAATGTACAACAAATTGACATTTGCACAGGATCACAAAGTACTAGAACAGAAGAGGACAAAGGTGCTGCCATGTGGTATTTCACGCATTATGCATTCATAGAAGCAAATACCCTGACACCTGTTGTGTAGCCTATTAACAGCAAGCTCTGGGAGTAACGATGATGAACAATACAACAAAAAGATGTGTGTGGCTAGAATCACTTAGCTGACAGTGCAGGGTAATACCGCTAGTGTGCATATGCAGCAGTTAAACTAAAGTTGCAGTTATCAATGCTGAAAATGCAATCATCTTTATGACATTTCACACACATATACCTGGGATTATTCTTTAAGATGTCGGTCAGGAACTCTGCAACATCAACCCCTGCAGAATCCTTCAACTCCAGAACAGGATCTGTTGAAATAATTTACAGTCTCATTAGTGAACTCGTACATTCTTGTTAAAGCTTTAAATAATTAATATATGAACATGTTACACAAAAACCTGCGATTATTGCACATAGTGCTCACCAGTACTTGGCAATTTGTGCAGGAGTTATATTTGAATTGCAAGTGATTTATGCAGGAATTTGTCAAATCACTCGTTAAAACTCCATTCACTATAAGTGTTCTGAGAGGGCAAAGTACTATATGGTGCTAATTGTTGCAATGGTCACTGGATCTGCATTCATTGAAATAAATGAGGAATCCTAGGTGGTTAAAAAAATCCCCACTTAGCGTTAATTCTTCAACGGCCATTAAAATGAACGACCATTCGGCATAAAATTGCAGGATTCATGAATAAGAAGTTGTATTAAATTATTGCCAAACATGTCTCTCATGACAAGACACCACTGTGCCAAGAGAAAAATCAATGAAGTAACATTACAATAGCCTATGAAGTCACACCTGACAGCACGTTAAGTAATTTGTCCTTGCAAAATAAACCTCATACTTGTGTTTGACAACAAAAGACACACAGCCTAGGTAGGTGCTTATCGACATGACCAACATTCGTTGTTTGTGAATTGCATCTCCCACCCACCTTAGCAACACAGCTGTAATTAGGAAGTTGGCTCAGACAAAATTTGTATAGCAAGGTCAACAGAGCTTACTAAAACAAAACGAGGTCACTGATATTGACACTGCAGCAGGTAATCTTTTTAAGTTAATCTGACCTATGGGTGGCTCTATACTAGATTCAAATTATATTTACGGGTGTGCATGACATACGCACACGGCAAATCGATTAATCGTGTTGCATATTTTTAAAACCAAAAAAAAAAGTAATGTTACCTTTAATTAGTTTGGCCTTAGGGATCTGTAATAGGGAAGGGAGAAGTCCAGAAGGTGCAATGATGTTGGAGGGACTAGGGTTCCCAGAAGTGTCAGGATTCCCGACATCCTGTGCCTTTCCTTTATTCTTGCTCTTGCTCTTCTTCTTCCCCGGCTCTTTACTGCCCTCTGCTGCCTGAGGTTTACCTTTCTGAGCCGCATCCTTTAAAACAAATATTTTTACAATCTCGAGGAGTCACACAAGATCCACAAAATTAAACATATTTATGATTGCCAAGCAAACACATTGCAATAAGGCAGGCCGTGAGGGTGGATACGTAACTGCATTAAGGCACTAAAGGAAAAAAACATTCAAATATGTACAAAGATGCAAGCTTAATGAGGAATACTGAAATGGAAATGCACACTTTAAAAGCAGTTGCAATTGGAAAAAACTTGTACCTAAACCATATACACAAGTCAGGTTAGGCCATGTCCCCATACAAACCCCATATCCTCATTCATGTCCACTCCCCTTACATTTATCTCTTCTAATGCCCACCAGTCTTTCTCCCCCCGGTGCTAGTATTTGGTAAACAACTTTCAAAAACACTAAGACAAAGCTAAACGAATTCACAGGTTAGAATGCTATTTTAGATAACAATCTCACTTAAAGTTAGGTGATTTACATCAGGGCACGTGGTGTGTTTCCTTGCTGACCCTGTAACATCACCACTGCTTATGCAGACAGTCCAGCTCTAAGCAGTTAAGAAGGTTTGACAAGGAGGCTTTAGGCCCATTTTGGTAACCATGCTGTCAAGGTGGGGCTGCCGCAAAATTCTACGTCTCCGGCTTAAACCGATGGGCTGGTTTGGCTGCAGAATGATTACCATTAGTCATTTAAAAAAAAGGAAATGACAGACGCTCTGGAAATTGCTCACCTGCTCAGGTACAACTTGCAGCATATTTTCTGTTCCCTCTGGGGGCTTCTCCATTACTGGTCCACGGGACTTGGCCTGCAGCACGACCAATTCAATACATCCGTTAAACATAAGAACCTGCATTCCACCCCTATATCTGCACATTGTGAATGCCTAGCAAAACAATATGTTTTGTGAGACCAGACATACTTGTCCACGCGACTGCAGCTTTTGTAACATGACACAAATTAAAAGCTGCAGCTACTACTCTAGTACAACTCTGTAATGTATGCCATTTGCAATGAAATAATGACTGCTGTAAAATGTACGCTGGACAAAAGCTCAGCTAATAAATGCAATGATCCGGGCACATAAACAAGCAAAACTATCATCATCTTTAAAAGAAAAAAAAACATAATTATCTGAACATAAACCTCCACATCAGTTGGGAGTCAATGCTATCAATGAATGTACTGTTTTTTTAAACATCCTGTGATTGGTCTAAAAAGCTTTATAAAATGGTAGATATCTGGAAGATTACCAACTCTATTAACACCGAATAATTATAGAAACGAAAATTCTTCCACCAAGTCACAACAGCATAATTCTCATCTCCATTTCCCAGCATTATTGTTGCAGTATTTTTGTTTAGGCATGAGAATATTCAACAAAAACATAGTTTTTCCATTTTTTAAAACTTTCTTTACTTTTGAAGATGAACAACAATATTTTATTAGTTTACTTAAATAATCGTATATTGGATAGAACATTATGGAACAAACAAAAGAAAGTTTCATAACGCTGCAGGCACACAATCCCTGAAATTCAATGAAGTATTGATTGATTCAATATTGACCACTGAATCAGTATTCAACGAAATCTTGACAATGATAATGTACGACACTGACACATGTACGTCAAATGGTGATTTTGTGGGGATACAAAATAATTACATGACAGATCGCTCAATATATCACCACGTCAGTGCCACAACCAAATTTGGCAAATGGCTTACACGTGATAAAACATTTTAGCAATAAAGTTAGAAAAGCATACTCCAATGTTTTTTTGTTTCACGTGTGGGTATACACTAATGCAATTATGCAAATAATTTGAAATTAGGATGTTCAAAAACTGCCAAGAAAGTAGGTTAAAGCCTGTCAATTAGATGGTTTATTGCAGTTAATTTGTAAAGATTTCTCTTTATCCTGTGCAAAACCCATGTATATTTTGCCATGTGTGATTCTTCACAACACGCAAGGAGTGTTGGGTTTCTCTTCGCTTGACAATTTTGCATGAAGTCTAAGCAGTCGCACATAAACCTTTTTTCCTCAATAGTGATTGATTTGTTCAAGTCGCAACCAAATTATTTCAATACTTAAACAATCACTAGAAAGGAATCGTCCATTGTCAAGCACTGTTGTAATTCTGACAAAAGTGGTACTTATTTGTTTAAATAAGCTAGGAGAGATTCCAGGCTGAACTGATACTTGGTAACCCTTAAAATCACCTAATGGTGAATTTTCATTTATTACCACCTCCCAAATCTGGTGTGTTACGCATAACAAAATTTAAGCCACCACGAGGAACATGCCTTTGACTTCTTTTTCTTTTTTGATGCAGTTTCTGTAGGGCCATTGATGGCTGCAGTGAGGTTGGGAGCCAGGGGGTCAGTGGGGACCTGCAAAGCTTTGGGAAGGAGGCTCTCTGTGCCCCCTGGTGTGGAATATGCACACAAAGCCACAGCAGAAGCCACAATTGCGACTCCAGAGTCAGGAGTGGCACCTTCCTCCATTTGCAGTTTTGTGAATCGAGGTGCCTACAAATAACAAAAATAAATTGGCACACTTAAGTAGAGGAATTAAAACTCAGAGCTTTAAAAAACATATAACAGCTCAGTTGTGCGTAATTTTAATATAAGATATGTATTAACGTGGTAACAATGCCATAAAACGGTCCATGTTAACCAATTATGACATCATCAGGGGTATAAAGTAATGAAGTACAAATTATGTGGATTTTGCATACTGACTATATATCCTGCCTATAAAACGTCGTTTAAATGAAAATGAATTGGTTTATTGGAAGTATACAAAGTTTTCTGTACATATTTGCTCTCTTAATTGTTTCTGACAATATCAACGATGTGCTTTTAAATAATGAAGGTTTTAAGTATGTAGTGACAGATACTGCACATAGTGAAAACCAACTGAGAGTACAAAAAAACCGAATAACCCTTGTACACGTCCACTAAACAATACGTTAATGAAAACAACGTTTCATAGAATGGATAAATACAGCAGACAAAAAAGAAAGAGTTTCTAGTTCATTACTACTTTCCACTCCAAGACATCACAGGGTGTCATTTCGTAGAAAAAAAAAAGGTCGTTCCATGAACAAGTGAACTATTGGTCCAAGCACGATTCTTTTGTAAGTAATCTGACAACTAGTGTATTTTGCATAGTGGCAATTCTCTGAAACCTTTCCAACGGTCTCTTGAAGTTCTTTTAAAAATTAAATGAGAGTCGCTTGAGGATGGGAATAATTTAGGCAGAAACTAAATGCTTGTGTCTTCCACATCTGTTTTCTCTGGGGCACCATATTTAAAAAATCTGGTTGGCAATGAATATGGTTCCAGCTTACCTTGGATCTCTTTTTCTTTTTCTTTTTTGCTTTCCCACTCTAGGAAAGCGAGAGACAAAGTTATTTGCGTCAGAAAAAAACCTGCTTCTCGTAACAAGTACAAACGTTTTTTCTGGACGAGCATCGCCTTAATTTAGAATGGCCGTTCAAATTTTCAAAATAACTATCCGTAAGATTCTGTGATGTGGATAGGGAAGGCATCTGTTGGATGTGCCATGATGAGCGATGCTCGGCATGCTAATCTGGGTGGTTTAGCTGACCAGACTATTTGTGGGGTGATTAGAATGAGTCAGCTATGCAACCATCTTTTGGAAATGTTTACATTCTTAGCCTGCCAAGACAAAAGGACTGTTTTAAAAAAATGCTTAATGTGGAAGAGTGCAAAATTATTTTCCATTATTTAACCACGGATTTTGGACATGTATTAACTCATTGCAAGTTATGCTGGTTAACTTATTTGGATACATATTAATTGCCAAATTCAACATTTCTTTGGGGATGTCATCATGCACAGCACCAAGCAGCTTTGTACTATTTTTAGACTTAATTCACAGCACCAACGCTTCACCTTGACTGACTGAGGGTGAGACAGCTCCCTATATATTAAGTCCAAATATTATCCTACATTAACCCTATAAATGACCCTTTATTAAACACGATACAGAGTTTTGGCAAGTGCAAAACAACATGTTTTCCCTCATATTTGTGGGCAATCTAAACTGGGTGGGGTTTATATCAGTGTACTGTAAATATATATGTATACAGTAATAGGGGATGGATGCTTTCATGGATGGATGCGTGGTGAGTGCTTACCAGAGCTGTTCTTTCAAGATATCTGTGTCGAGTACACCTCCTCTCTCCTTCGCAACGTTTCGCCTCCTACGTTGGAGGCATCTTTAGGAGATGAAACGTTGCCAACGGTAGAAGAGGAGTGCTCGACACTGCTATCCCAAAAGAATAGCTTTGGTAACCAATCAATAATGGGGGAGTTTGTATTAATTACAGGTTGGACAGCGAATATTCTTCTCCTTACCAATGGAAACATTTTACAAGTGGTAACCTGATAGCAGAAGTGTAGGAAAAGTGGATATTCCCGAATTGACGCTGCAGTTGTTCGAAACTTGGCAACTACACAAATATGCAGAGATGCTGTAATTTTATCATCAGAATAAAACCCGTGTGTGAAACCATCTACGGAGATATGTGAATCACAGAATCAAGCTACCAAGCAATTCTATAGTCAACATATTAATTTGCCAAATCACTTCTATGCATGAAAACGTGATTTGATTATGTGAACTTGTGGCAAGCAATTCCAGATTAATCCTCTTATCTATGAATAAACAGAGATAATAGGATACATGTTGCATAACCTCTATCATTGGTTCAGAAAATGATAAGAAAATTTGTGACATCGGTGATCAAGTCCATATAATTTCTATTATCTGCGAAAATACAGCATATGACATGCATAATAGGAGTGTTAACAGCAGATAATAATAATAATTGCATTTATAAAGCACTTTTCACCCGAGGGTCACAAAGGGCTGCACAGAGCTGCGGAGAGAACAGCACGTCAACAATAACGACATTAGAACGTAAAATCAGCAACAATAACACATTATTTGAGGGGTGGGGGGTTTGTGGAGAGCGGAGAAGTTTCCATATCTACGTAGTGTGCATATGGCTGGTTCCGGTTTAGTGTAACTATGTGGAAGCAGCTTGGCCTGTCACTCCACACGAAGTTTTAGGTCTTCTCAGCTGCAATCATGTCCTCTATTCTCGATGGGTGTGAAACATGGCCTCGTGTTGGAGCATCTGAGCTGATTTAAAACTTTCCGGTTGGCCTGCCTACAATCCATCCTGGGTTTAACCAGATTGGATTGTGTGAGCTCAAGTTCTCTAAAAATCTGGACAAAGTCTCATTGGTGAGCTCCTCTAGCAGGCAAGGCTGTGGTGACTGGGTCATGTAGCCCTCATGTTAGGCCACTGCATGCCCAAGCAACTTCTGCTTCGCTAGATAGAGGTCGATAACCGGCACGGCATGGGCTAAAGAAGAGATGTACTAACGAAGAATAGAAGGACCTGGAGCTGAGTGGACTTACTGAATACCGGTACCAGCTGTCTCAAGGTCGACCTCTATGAAGAAGGGCAAGAAGGACTCTGCGGGGCAGTTGGAGGCACTCGCCCTCCAACAACAGTGGCGAGCGGAAGAGCGATGCTCACAACAACGAGCAGCACACAAGGTGGCAAAAAAACAGGAAGTTGCCAGAATAGGGAGGAGAGGTGGTGCATTCACCAGTCACATTTTTCAGGCAATCTCTAATACTAGGGTTTGTCCCATGACCTCTTGCTCAGCGAGCCTTTGACACTTCACATGGCTTCAAAGTGCACGTGGCCTGGCACAAGCGCCATGGTAACATCACCGCCACTTAGTGGCGAATAGCAGTTGTTATTGCTGCAATGTCTCCCTTGTAAATGAAGCACGTTGTCGCAATGGACCCTCATGAAGCAGTACAGGCAAGCGGAGTGGAGTGGACAAATAGAGAAAAGCGCCAGAGTGATTAGGTAACTACTTGCAGCTGGATAATTCTCAACTATTGGCTATTTGCTTCTTTGATTTAAGTCCCTGCCAAAACCCCCACACCTAATCCCCACCTTCACGACGGGCCCTCAGGAGAGACCCTCACAAGAGACCCTCAAAACAGGCCTTCACGACTTTCTCTCACAAGAGGCACATGTGCCCACTTGATAGATTGCAGACCACAGATAATGATTGAACAATAGGTCGAATAAAAAGAAATTTGGAATGTTTGAGGTATTTTCAATGAGTATATATCTATATATATAAACGTTTCCCTGTTCGCTTGCTTAATCAGGGTAAACTCCGCCAAATCGCAACCAAATCGCACGGGACCTTCGCAGAACGACGGCACTCGGTCCCAGACGGGTTTATGATGCATTAGTGCGCGCCGACAGGGCCTTCCCTGGCCACCGGTGACCACTTTCTGTGCTTATGCCCATACCCTCACGGTGAGGTAAGCGGCGCCACCACTACAATTACAATAGCCAGTTAGGATAAGGGACGAGCTATTACAATCCACAGTGCGGATAAGTGGGGGCTGTATTACGATCCGATCTCATTGTCAGAAACTGCTTAGTCCTGTACAGGGTCGCGGTGAGCCGGAGCCTATCCCGGCAGACACAGGGTGCAAGGCAGGGATATACCCACGATGGGATGCCAGTCCATCACTGGGCACTGAGTATAATTTAGTCTGTAAGACAATTCACCTATGCAGCAGCATGTTTTTTGGACTGTGGGAGGAAACCGGAGTGTTCAGCGCAAACCCATGCGGACACGGGGAAAACATGCAAACTCCACACAGAAAGGTACCCAAGCCGAGATTCGAACCCGGGACCTTCTTGCTGTGAGGCGACAGCGCTACTCACTGGGCCACTGTGCCACCCGCCATAAATATTGTGTACCCAAAAGAGTTGGAGTAGGTGCATGTGCATTCAAACAATTGGATTTTTTGATTTTGTTCATAATGAAAACCCACTTTAGCTTTTGCTTTCGTACAGCGTTGTATTAATTTTCATTGTATGTTTTGTTTCGTCATGATTAATTTGAAATTCTTTTCTTGCACCGGGCACAATCAGGTACGTGTTCATGAATTTCACGTTCCTTTTTTGCACGGGTAAACCATACAATTTACCCGGACAACGCACATGGGTCAACCATTAAATTTACCTGGGCAACGCCGGGTCGCCCCACCTGGTAGTTATATAACCACAAGCACATGGTTAACGCAACTGTGAGATGTTAAGTGGTAATAATATATTAAGTTGCCCAGTAGGATTGTCTTCCTTATAAATTAAGGATAGACAGACAATAGAGCGGCACGGTAACAAAGTGCGGAGCGCGGTCTTCTCACAGCAAGGTCCCAGGCTCGTTACTTGGCTCAGGTGCCTATCTGTGTGGAATTTGCGTGTGTGGAGTTTTGCCGGTTACTGCGGTTTCCTCCCACCGTTCAAAGAATAGGTTAATTGGCCTCCTGAGTAAATTGCCTTAACAAGCGTGCCCTAGGAAGTACTGACGTCACATCCTGGATATTCATGCGCCTAGCACCTTCTGATGGCTGGAATAGTCTCTGGCTCACCTACGATCCTGTACAGAATTAAGCGGGTATTGCTAAAGAACCAAGTAAAGTAGACAATATCATGGTCGTTTAAACAGCGGAACACATTAACCTATAAAAAGTTTAAGATATACGATCACATAGAGAGTTAGTAACATGCATGTGTGTTGGCAGGCCTCGCGCCAAGCCAGGACGGGTGCACCAGGGCACCCATGTCAGGGCGAATAGGTGGGGTTAGGGTTACGACAGTGTAAGTGGATGGGGTCACCTGGGGCAGCTAAGGGCCAGGCAAGGTGGGGTGGGTGGGCCCTTCCCGGGTGGGCCCTTCCCCTGCACGGCGACAATTTGGCGGGCACACGTGGTAAGATTGGCGGGGAAGCAGTGTGACATTGAATGGGGAATTAGGCGCCAGTAGAGACGTGATGATTGGCTGGGGATATGGCGTGAGGAGAGGGGTAGAGTGATGCCCGGGGGGGGGGATAAGAACGAGGGGGCAGTGAGGGGCGGGTCAGTTGCGTTGGGGTATTGGCAGTGTGAGCCTGTACCTGTGCATACACATTTGACCGTGCATTTGACCTTTGGGTTCGGCGCCGGTAAATAAAGAACTCCCTGTTGCTATAAATGGTGCGTCAGAGGAGTTCCAGTATCCCTGCTCAGTAATGTGTGGATGAACGTCCGACGCCAGCATGATCGTCTTGGAAGCATGGTGAGGAAAACAGGGAACCGGAGGAGCCCACGTGTCATGACAGTTTGGTGTCAGTCACGGGGCACTAGCCCATGCCGGGGGTAAGACCGAAAGTGGAAATCGCACTGACATTCGGGGGCAGCGTTACAGTCCTGGGACGGCTTCCAGGGACACGTGGAGAACGCCCAACGCCTGGGCGGTTGGTCCAACAGAGAGACGGCGATGCGCGGTTCCTGCGCAAGCTGGAGGAGAGGATCAGGGATGACTGGTCCCTACTCAGACAGGTAGTCGGGGAGCGGTTCGACCGGACCGTGCCGGCAGCGACACGAGAGGAGCTCTTGCGGTGACGAAGATGGCCGGACGAGCCCCTGCTCGACTACGTTGAGAGTTTGACAACGCTCGTTGAACAGAGCCTGGTCAAGATCGAGCTACTTCGGTACCTCCGGGGGATGGACTGATTGCAGGAGGACGTGGAACACCCCGAGTTGACCCTTGAGCAGACTCACTGGAGGTGAGAATCACAGGAGTCCTCGGAGTGCTGACTACGGATGCCGGAAGGTCGACAGTCCTGGAGATCCCGGGGAGGAGACGGGGATGACCCAAACCCATCGGCCCACGCTCGGGGGGGTGCACAAGTGTTATCGTTACCATCGCAGGGGGCACTTGCGGCGGGATGGCTCGCTCGAGACTCAGTGCCCCTCTCGGGACCCATTAAACGGCAACGGGCCCTGACAGCCCGGAGTACCAGGGGCCGTAGCAACATCACGAAGCATAGAGGGGCAGAGTTAGTCACCGCTGGTGAGCGGTGGCCATCGGGGCTCGTCTCAGCAATGGGGAGGGACAGGACGCCATTGGGAGTGGCCACGGTGGAATGTGGGTTGGTGGAAGGGCTGGCGACCCGGATCCTCCTCGACATGGGAGCTACCTTGTCGGTGATGAGTCGCGAGGTGTGTCGGCGCACGGGAGTTGACCCACGGCACCTGCGGCCACCGGACCGCGAGCTAACGCAAGCCAGCGGCGGCGATGTACGGATCATGGGGCGACTCTCGTTAGAAGTCCGGGTAGGTACGGCGAAGGGCCGTCTTGTCGTCTACGTGGTGGTGCGCTTATGCTATGGCTGCATTCTCAGGACGGCAGCGCTTTATACCTTAGGCGTGACCGTATGCATCCCGAGAAAATGTGCAGAGATTGGGACGGGGCAGGAAAAGATTCTGTTCTGCGGTTGGGAGCGAGCGACTACGCCGTGTGGCAGGGTCTCAAATAGGACAGCGGAGGTAACGTCAAACCTGGGGGTCGATGTCATGTCCATTCCTGGAAGCGCGGCTATGACGTCAAACCGAGGGGTTGAGGACATGACGTTAGTTCCTGGGTCAAGGGGCAGGGAACCTGACGTGGGAAACAATGGCGTCGGGTGTTTGAACCGCCGTGTACAAGTGAGCCCATACTCCAAGGGGTTGTTACACCTCGCCGTCCGTAACGGAGATGGCGGCTCACTCACCAGTGAGGTGCTGCTGACTCCCCATCCTGAACTTGCCCGACACTACGGACTGGTCGGCACGGCAACGGTGGTAATCGCTGAACGGGGCCTGGTACAGAGAGTACTAAACCCCCACAACGCGCCGATATAACTCCATGCCGGAAGTCGCAGAAATGCATCCGCTATGGGTATGGACCGATCCGGGGGCGGTGCACACCCTATGGACCCAGGAGACGGAACAGTCCACAGAGGATAAGCGGGACCTAGCCTGGCGAATGGGACCTGCGGCCCGGGAGCCGGGTCCTCCACTCTTCGACGAGGTGCAGGTGGATTGGGGTACCCTGTCAGGATGTGAGGCGATACAGCTGCGGAAGCTCATGAGAATTCGCAGACGTGTTTAGCCGGCACATCGCGGACGTGGGGTGGACGGATCGCACGCAGCACCGGTTCGACACGGAAAGTGCGTAACCGGTGAGAATCTCACCCTACCGCATGGGGGGCCCCGAGCAGGTGAGAATTGATGAGGCAGTACAGGAGATTATCCAGGATGGTATTATTCAGCCATTCTCCAGTCCATAGGCAGCTCCAGTAGTCCTGGTTGCTAAAAAGGATTTGGTCCACCTACTTCTGCGTGGACAACCGCTGCCTGAATGCTGTGACGATAGGGGATGCGTTCCCAATGCCGCGTGTGGACGAGACGCTGGATGGGCTGAGCGGGGCCTGGGACTTTCAACGCTGGACATTGCATCCGGGTACTGGCAGATTGGCGTGGCCAAGGAGGACTGGCCTAAGACCACATTTACCACCCCGCTGTGTCTATTTGAGTTCTGGGTGATGCCGTTTGGCCTGTCCAATGCTCTGGCTATATTTCAGTGCTTGATGGAGCATGTGATGAGGGGTCTATAGTGGAGATAGTGCCTCATCCACCTGGACGACATCATCGTCTTCGGGAGAACGATGGAGGAACACCTGGGACGCTTGCGTGAGGTGTTTTGACGGCTGAGGGGGGGCCAACCTTAAGCTCAAGCCCCGCAAGTGCTACCTCGCCCAACAAGGGAGACTTATTTGGGACACCGGGTCAGTGGGGAAGGAGTGCGTTATGGACCCCGACAAGGTACGGGCAGTCACCGATTAGCTGCGACCCCGTATGTCGGTCAAGGTGCGCTCCTTCCTCGACCTCGCCACCTACTACTAGAGGTTCGTGCCGCACTTCAGCACCCTCGTTCGGCCCCTCACCCAGCTCACATCCACCAAGAGGTCCTTCGAGTGGACCGAGGACTGTAAAGCCACGTTCCAAGGTCTGAAAGACCGGCTGGTGCATAGCCCCGTTCTGGCATTTCCGGACTTCTTCCGAGAGTTTGCGGCGGACACCGATGCCGGTGGGTGCGGGTTGGGAATGGCTCTGTCGCAGGGTGAGGGAGAGGATAAACAAGTGGTCGTGTTCGTGAGTCAGACTCTGAGTGGGGCCGAGTAGAATTACTGCATCACTCGACAGGAACTGAATGAGGTGGTGCACGCCCAGGGATGCAGCATCTGCACCGACGACCACGCTCTGCAGTTCCTCCGGAATTTTAAGGAGCCAAGGGGACAGATGACCAGATGGCTAACCCAGCTACAAAAGTATGAGCTGCGAATCGAATACTGGGCGGATCGGACACACGCCAACGCAGACACCCTCTCCCGACGGCCGGCAATCTGCCTCGACACCCCGCAATCAACCTCGACACCCCATCAGTTCAACTGTGCCACCCCTTCACGGGGGGCCGGTGCCGCTTACCCGAGAACAATCCCACAGTGACAGCGGAGCCACGCGCCATCGTACAGCACATGGAAGAGGTCGGCGAACCCAGGATGGAGCCAATTTGGTAAGAGATGGGCTGCAAGTTCCCGGGAATGATGGAAGAACAGCTACAACAGGCACAGGGTCACGATGCCGAGTTGGCAGAGGTGACGGATGCCCTCGCACGGGGCCAGACGACCATTGAGGGACCGTGAGCGAGTCTCTACCCCCAGCTGGGCCTCTGAGAGGGGGCAGTTCGGGAGCGGGGGTCCGAAGGAGAAGCCGGGTGGGTGTGTCCTGGCCACGACACGGCCATAGCTGTTGCTCCTGGTGCACGACCACTCCCCGGGGGGCATGGCATGCAACGCACCAGGACAACACTGAGATAGTGGTACCTATGGTCCGGACTGAACCGAGACGCGACCAGCTGGGTCAAGGGATGTTAACGGTGCCAACAGGCAGTGAGGAGACCACCACGCTACACCGTCCCACTGCAGCCGCTACGGGTGAGCCGGGTGAACCAGCTTGTGCGGATCCACCTGCACGGGCCACTTCCCATATTGCAGCGTGGGAACTGGTACGTGATGGTGGTGGTGGAATACTTCACCCGGTACCCGATAGTGATGGCGATCCCCAAAAAGGCAGCCGCCACAGTCACCCAAGCTTATCTGGAGGGGTACGTCCTGCGCCACGAGGTCCCCGAGCGGATTATCACCGACCAAGGGAGGGGTTTGAGGCAGAAGTCTTCGACAACCTCTGCCGGGAGCTGGGGATCCAGCGCGAGAGGACCACGGCCTACAACTCCCAAACGGAATGGTCGAAAGGCTAAATCAGACCCTCGCAGGGAAACTACAGCACCTTGTGGATTAGCACCAGAGGGACTAGGACGTGCACCTCCCGTACATGGTTTTGCGTACTGCACCGCGACACACTCATCGACGTGGCAGATCCCCTACTTCCTCACAGATGGCCATAAGGCATGTCTGCCGGCCGACATCCTTTACACAGGGGACCCGCCCCAGCCGACGGAGACGGAGGAGGCACTCGCCCAGTGCCTGGAGACCCTGCGCTAGGCTTGCGGCCGGGCCTATGAGGCCGGCGAAGAGGCCCACACAAGGCAGGCAGTGGCGACGTGACCATGGGGCGAGGCCACTGAGAAACGGGACAGCGAGCGAGTGTGGGTGTTCTCACAGTGGGTCCACATGGGGCAAGTGGGGAAACTCACCTCGCCCTGGGATGGCCCCCACACAGTGATACAGTAGCTGTCGCCGGCAAAGGTGTTGATGCGAGCAAAGGGCTGGTGTATGTCGCGCATAATCAACGTGTGGCGTCTGAAGGCCTGGAGACCAGCCCCCATTAGGGATCCGGCCGCGAGAGCGGCCGGGTTGAACGACGAAAGCAGTGAGCCACGGAGGTGGCAGTGGAGCCGGGCTGTGGGACCTCGGTACCCCACATGTTCTGCGCCCGCCGCTGCAGACATTCACCTGAGCGGACAACCCTGAGGGCTCGGGGAGCCCCCCCACTGACACAGGAACCATGGCAACCCCGGAGGCATCTGGCAGCCCCTCGGCGGTCGGGTGGCCAAGACTGGCCCGGTTCATCTCCGGGACTATGTCACAGCAGTCGGGCCTTGCCACGGCAATGGTGTGGGGTTCCGGCCGGAACTTCCAACTGGAGGCGCAGAACTGTTGTGGCAGACCTCACGCCGTGCCAGGACGGGTGCACTACAGCACCTGTGTCAGGGCGAATAGGTGGGTTCGGGTTACAACAGTGTAATTGGACGGGGTCGCCTGGGGCGGCCAGGGGTCAGGCAAGGTGGGGTGGCTCCTTCCCCTGCCACCTCCCGGGAGCCCTTTCCCCTTCGCCCCGCTCACAAATTTCTGGTGCCACGTGGTCAGATTGGCCGGAAGCAGTGTGACATTGATGGGGAATTTGGCGCCAGCAGAGAAATGATGATTGGTTGGGGGTATGGGGTATGGCGTGAGGGAAGGGGTAGGGTAACGTCGGGGGGGGGGGATAAGAACGAAGGAGCAGTGAGGGAAGGGTCAGCTGCGTTGGGAGTATCGGGAGTGTGAATCCGTACCTGTGTATACACCACGTTTGACCGAGCATTCACCCCTCGGGTTTAGCGCTGGTAAATGAAAACCTCGCTGTTGTTATAAATGGAACGCCAGCAGAATTCCAGTGTGCCTGCTTTGGAATGTGTAGATGAACGTCCGACGCTAACACGATCGTCGTGGAATGCATTTTCAGTAGCAGCTTAACCCAGTAGAGGGTCATGTTGAGCGAGAGCACATCCCGGTAGACACAGGGTGGAAGGCAGGGCTACACATAATGAAATTCCATTCAATATATTACAAGGTGCAGGAGCCAATTAAGTCAAGCCTATTAGATTAGTAACCATGTGTATGAGCTGTGGGAAATAAACAGAGTACCAAGTAAAAATCTACATATACTGGAAGAACATGCAAAGGTACAAGAGGTGGGAATCGAACCTGACACATTTTTGCTTGTAAAAGAGTAGTGCTACTCACTGCGTCACTATGCGAGTGTGCAAACCGTAAACCCGATAATCAAATTATTGATAGGTAATGGCTCTCATATTTAAATGTCACTTTAAATAGCGAGTTCTTCTCGTTAGTTACACGCCGAAAGTAAATAAATTTTGAAGATCCCAAGGCAGTCCTGGAACATTTGTTTGAAGTATAAATCTGGGCATACAAATTAAACAAAATGTTAAAATACTCAAAGCATGACATATATATCATGGGGGAGGGCCTGACTCTCAATCTTGTGGCACACATCAACATTCTCATATAAACATTTTTGACAAAAATCCAGGAACTACTGTAGCAATTTTGTGAAATGTCAATTTGATCTTACAGCATAGAGTAACCACTTTGCTCATAAAAATGCAGCTGACACATCTTGTAAAAAATATTATCCTCTGAACACGCATTCCCAAGCAACGCAATCACAGAGCTCTGGACTATTCTAGTGAGCAGTCCAATCACTTCAAAGCATATTAGCATGTTAAACGTGTATAATTTCTAGCATAGGATGATACGGTCTGATTCCAAAAACAAAATTCTCTGAAATGTTAGCACGTTAATTTGTTTTAACGTCATCCATTACTGGTTACATTTAACTATCTTTACTTTTAAATCTTACACTTATTATAATTGATGGGCAATTGAAATAAAGGCTAGCTGCTTCAAATGTAATGCTTTCATTTGCTTATGAATGAAATTTTCTGTGATATATGTGCCCACTGTTTGCTACAGGACCTCAATATATGGCTGCACTTTGTTGATATATACATCCACATTGCATTTTGTGTAATACCAATAGATTAGTCTACACAAATACCACACAGTACTTTTGAAGCACATTTCAGTTAAAAACACATGTCTTGGATAATGTGGCTATAACACTGCCTCATTTTCAGAAATGAAGGCAAACTGCAAGGGACTTGTGGCCTCCGTAGAATGTTTTTAAGACAATTTAAAGGCATATGGATGTACCCATACAGGTTTTAGAAAACTCAAGTGGCACGTGTCTGTGTTTTAATATTATGGGCTACAATGTAACGGTTTTGATTTATATATGCATAAATGTGTAATCTGGGGATATCAAAGCATCATTGATGTCTTAAAGGTTGCCAAGCACATGATTACTAACAGACTATCTTTTAAAATAGTTATTGCTTGCAATTTTTATGTGTACGTAAAGCATGTGCGCCAAATGCATATCTTTTTTGTTTGTTTGCAGACCCACATTTACAAAGGCATCACGTATAGTCAGCATTAATTTATGTAGTGAATTTTATTTCCTTTGCTTGACATCAATATTGTTGTATGGTAGCTGAATTGCTCACTAACACTCGTCTGTTCGTGCCTTTAATTACACATTAAACAGAACTGCAATATATATAGAGTGCAGAAAGAGGTTGCTTGGAATATAAACAAAACAAACATCCAAGTAAATAAAGAGTTTTAGCACTTTAAACGATTGTGGAAGTGGCAAATCAATAGAGCATTCTCTTCAGCTAACGGGCATCCACAAGTTTACTGAATGGTACCACAGCAAGGGAAAACGTAGGCAGGAAGTGAGGCACAGTGATGAATGCATCAGGGTTGATGGCATTGCCATTAAAAATGGAAGACAAAGACTTGGCTTGATACCTCCTCCTTTCATTACGTCCCTGTTAGAAACATATAGCAAAGTATCCACCCTAGGGGTGATCTCATTCAAAATGTGGAACACATTGTTTTGACGTCTGTTGCTGACAACGCTTTCTGCTGACATGACTGCTCTCACCTGGATTTCTTCCCAGATAAAAGTGGAAGCCGTGCTTAGGAGAGTTGAGTGTAATGGTACAGCGCTTTGTGACCCTCGGGTGAAAAGCGCTTTGTGAATCTCGGGTGAAAAGTGCTCTGTGACCCTCGAGTGAAAAGCACTCTATAAATGCAAATATTATTATATAAAAGTGAAATAGTATTACAGTTTGGCAGAGCAGTCAATATATGGGATGAAAAATGAAATAAGTATTAGAGTTTGGCAGAGCAGTCAATATATGGGATGAAAGATGAAATAAGCCATAAAAGCTTTGGTGTCATGCAGGTTGTGTGCTTAATAAGGATTTTAAGCCTGTACCCTCAGTGCGGATATACACGAAACAATTGCTCCATTATATAGAGAGATGTAGCAAAAACAGAGCCATGAAAGATGTAGCAATGAGATGACTTCTCTATCTCCTGGCTTCATTCTCTATCAACAAAAAAAAACGTACTACGGAGTTTAGTTGTATTTTCTTCTACAGCTGAAATTAAATAAACCATTACATAACACTTTTAACTCTCTAATAAATACCGTGTATCACAAATGTTCTCATACTGAGCTCATAATACACTAAGAACATGCTTAACATGGCAATCCAGATGAATAATTATTGATTATTTAGCAGACGCCCTTATCCAGGGCGCCTAACATCATTATAGAGGTGTGAGAACACAACAGAGGCGAGGGGAAGGCAGCCATGCATTCAACCGACGCCAACATTTGCCACCCACTGCGTTATATTATGATGACAATTAATTAATGAGTATATTTTTATATATGGGAGAAAACCGGCGAACCCTGACGAAACACACGCTGAACAGGGGGAAAACACACAAACTCCACACAGGGCCAGGACTTTGTTTCTATGAGATGCAGACGTTACCAGTACGCCACCATGGCGCCCAAAATCAGCAATTGTTAAATCAATTGTTGGAATCAAATAACTATTCCAGAGCAACACCGTGCTATTGAATGGGGTCATAATGCACAATACTGTGCTCACGCAAGGCAACTCGTCTAGTCATCACATCAGTTCAGTTCTGTTTAAGATTCACACAGCTATACTGACAGTAGAAAGACAGGTTCTGTATATTTGTGCTTGTTACCTCATTCACTTGCGCTGCTGATGATTCTGCGATGGGCCCCTTGCACTCAGTCTTGTCCAGAGGAGAGCCAACATTCCCACCATCTTCCAATGCAAGACCGCCCTTTCCTGGTTCAATTAGGTTAGATGCTTCCTCAGATGGACTACTTGACCCGTCCGGTGAGCTAGCGGGCCTTTCAGAATGATCACTCAGGATTCCCATCAGATTATCTTGCTCAAGAATGAGGCCTACTTCAGTCGATGGCATATCTAGCTGCGGTGAGGCGTAGAAGACATCCTTGGGAAACGTGACGGACTCATCTGGCAAGGTTGTCAGGTCCAAATCGACTGCAGCTTCTGTACTCGGCGTTATCCTGTCTGGCATGGTCTCTGCCTTCTCCTGCATGATTCATTCGAGCCTGCAGATAAAATGATACAGCAGAAATACTTCGTCTTTCACACAAAGCCGGTATGGGCACTATGAAGACAAATGCACCTGTTCCAAAATGTTTCATCCCCACAGGTTGTCCATGCAAGCCTTTGTAGAAGACAAGCGTTATTGCACTTATAAACGGAGGTTGGTAGTACCCCCTTAGCTTGTAGCCAGGCAATTTCTCAAAGTTAAAATAGAATCTCTAGAAAACACCACAAGCACTCAGGTAACACAATCAAATCATTATATAATTGCATGGTTTTGGAATATTTTATCTTATTGGATTGTTTTTTTTTTAAGAAAATGGGATCATATAAGTAATGCTCATTGTAGTCAGTTTAAAAAGATATTCTCAATAAGATGTAAATGTTGTTAAAACGTAACATCAACCTCCAATAACCATTACACAATACTACTGTAATAAAACTTAATGTGTGTGTTGTATGCATTTGAACAATGTTATAACAAATAACGCTGGTTAACTGGTATGAAAAACCATTATTTGTGGACAGTGCAACTACAATAGTCCTTTGAGCGGGCCAAAATTCAGTGAGATTTTTTTGTGTGCAATCATCTTTTTGCCCTATTTATTAACAATGTTGATAACTAAAGTACTGTTCAGGCTATAAAGTATATCACCAATGTGAATGTGGGTTTGCTGCCACTAGTTGCTCCTCCTCACAAACTTTTAAAACAATTGTCCATGTTCAAAAGATTTCACAAGTGATGAGGAATGTTTAATGAACCCTGAAAAAAATGAGTTCACAATGCAATGTGAAAGGCCAAACGTTAGAACTCCATGTGGACACTGAAATTAGGAATATGAATTTGCCTTCATGTGTGTCCCAACAACCAACTAAAACGATTTAAACACGCCTATAAAAGGGAAATGCCTCAATCAAGCATAGCAACGTTGAGCAATCTCTAATCCCTTTGTTAGTGCGAAATACAATTGCGGCTGTTAATCTCTCTTTCAAAAACAATTCGTATTCCTATCTGGAAGTAGATCAATCCATTTTTTTTTCTTTACACAGCAAAAAAAATACAAAAGACCTTGACGAACTAGTCCACATTATTGATAATGTTATTTTATTGTACACTGTGTACAGTAGCTGACTTAAAGAGCAGGAGAAAGCAACCTATATGACTGGCGTAGCCAGTTGACAAGGGACTGCCCATTCGTGGTGGAACGAACTTATGTGAACTGGGGAATCCACGTGACAACACGAGGAGACCGTGGCACTGGACCTAAAACAAAGAGAAAACTAGGGCGCAGGAGAATGACATGAAGGGCATTCAAAAGTCCTGATAACGAAAGGGGGGGAGGGAGGCTTACAATGCACAACACTATAATATGGCGGATTTGAGTACGTGAAACTAACTCAGAACTTAAGCAAATCGCAGAGAACGTGGAAGCTATGTGACGGAGGATGCTACGGGCAGAAAGTGGCACCCGAGTGACGAGAGGGGCTCGCTGGCTGGGGTTCTAAAGGACTGAGGGACTCACATTACGACATTGGCGTTCTCGGAGACAGGCATTTACACAGGACACGGATCCAAGGGGACAGGAGCCCGAGAAGACCAGGGTTCTCGAGGCTATGTACAGTGGAGGACAGCCGTATTGTGGTAGTCGGGGCTAGGCATCGCAAGACGAGTCGTACCTTCTACAGCACTGTATAGAGGCCAGATCCCAGGCAACTATCATTCTCAGCGACAGTAACTCCACCGGCGGACTGGGGTTCCAGAGGACAGACAACCCCACAAGACTCGGCTCCTCTCGTAATGAGGAACACACGCACGAATCGGCCAGGCCTCGACCTGGGCCTAGCAGCGCGCAGGCAGAGGGGCCTAGTGAGGGCCGCGCACCGGCTCTGCCGTCAACCCCGCCACCGCGGACACAACGCGCCGACCAACGACCCAGACAACCGGGCAACACCCCGAGAAAATCGACAAAAACACCTACAGGCCGACATGCGACGCAGGGAGGGCTTGCTGGTCGCGTCTCCTCCACGTTCCAGGCCGAGCCGCCTCGCCTCCTGCCGCCATGAGCCACCGGTTCCGCACGGAGCAGCCACCACCCCCCACCCCTACCCACCACCTCCGCCTCCTCCTCCTCCCCGCGTCGGCCGCCCCCGGTACCGATCGGCTTAACCCCGACCGCGCGGCAGAAACTTGCGGATGTTTCTTGGGTACGGCGGCGGGGAAGAGTCGAAGGAGGGGACGGACAACTCGCAACGCTGTTGTTAATTGCGCCGGACGTGGCTGTGTCGTGAGAACATCAAGGACGGGCAGGGTAAAGGAGCGGTGACGTCGGAGGAAAACCCCGGGGTCGCGCGCTGGTGACGCCACCGCATGGCGGCCGAATTCAAAACGCTCGTCCTCGTCGTTCATTCATTCATAGATCCGCGTCAGATGCCGGGCTTCCTTGTGGGTTTGAAGTTTATCTTTGTTTTGCGTTGAGCGGATCGGGCGGCAACGGATGCCCGTGGCCTCACAGCGAGAAACACCAAAGTTCGATTCCCAGCTGGGGTGCAGTTTGCGAGTTCTCACTTTCTCTCCTCGTGTCCGCGTGGGTTTTCGCCGGGTACTCCGGTTTCCGCCCACCATCCAAAGACACGCTGCTGCCAAGGTTAATGTCTGCTGAGTAAATTTACCCTATTGCCCTGCGATGTACTGGCGTCACATACTGGGTACAGCCCCGCCTTGCGCCCTCTGTCTGCTGAGATAGGCTTCATCCCTCTGCGACACTGCAGGATTAAGCGGGTACCGATACTGAAATGAATATCACCCAGATGAGAGGGGGTCGCTACTGTGCGAACAGAGCGGAACGGCACGGACGTTCAGAATACAAGTAATAAACGCTTCACTGCAGTCTCAAACGTCCCACACCACCTGCTCTTTGATATTCCTGCTCTTGACCATTGCCCACAACCGAATATCATGTCTAGACCTACGCGCACATCTTCAGATGTGTCCATGCAACACAAAGTATGGGCCATTTAGTAAACCAGCAGAGACACGTGGAGACTTAAAACGGATGCACAGAGAACCGTAGAGATAAAGACAAGCCAAAGTAGTGCGATCAAGGCCGTGTAACCTAAACAGTATAGACCACATAACAAATCACCACGGTCTGCGATCCTTCAACAAAGGAGATGACATGCAGTCTCTCGCAAAGGCCTGTCATGGCTGGAAGATCTCAGCGTTGGCATTTAGCTCCTGACCACATTGCCATCATTCGCTATGTGACGCCACGGCTTTGACTCCGGGCTTGTGATGGCTTACAGCGGCAACACCACGGCGAGGATCAGCACCCACTCCGCGATAGATCAGCCAGCGAGCACGCAAAGGCAGAGACTTCTTGATTTTCGATGCTTTATTTAAACCAGCAGTGCACGGCCGGAGTAGCGGCACACAATGAGCTCCTACATCGTGACGCTGCCTCC
>JAZEWT010000001.1:40010429-40028373 GCA_036362905.1 Mordacia mordax
GTGTATTCCTGCCTTACGCCCTGTGTTTCCGGGATAGGCTCCGGCTTCACCGTGACCCTATATAGGATTAAGCTGTTTCAGATAATGAGATGAGATGAGATATCTCTAACTTCAGTGCATGAAATTGTCTCCAATTGGAAGTAGGAGTAATAATAATGATAATCATTGCACTTCTAGAGCGCTTTTCACCCGAGGGTCACAAAGCACTGCACAGCGTTGTGGAGAGAACAGCATGTCAGCAACAACGAAACATGAACGGAAAATCAACGACAATAACATTTTTTGTTACAAATCTGAGCTGTGGAGAGAACGACATGTCAACAACAAAACAACATCACAGCAATTCAGTTGAAAGTCAAATAATAGTTGTAATTTAGAGAAGGACATAAAATAAGCGATAAAAAAATAATTGTACAACATACGAAGGAAGGGATAAGTGTTCCTGAGCAGGCGCCGATAGTGGAAAGTCGTTCAGAAATTGATAAATACATTGTCATGCACTGTATACATAATAATGTTGTAAACGTGACAATCTTATCAGGTGGTAGAGTTAATGACAAAAATGTTCCCATAAAACTACCACGGGGCATAACCATGTTCTCATTCACTACATTATAATGCATTTATGGAAAAGAAGAACTGGGAAGATTTACTTGGTCTTGTGTAGGTTAGACAAAAACCATTTTTTTTCAAATTAACATGAGACAGAGCGTTAAAAAAGTATATGTTTTTATAACTAGAGTAAGTCTCATGCTTATAAATGGAAATCGAGTGATATCCATTATAACACATGGAGTGGTGCTTATTTTCATAGGTGAACCTAAATCAGCGTGAATATACCACATTCCAATCGTAGCGGCAAGTTTATCCCAAGGACGGCTGTTGCATTCTTACAACGAATTACTCATTTTTTTTTAACCCACAGAATGATATGCATAGTTGACCCCTGACTCCAGTTAAATCATTTATATTGTTTAAAGTGGCTTCATGTGTTTCAAACCACAGAGACATTTAAAATATATACATTTAAGTATAGTGATACAGAAGACTATATGTCACGAAAAACGCATGCATACTTGTTCTTCTTGCATTTAAAAAGGTCAGTTTTTCAAACCGCAGTCGCATGATGGGCAACCTTTGATTTGCTGCCACTTACGAATGTGGAGGCCTAATCTGGCACAGGTCGTACAGGTTCGATTGAGTGTGCTTCTTTTCAGAGAAGTTTGGCACCAGGTTATTCGACATGCATACTAATAAAAAAACTTTAGTCCCACACCATATGAGAGCTCATTAATGACAAACCTCTTTTAGAAAGGAGAACAAAGATACACATTGAAGGGGTGTGGGGAAGGGGCAGGGGAGTTTTCGTAAAAAGCAGTGGACCCATCGCTCACAGCTGACAGCAATTTTTGTCAGTAACGATGCTATCAGTGCTTATCCAAAGAATGACATTCTTAATCCGCCTTTTCAATACCATCAGTGCACAGCTGGCGCTGGATATTGATGTTGAATCGTTTCAAGTATACAGTGAGAAGTATATTTTCGCACTGCGATTAATCCACTGAGTGTAATTTCTGCTTTTATGGACAGCATCCAGAATATCATTCACATGTGGGAAATGATATATAAGAATGTATATTACGGGAGGGGGGTAGCAATTTTACATTAAATGTAGGTTGGTTCCCTGCTTCTATCGCGAAGCGTAGTCCATACTTTAGTCCACGAATGAACTACAATTAACTAATGCTATGCCACTTTTATTTCAAGCGCTGCTTTTCTCATGACAATAAATACGTTTTATTAGCAAACATTGATTTTTAAAAAAATCAGGATATACAGCTCCAATTAGAAATTGACCAAAGCCTCTCAGGATAATTCTTTTCACTACTTTGCAAAATTAAAACCCATCCAATCAAGGAAGTGTAGATTCCACGTATATTATATAGACTATTAAATTCTAGTAGCAGTTATTTTGTTTTGCACACTTAGATAGTTTTCTGCTTCAGTGAAAGATTTCAATGCATTTTGCTGGCAAGTATATTTAAATTGAGTTGATAGAAGCGTATGCTCATGTAGATTATGGCACACGTATCTGTCTGTATAAAGGAGATTGATTGTGGCACAATAAGACCATGAATAAAATAGGATAAAATTTTAATATTTAAATGACCTGTTTTCACCACACTCAAAAGTAGAAAATAAAATTTTTGAACACAAAATCAATCTATCTAGGGATAGACTAAAAGCAGGTGGCCAAACACTGACAATATGTGACTTACGATTGACTGATAATACAGTGAGATTTACATTTTAATTATTTTAGTCATATATACGCGTTTTTCGAATGTTTTGTAAAAGGAACAACTATCAGTTATCACTTAATATCAGTAAGGTTTAAATGTTTTCATTAAAGGAAAATATTATTGTAGTCTTATAAAGTCAGTGTTTGGGCACCCGCTTTTAGTCTGTATGCCTAGATAGACTGATTTTGTGTTCAAAAAAATATTTTCTACGTTTGAGTGTAGTTAAAGTGGGTCATTAAAAATGTTAATTTTTATCCTATTTTATTTTCTATTTTTTTTAGTCTTAGCCATTTATTGCTTGATGTATACTTGCAAATCAAGTCAAGCTCTTTGAATTGTTAATCAACAAAACACAATTTTTGCATCCAGCAATAATTTGATGGGCAAGAATCCAATTAATTTATAGAAACCGTTAAGATGTATAAAGTTGTGGACTGGTTCACCCCTAACAAGGCATTGCTCTCTTCAGACGAAAATATCAAGTCAGTTAGTGCGTGTCTCGCATCGGGAAAATATCGCCCCCACCAGACTGAATTAATAGTAACTTGAAAGGATTGTTTCTATGGCGGGCCCAGGATCGGCATGTCAGCGGTCTTCAAACTTTTCGCTACATTGCATTGTCATCCGAGTTATGCCTGCGTGCAAAATTTCAGCTCTCCAGCTTTATTGGAAATGCTTTACTTTTGTGCTCAAAGATTTTAACCATTACACACATCCCCCAATGTAAGTTAAGTAAAAGCGGGTAAAAATGGGTTAGCTTGGAGAAATCTTCGTCGACTAAGGCTGGTATTTTTTTAATTTCTAGAACTGGAAAACGGTACCAATGCTAGAGTATGAAGGCCATAGTTGAAATATGCATATATTTTTAAAAATATCACCTTTATGCTGTTGACTCAACCCATCGCATGATGTGATGTCCAGCTACAACCCTTCACATCAAAGTGCCGAATGAATGACAATTTCGATTTTTGGCCACCATATAATCTGTGTTCATATTCTGAGTCAACACAATTTTTATTACTTCTCATGTCCATGGAGATACAGCTCCAGACATAAAACAGCAACTATATATCTCCAACGTGTGTAGAATGCGGCTGCGAGAGTCCTCACTTGCACACCCATCCACGATCACATATCCCCAGTACTGATGCCCCTCCACTGGTTACTGGTTAAACACAGGCTTTAATTCAAGATCCCCCTTCTCACCTACAAGGCTCTCACTGGCGCTTCTCCAATATACATCCATCATCTACTTCAGCCACCCTCAACACGACAACTTCGATCCTCCAATATGAGCTTGCTGCATGTGCTCAGATCGCACCTCCATTCGATGGGTGACAGAGCCTTCTCGCGTACTGCTCCAAGACACTGAAATGCCATTCCATTGGAGGTTCGATCAACTGAGTCCTTGGGCATCTTCAAATCTCATCTCAAGACTGCCTTGTAAGACTTCTGCTCGGCCTCTGGCCAAGACTGTTGATGCGGCTCAATGTTGTCATGCCGAGATGATGGCTTTCTGTGACCTGTGCCTGCTCGGGAACATTTATTCCTTCCTTTTTCGTTGAAGATTTGTTTTCTGCCGCTTTCTTTGTCTTATAATGTATTGCTACTATTTGACTTTCAGCTGAACTGTCCTGATGTTGTTGACATGCCATTTTCTCCACAGCTCGAATTTGTAAAAAAAGTAAAAAAACGAAAAATATTTTATTGTTGCTGATTTTCCATTCATATGTCGTTATTGTTGACATGCCGTTCTCTCCACAGACTGGTGCAATTTTTTACAGCAAGCTCCCAAAAGTGAATGCTGAAGTAATCCGTCAAGATGTGTGCAAAATCATATGCAAATCGAAACCACTGCACGGCTGAAGAACGGCAAGAGCTTAAACTCAACAAGAATAAAGACATACTCATTCTGCAAGCGGACAAAGGAAACGCTACAGTCATCATCAACACAGGTGATTGCAAGTTGAAGATGCACCAGGAAGTCAGCAACACCGCAGTATATGAGAAACTCAAACGGGACCCAACCAAGAAAATCAAAATCCGAACAAAGGCCATCATCAAGCAGAACATTCAAAGTGAAGAAAAAAGAAAAGAGTTGAACCCGCAAGGTAGCAGAATTCCCAGGCTATACGGGCTACTGAAGATTCATAAAGAGGGGACCCCGTACTGACCAATAGTAAGTGCAATAGGTTCATCAAGTTACAAACTCGTCAAATACATAGCCCAAGATCTACAACCCACAGTGCAGCTCTCACCTTCATATAGTAAGAGCTCAAGGCACTTCATCAAAATACTGAAACCAATCACACTCAATGGAATGGATCTTATCATCAGTTTTGACAGACAAAATTAGCAAATACCTAAAAAAATATAAAATAAAAACAGCCTTCACAACCCACCAGAAGATACACGACATACTCAAATCACCTAAAGACCAACTGCCGTGACAGACAGAAGGCGTATATTGCATTCCTTGCAGCAACTGTGAGGAAGTGTACATCGGGCAAACAGGAAGAACAATGATGATTGCTTCGAAAAGTTGCTCTCTCGGGACAGCCGCGTCGATGGCTCTCTCTCCTCTCCTCGCAACGTTTCGCCTCACACGTTGGAGGCATCCTCACGCCTGAGGATGCCTCAGGCGTGCGCATCGAGCCGTGAAAACCTACATCATTACAGGAAGAACAATAGCAA
Source organism: Mordacia mordax (assembly GCA_036362905.1). Lineage (NCBI taxonomy): Eukaryota > Metazoa > Chordata > Hyperoartia > Petromyzontiformes > Petromyzontidae > Mordacia > Mordacia mordax. The sequence goes on from JAZEWT010000001.1 coordinate 40,015,427, forward strand.
CAACAAAGAAAGAACACGAGGCAGCAGTACGTTTGCTGCATACGGATAAATCCACAACGGCAACACAGAGTGTAGACAAATAACACAGAATCGATTTTGACAAGATGCGAGTACTAGCAGCCATCTGCCATAAAGGTCCAAAATAAATTCGTGAAGCAATCGAGATTCACAAGACAGAAAAGACTATGAACCGCAAACAAGAAATGAGGATAAAGCTCAGCCAAACCTGGAGATCAGTCATTTAAGTCAGTAATGCATAGATATAGAGCTCTGCAATGCGGACATCAGAGGGGAATCGGCAAGTGTGGGTACTATGTATGTGTCGAGTCATTTTTTGTTGTACGGGGTCTATGCCTGAATCACATTGATGCTAATCTCCTTGTCCTATTCACACCCCGGAACTGCGATAACCCCCTCCTGCTTTGTCTGTGGCTAGCCCCCTAATTTGCATCTCATGAAAGAACTTCCCACACACCTTGTGATCCCCCTCTGATGTCCACACACCATAGTCGGTCTTTAGGTGATTTGAGTACGTCTTGTATCTTCTGGTGGGTTGTGAAGACTGTTTTAATTTTATATTTTTCTAGGTATTTGCTAATTTTGTCTGTGGTGCCTTTCACATATGGCAGGAAAGTGTGGGTCTTGATATCTTCCTCCTAATTTTCTTGCTGTTTCTGTCTACGTTCTCTCGTTATGGCACATTGGATTTGTTTTTGTGTTTCCATCGCTCGCGAGTGCTTGTTGTAGATGTTGTAGCTCGTCTCTTAGATGTTGTTTGTCTGATATTGTTTTTGACCAGTGGGCTAAGGTGTGCAGTATCCCCCGTTTCTGTTTCGGGTGATGGAGACTCCACGTGTAAATACCTGTCCGTATATGTTGTCTTCCTGTATACAGTATGGCTGAGCGACCCCTTTGCGTTTCTCCATCATTACAAATTTGAGTCCATCGTTAAAACAATATAAGATGGTGATTCCATGCTGATCAAACACAATATGTGACCAAGTTCATTACACTAGGTGCTCGAATATTCATCAAATAAATCAATATTCAGTGTTGCCCTCAGGGAATATCTAGCATAGGTTAATATAAAGAAAAATTGGGACAAACTAAAAATGCCACCTCATTTTATTATCTTACATGCAATGACAGCTTATTTCCCCATCCAAAAAAGCTATCTTGAAAACAATCTCCAAAACGATCTACGATTTTCTTTAACCTTAAGGCTAAAACATATCTCATTTAGTAAGGAATTGTGCCGCTTTAAATCAGTCAATATTGCCACATCACGTGAAGCAAGGTGGTGGGAAGAGATAGAACCTATTCAACAACGAAGAAAAAAGCCTCTAAATTTTGTTAAATATACACTCCAGGTTTTTGCAAGGCTTGAAGGATTGAATTCAAGATCCTCCTTCTCACCTACAAGGCTCTCACTGGCGCAGCTCCCACAGAGATCCGTGACCTACTTCAGGCACGCTCCTCAACACAACTTCGATCCTCCAATACAAGGATTGCTGCATTTGTCCAGGTCGCACCTCTATTCGATGGGTGACAGAGCCTTCTCGCACGCTGCTCCAAGACTCTGGAATGCCCTTCCACTGGAGATTCGTTCAGCTGAGTCCTTGGGCATCTTCAAATTTCGTCTCAAGACTCACTTGTTCCGTAAAGCTTTCAAGTCCTCCGTCTAGGACTATTGATTCGGCTCAATGTTGTCATGCCGGGATGTTGGCTCTCTTCTGACCTGCACCTGCTCTAGAACATTATTCCTTCCTAGTTTGTTGAATAATGATATTTTTTCCTGTTGACTTTATGTCCTATAATTTATCGCTGTTTTACTTTCAGTTGAATTGTTCTGATGTTCTTGTTGACATGGTGTTCTCTCCACAGCTCGGATTTGAAAAAAAAATCCAAAAAAAATGTTATTGGTGCTGATTTTCCCTTCTCTGTCATTGTTGTTGATGTGCCGTTCTCTCCGCAGCTCTGTGCAGCGCTTTGTGATTTATCGGGCGAAAAGCGCTCTATAAATGCAATTATTATTATAAAGGCACATTGACCCAGGCGGCACGGTGGCGCAGTGGGTAGCGCTGTCGCTTCACAGCAAGAAGGTCTTGGGTTAAAATCTCGCTCGGGTGCCTTTCTGTGTGGAGTTTGCATGTTCTCTCCGTGTCCGCGTGGGTTTTCGCCGGGCACTCCAGTTTCCTCCCACAGTCCAAAAACATGCTGCTGCATAGGTTAATTGGCTTGCAGACTAAATTGCCCGTAGTGCCCGGTGATGGACTGGCGTCATATCGTGGGTATATCCCTGCCTTGCGCCCTGTCTGCTGGGATAGGCACCGGCTCATCACGACCTTGTACAGGATTAAGCGGTTTCTGACAATTAGATGAGATGAGACACATGGGACCTCCCCCCCCCCCCCAATAGTGGCAGTTGCACCTTGTTGATGCACGACCTTGCCGTTGGAAACATGACCATGTACAGTTGCTGTTTGTTTCGTTCAATCGTTTTTGTTGTAACCAAGGTTTTGATGTTTTAACTATGTCCCTATCAAAAAATATCATTAATTCCAAATGGGTTTTCCATATGTGTGAAAATAAAACCTAAATTATCGCACCCTGTGATGCTCGACCGGGACGCCTCTCTCCACTGGAGTCCAACTTGAGACGCCACTCTCACCAGCGCCGACAGCGCACACACGTCTGGAGGCTTCTTCATTCCAGAGCTTTAATAAACAGTAACAACTAACATAACGGTAAAATAAGTAACATAACAATGAATGAACAATGCCCGGGCACCGTACACAATACTACCTACCCCGCGCTCCGCGCGCTGCTCACTCGCCTGCGGCTACATCTTGACGTGGGACTCGTTTAACTTCCCATCCAGGCTTTCACTCTGGGCCCGCCTGGCCCCTGCATTTTTATCCCCCCTGACCCACATCTCCCCCCTAACGGGGTCTCCTGTCGATCTGCCTCAAACAGGCCAAGGCCGGTTAAGGCCAGTGTTGTTTATGCTAACGGACCGAGCCATCTGCCCTTTCTCAGCTCTTGACGAACTCCCGTCCATCGACCACCCATAGCAACAGGAGCACAGCCAATCAGACCTGACCTGCACCCCGCTTACTCCACAGCTCTCCCTCTTCCAGCTCAAACCCCGGGCGTGCCCTAGTGCACCCAGCCTGGCACGCACGGTACCCTACTCAGCCATCCACATCACACAACTCGGCACCGCTTATCACTCACGACATCCCACTCACCCCATGACATAGCAACCCCCCTCACGGCCCGATCGCTAGGTGTGGGGGTGTGCAGGTGCACCTAGCCTGGCACGGCACCACACGCCGAAAGCAATTATGAGAAACATCACTAATTAGTAGAAGCTCTCATAACGGCTATCTCTAAATAGCAGGCCTTCAGATCAATTGTCATAAATCAAGCTGTTAAAACCGACACGGCTATATACATTATTTAAATATACATAATATACAATTAAATAAATGGTAATAATTCAATGTGGTCTATTTCATAATGCACGGAAGCAGTTAAATATTAATATTTTAATGCTTACAGCCTAGCAGCATTAAAAACATCAAAATTGCATTAATTCTCAGTAAGATTAACAAAGCAGTATTTCTTGAAAACATTTGTCAAATTGGGTGAAAGCGAAAACATATTTAAAAGACTTGTCGGGAGTGATGCAATTGTTCCCATATCTGATTGAGGGGCATTTACCAAAACATCAGCCAATTAAATACTGTATACTGTCATTCAATGTTGTGTTAACGATTCATGCGTTACGATTTTTGGACGCGTGCCAACACAATTTGAAACTACTGTGCATTTCACGTCTAAAAAAAAAATAAACATCTTTTTTCCTCCTCTCGATTTGCCTTTAAACGAGAATATCTCTGTATCAGACGCTAAACACATCGACGATCTGACAGCATTGGAGGCAGTGGTGATTTCATGCGAAACCCCTTCTTTCCCATCGCCTGGCCAGGGGCTGCCCCGACCCGCTGCCCCCTCCGCCCTGCCCCCCCCTTCCCCAAACGAGTGGAATCACGCATGCGCATTGGAGGTCGCGTGGCGCTGTCTGGCACTTGGGTCCTGAAGCTGGGTCGGGAGAAGCAGGGGGGGAGTGAACGGTGAAGACCTGGGCGTCTAGAGCGTGAGACTCATCTTCCTCCTCCCGTGTCTCCTGTTTGACCGAGTGGTGTGTCTTCCTTTTGTCTGAGCCACGCACCTCCGGTTTGAGCCTGGTGCCTCTGCGCTGACTGTGTCGTGTTTCCTGCCAGTCTGAGCTTTGTGTCGCGTGTAATGCGTCGTGTGCCTTGTGTTTAAGCCATGTGTCTACCAGTTGTCTGAGCCCATTCGCTTCATTATAAAAGCCTGTTTATCCATTCTCTTTGAGCCCCGGGTCTCCCTGCTGCTCGGGGCTCTTTGTTCCCTGCGTGATCCGTGTCGTCTGTCCGGGTCCTCTGCCTCTCTGGTATTAGACTCGAGTGTGTATTGTCTTTGATCCTCTGAATCCCTCTGACAGGACCATGTGACTCCAGTCTTGAGTTCTTGTGTGTCCACCTGTCTGAGCCTCACGTCTCAACTCTATGAGTCGTCGTCTCCTTCATGCGTGACAACTGCATGTATCTTCCCTCCGAATCCTGTTTTTTTTCTCTCTTATTATTATTAGTCAGCTGTTGTAGAATGTCTCATCCCATCGAGCGTCTGTACGAATCTCACGTCCTTATTTGGTCCGAGTCCGATCACCCGATCGATTTTTCTTGATAACTAATCGATGTCCTGCTTGGGCGAGGTCACGGACACAAGAGTAATCACCGCGTCCCTGTGAAGAAATCAGCGAGGTGGAGAGAATGTGGTAAGCATGCGGTTGAGGTGTGGTCATGAGCTCTGCATGTAAATCCGTGATGACGAGATGGTTCTTGCTGTATTAGTGAATTGCAATGAAGTGAAGATGGAGATGATTGTGATAGTGAGGTGGTAATGTGGAGAATGACACATATTCGACAATGTTGATGTGGATGTGTTGACAATCTGGGTGTAATACTGAAAGTATATGTACCGATCAAAAATCATGTACTGTACTCGTGTAATATGGATGGTCTTATGGTATTTTGAAACGTTAACATTTTGCAAAATTAAACTTACTTTCGCTGGGTGATCGATGTTTTGAACAAAAGTTGGTTGACTCCCAGAGCTTATTAAAAGCAATTGCTTTGGTGCCTTAAATAGTCTCTTGAATTACCAGACCCACTGGTTATTGCTTTTATCTTGATTAGTTTCGTCCTGCCTGCTGTTCATAATTGATAATACGGCTTCATCTGCTTAATAGCAACATTTCATTATTCCGATGCTTAGCATGGCGATTGTGCTTTTCACACAACAGGCATTTTGCATGTTTGCCTGATGTTTCCGGTCGATACGTAAGGCTCTTTGAAATCAAATTCGACACACAAGCATTCACAACGTTCTTAGACGTGCCAAAAGGTTAGATACCGGAGGAACACACAAAGTGCTCAAATAGAGTTGCCACCTGTCCTGTTTTTTTAAATGATCATTTTGATTGAGGCAAGGTGTTCTGGGAAATATATAAAATCTCACGGACCAAGTTATTCAAAGTCTATGTTCTTAGTTACGCGTACAGTCCTTTCTTTTATTCCATTTACCCCATGATGTCTCGGGTTCTTGTGCCTACCAGCTATGGATTACTGGTAAAGAAAATAATCTTTATTTCAGACGTGCCAAGGGACAGCAATGAGACATTTTAAAATTGGAAGTAAAAAAAATAAAAATGTCAAAGAAAATCCTCACGGAGGCTCAAAACTATTGTTTCGGAGGAAGACCATGCATCGGGATGTTGCGCCAATTCCATTAATGAGTATATAGCTTATCAGAGGAAACAGTTGAACTCAAAGAAAAAATATTTGCAAGAAGTAGTGACCCAGAGAACTGCCATCTCCTGCTCCCTCATCCTCACGCTTACCATAGGTAAGATCTTGGCATTCCCTGGCGATCAATCATCCAAGTACTCACGAGGCTGCACACTGAGATCAGGTGCGTATGCGGTGAGTTCGTCGTAGACAATGAACAATAGTTTTTAATCGGTCCTATTTTCAGTCGGGAAAGCGTTGAGTACTATGACTTATTCTGGACTCTCCCGCTGCAGATGTTAGGCAAAGTTATTAAGTTCTCATCTCATCTCATTATCTGAAACCGCTTAATCCTATATAGGGTCATGGTGAGCCGGAGCCTATCCCGGAAACACAGGGCGTAAGGCAGGAACACACCCGACGACGGGACGCCAGTCCATCGCCGGGTTATTAAGTTATTAAGGGATGTACGTGGGAGGATATTTAAGCACTGTATCTGGAGGAAACCCACGTACAAAAGATAACAAATCCATACAGGTGTTAAACTATAATGCACTATACAGTACAGGCCACCTTGCATCACTACGAGAGGGTATATATATTATCATCAAAGCCTTTTCCCCAATTTTCATGTCTCATGTTTGCAATCATGTCTGCACGATCCACCATCATAACCATTTTTAATACATTGCTGGCGCGTGCTAACACGTTATGTATACTTTGTAGGCGATGTGCTAACGTGTCACACAGCAGAATTGCCGTTATTTTCTTAGGAAGCGTGCTCAAGCGTGAGCGTGCCTCTCATTTGTGGCATCTGGCCCACCAACAAATTGAGTCAACGATGACACGCCGCGAAGGCAAATTGAAACTTTAACACATCTGAGGACCTTAAACAACCTCTGTCTAAAACATCAGTTTAGCATTCTCATTATTTCAACTTCATCATCCTGTGATTCAGAACTCCTCTCAATTAATTTTAATCATTCCTTGCCTAGTAAAGAGCAGCTAAGCAAAGCGATTGCATGGATGCCAAATACATTTTATATTATGTAGAATGACCCGGCTGTCCGCTTTCAGTGGCATGTGTCGCCTGGCATTTTCTTTTTACGCCAAGATATGAGAATTAAGTGGTGATGCAAAGCTGCACATAGGGTACAGAGTTATGCAGGTTGTCTTGATGTATCAATGTCCATTGGCATTATCCAAGGACAACAGAGGGCTCTTTTTGGCAATAATTTTATCTGATATAAATTTTGCGGTTCTATGTAGCGGTTATGTAAACTACAGTATAGTACTGAACATTTACACTACGTTTTCTGAGAACGCCTTTATGGCGTAGAATATGGGGGGCTGAAAAAAGAGTCAAAGGTCTGACCGAATGGTTACAAAATTAACATCCATCTCAATTACATTCACAAATATTACATTCATGTTATTCACTAATAAGTGACATCTCACTGTGAACGCTATCTTCAAATTTAAAATCGAGCGAGTGATATGCTGCTCATATCAGTTGTTGTTAGCATTTCCGAAGTAGTTTTTATCGTACTGACTGACGTGAAAAAAAGTGATGTAATATATATTCAAATTAAAGAGCCACATATTAGTGCATTAGCAATGCCAAGCTCACCCTGTGTCAAAGCATACCAGTGCCATGCGTGCAATCAGGGGACCATCCAATGGGATGGTTTTTAAAACAACATTCGCACTAAGTCTTGGGTTCCAAAGTCAAACGCTTTAATGCCTGGGCCATTTTAAACTGAAGTCGAGAAAATTTACTTGTATTTTTTGTGCAATGTCGAAGGTCTGGATTTGTATACATTATTGGTAATGCATGAGTCGAAATTAGCTTATATTGTTATTGCGAGGTGCGTATTATAAAGCTCATCTGATTGTCACCCTTTTCAGTGACATAATTTTCATGCCGTTATGCAGCAGATATGGGGGAAAAACGGTATGATTAAACATTTGAATACAAATAACGCAGTCGCTTGTGCTATAATGTTATCTGTGCTCTCACGTCCCTGGTGTCAATCCCTGCTGCTGGCTAAGCTGGGTTTTGTGGAGTGCTGATGTCAGCTCTGAACAGTACAGTACATTGATTGAAAGGTCAATATTTTTTGCACGTGACCCGCATTCATTGCATGGGTCAAACCTAATATCAACTTGTGGAGATGGTGTATTGCAGGTACGGTTCCAATTAAACAGGAGACTAACAAGCGTAACACGCAAAAGATTATAGTAACCTTTTAAGTTTCTTTAATTTTGGAAGATAAAGCAGTGTATGTTGATTTAAATGTAGTAAGTCTTAAATCATATTTGGAATAATTGTAGTCGTGAGTACACGACTTCAAATCCTTTTTCAGGGTTACTCAGTCTATGCTAGTGCTTTTTAGGAACAATCATTGTGAGGTATATTAGTGATGTGTCTGGCATAGAAACATAATGTGGTATTTCCCCCAATTGGCTCAGAGTAAAGAACAGAGATAAGCACCATACGCAAAGAGAAGGTTCTGCCCTTTCTGGTAATAATACAAGTGTTAAGGTCTTAATACACCAAATAGACACCTTTCACAAAGTGTCTACTGTGTCAAGGACGTAGCACTTGATTAAACATTTTCTAATTTTACATCATCTGTGTACTGGGAAAAGGTACCCAGAGATATGAGCACTGCCCACAATATGCTTGAGCTATGGAACACCCATTATTGGAGTTAGTATATTTTAAATGATATTTTTAAAAAATTGCCTTTGACATTATTGCCTTTATACCCGATAAGACCTACGTATTGTGTTTGTAACAGCATGCACATTGTGCCTAAGGTGGTGATTTATCATGGAGTAAATATTTCAAGTCTATTCACATTACAATTGGCCACAATGGTTGTGCCAGAACACTGCCTCAACAGTTTTCAAGAAATGTGACTTGTTATATAAAAAGAAAATTTTCTTAGCTACATTCTGATTCTTTTTTTTTTAGTGACGCAAAGCTGGTGACAATGGGGATGATGCACCATACTGGTAGAGGGCACCACTGGATGGTGCAATGTTGCTGCCAGGTGGACCTACTGTTATTAAGCTCTGGGGCTTTTCATTGCTTTGTTAAAGAAGGTCTCCCTCACATGGATTACAATTTCATTCACTTTGTCTCATGGTGCTTTATTTACAAGTAATCATGCATGTGAATATGGATTTCCAGAGGGGTTGCTTGATTTGTGCGAACATTTAACTCTTAGGCCACGAATTTGTAATCATTTTAATAAATCCTGGAGGCATTTATTTGAGAGAGATTGCCCCAAATAAATTTTGTTATATGCAACATTCAACTCGTGACATTTATCACATTGATTACGCATCCGCTCTGTAGAAATGGAAAGCTGAGACCTTTCGTTTACTGACTTTTTCTCAGTACTTTTTTGAATGTGGGGAATTGTGGTCTAAATAATGTCGCATACGGGCGGCACAGTGGCCCAGTGGGTAGCGCTGTCACCTCACAGCAAGAAGTCCCGGGTTCGAATCTCGGCTCGGGTGCCTTTCTGTGTGGAGTTTGCATGTTCTCGCCATGTCCGTGTGGGTTTTCGCCGGGCACTCCGGTTTCCTCCCACAGTCAAAAAAACATGCAACTGCATAGGTTATTTGGCTTGCAGACTAAATTGCCCGCAATGCCCGGTGATGGACTGGCGTCCCATCGTGGGTTTATCCCTCCTTGCGCCCTGTGTCTGCCGGGATAGGCTCCAGCTCACCACGACCCTGTACAGGACAAATCGGATTCTGACGATAAGATAATGTCGCATACTTCCTGACACCACAAGCGCAAAATTCCGCTAAGTCCAACATGAAATGCATCTACAAATGTTTTTTTTATGGCCACCGTGGTCTTGTCACAATTCGACCGAGCGGCGAAGCCATGGCAATTATTTGAGAGGCATAATCCATGGGGTTTTTTGTTTCAGGACACACACTGCATGTAAAATCAGTACTCTGTTAGGACTGAGAATCGCTTTCCAAATGTGTTCTTTAGGGATAGCCGTGTCAAGCGCTCCACCTCCTTCAGAATTCAGAACGTTTGAGGATGCTTCCAAAGTGGGAGGCAAAACGTCGCGAAGGAGAAAGAGGGAACGCTCGTCTATCCCGAGAGAGCAGCGTTCGAAGGCAATTCTCATATATCGAACCGTGAAAACCTACATCGGTACAGTATATTGGGACTGTAGTAAATAATAAATATAATCTAACATTTTTATCCAATTTGTCTGTGTAGAATTAGTACAGATCGGTAGAGTATTTTGGGACTGTAGTAAATAAATATAATCTAACATTTTTATCCAATTTGTCTGTGTAGAATTAGTACAGATCGGTACAGTATATTGGGACTGTAGTAAACAATAAATATAATCTAACAGAATTAGTACAGCGCTTACCTTTCGTTGTCAATGTTGAAAGGGTGCTGAAAGTTGTAAAACGGATGAGGTAAGCCTGAGCCTTTGGGTGATGTCACCCTGTTTGTAAATTCTACGTTGGCGTGCGAGAGTGAGTGGTTTTTCGTCATAGCTACTGGTTGCGGGACAGCAGTGCTTGAGATACAGATACTGCACTTAGCTTCACGGGCAAATCTATGTCAGCATGAACGCCACCGATTTTAATTCATAGCGCTTTTGGTATTATATTTTTGGTGTCATTTTCAAAAACAATACTACGCAACCAAATGTCAATTTCGTGTCATCGGTGCTGCTGGATAATATTTTAGACAAAATTGTACTTTTGGTATCAGATCCTCTTCGAATTTCTGCAGTGGTCTACAAACACCATTGATTTGCAACATGGCCAAAAACTAGTTTTTGTGAAGATACATGTAAAAATATTGATTCGATATAATGTATGTATTTCGTCATGTTACATGTAATACATATTTCTTCAATCCTAATTTAATTGTACCGTTGATGTATATAAGTCTTACAGTGTTTGCTTTCTATAAATACTGTGTTCTATTATAATTCAGGAATTATTTTACAGAAAATCCCTTATCATGTCTAAAGAACCGTACTGACAATACTGTGGGATTATGAGCTTCTCTGAGAAGTTTGGCTAACTCCTTTTCAACAAGTGTTGCATGTTGGAGGAAATATAATTGCACGAATGAAACTATTATATTGAAGGCATAGAACTCAAAAACTTAATCTTGTACATGGTCGAGGGGGGGGGGCAGACTCTATCCCAGAAAACAGAGGGCATAGAGTGGGGCTATATCCGGGATGTGATGCCAGTACATCTTAAAGCACTGGGGGTAACGTACTCAGGAGGCCAATTAAACCAAGCAGCAGCGTGTCTTTGGACGTTGGAGGAAACTGGAGTATCCAGGGAAAACCCACGTGGACACGGAGAGAACATGTAAACCCCACACAGAATGGCACCCGATCCGAGAATCGAACCTGGACACTTTTTGCTGTGAGGCAGCAGCGCTACTCACTGCGCCACTGCGCCGCCCAAAATTCTTTCAGATAGGTCTGAAATCAAATTACTGTACTGCCTCCGACAGACACTTTGTTGCCCTTACAGAGTGTTGCCTCATATGCTCAATCTTTGTGTGATCCACCAACCTCAAATCTGCTTGAAGGAAATTTTTACTTGGTATCACACGTTGGAATCAAACATAGCCAAGGTCATGCTGTTGAATGCCAATGATTAAACGCTGTGAAATTACATATTTCCCAGAATTGCCAATTCCATTACTCTCAAAGCCTTGCATTGAAGTAAAAGGAATAAATGAAGGTGTGGAAATATGCTGCATTGGCATTGTTAACGCAATGTTTAAAGCTGGAACTTTATGATTACCTTTAGGAATTGCATTCCTCAAAAATGTAATCAGCTTTTCTTTAATTTTGCATGCTTTAGGTTTAATGTTTCAGTATAGGGCAGAATGTTAATTATATTTTGCCCAATGCAATGTAGGCAAATCTACTAAAATGCCTAAGCAGTCCAATTTTGCATGTATAACAGAGCATGGGTTAATTATATTAGGATGCGTACAGCAAAATCCACTTAGAGGAATGTGTCTCCTGCAAAACAAAATAAAAAACAACGCAAATATGGAAGCCATGGCCATTGTGTGCAGTTGGGCATATGTAGTCCTTAACCTTATGCAGACGTACAGTACTTATGCACCGTTGTTCACATAGATTCAGTCTTGCAAATTAATTATACTGGTTTGCATGTATACATTTCTGTGTACACTGATAGCCCTCCTTTGCTGTTATTATATGATATTTAGCTCATGATAAAAAAAAGCGTGCCCTGTGAAGTACTGGCGCCACATCCAGGGTATTTGACTGCCTTGTGCCCTCTATCGGCCAGGATGTGCAGTGTCTGGAAAATGTTGGCACCGGATGAATGCATGGCTGCCTTCCCCTTGCCTCTCTGTCGTTTCCCCACACTTTTAAAATGATGTAATTGGCCCTGGATGAGGGCCTGCGTTAAATAATAATAATAATAATAATGATGACGGTCCAGTGTAGAGATTAAAAAATGTTTGCAGTTGAACAAGATATCAAATTTTAATCTCAATGTGAAATCTTAGGCTTAATGATGTGATATGTAAGAGAGATGCTGTAGAATGTCAGACCTGAATAAATTCTACAGGACATTTTTATTGCATTCACTGCTGCCTCATATCAAGAAGCTCCCATGTTCGATTCCTGGCTCAAGTGCAATTCGGTGTGGAATTTGCGTGTTTGCCTCGTGTCCCCGTGATTATTCGCAGGGTACTCAGATTTCCTCCCACAATCTAAAAACATGTTCACTAGGTCAGTTGGCCTTACTAATTTTCACCGGTGCCTTGCAATGGAATAATGTTCCAATCCTGGGCAGAGCCCTGTCAGGTGCCCTGTGTCTATGAAGATGTGGCTCACCGACACCCTGTGCAGGGTAAAGCGGGCCCTCATAGTGAATTATACTGTGCTTTGTGCAGAATGCTTGGGTTCGCTTGAACGTTCAAGGGGTCCCACAGCGAAGAGGTAGTGCAAGTGATATTAGCTCACGTGCAGGCAATTCATCTCATTATCTGAAACCGCTTAA
>JAZEWT010000001.1:40055070-40074439 GCA_036362905.1 Mordacia mordax
GGAGGCAGGGGGGGTGGGGGGGTGGTATGGGAGCAGAATTTTACAGATGGTTAACCGTTATTTTTCCCGACACTAACCACCTTTAGACAGATGGTCTTCAGATCGTTATTTGTCTGGAACCTCCCTCCACACCTGTTCACCAATGGAGATCCTTGCAGGAGTGTTAGACTCCACGTGACATAACTGTAGGGTTTATTGGAACATGCAAGTGCTTCTATCACAGTGGGATTCTAATTTATAAATGTTGTGTACAAATAAGACGGGCACATGCATGATTACATAAGGTTAATTAGTGTGTGCTGTTTAATACAGAAGCCGTTCGATTCAAAGCACATGCAGTACTTGAGCACCATCGTGGCCCTGGTGTTGAGGGATATTACATGGATTGTGTCCCAGATATAAGGAAGTGTGAATACTTAAGCCTCTTTTAGAGCATCATATTGAAAATCTCAAGCCTCTCATTGGCTAAGAGACTCCTATGAGTCTTTCAATTTCACAGGTCAGGCTTTGGTGTAAGGCAAATTCCAACAGAGAATGCATCCACTACCAAATTGTACACCTGGGTTCAGTGCCGTCACTGTTATTGTAAAATGTAATTAATTACGATGTACATCTTTGCCTTAAAATGAACCAAAAAACATTGTGTATTTACATATTGCTGTATTAAAGTACTAGACTACATTACATTCATGGATGGTAAACCACTCAAATTAAATTTACAGCCTGTTCCCATCATTTCATGTTAACCGTGCCTGAAATTGCACACAAGTTGCCGGGTTCATTGTACGGTGCACCACCAATCAATCCACTCTGAAATACCACGGTTAAGAGTTTAATATTCAGATTTTAGGTGCAATTCCCCATGTTGTTACACATGTGTTTTGGCATAAATAAGCCATGTTGCTGTTTCTTTATACATCACGCTCATATACAAATATGGACCAAGGATTAAAGAAAGATTTATGGATTTAAGAAAAATATGGTTCAGTATCCCAGGGTGTTTTCCTGTGAATTTTCACACAAGCTTTCCAGAGTATATTCAATGCATTATACATCACATTCTCTAATGAATAATGTGTAATGCATCGGCATTTGCTTGAAAATCCAAGACATGCGGCGAGAGCAGATACATATATTCCGCACATTTCACAAATATCGAGCGATCTGTTTCATTTATGTTCTTGAAGATTTACGTTGGAGGTTTTGTTGCATGATTTTGAAAGATTAGATGCCAACTTTAGTATTAAAATTACTTAGACAGGCGTAGTGTTCGTGTTACTTTACAGGTTGGAGAGGTGGACCGTTTAATACCGTGCAGCAAGAGAGAATTATAGATGTAATAATGGAGAGAATGCCATTGGTAGACGTCGTGTGCAGCACGGTGGGAGACAAATAAGCAAGGTAATTAATGCAGACATTACATTGGGCATGCACATGTGGTTGCCCAAGAAAAAGACCTCAACTTAAATTACTGGAAATTGTAAGAACAAGTCTGGGAAGGTTGGGCATTGATTTTACAAAAGCTTCTGGAACCAGCAGAAAGAAGTAATGGAAAGGTACAGTAGCATCTTTTAGCACTGGTCATGCTGATTTGTCATGGTTGAGTTACCTAAGATTAATTTGTGCGTGGTGCATGCTCATTACAATGTATTTATTTTCATTATAACTCGTTATTGTTTCTTGTGTTGAATATCAGCTTGTTGCTGGGCTGGCTAGCTCAATAGGCTGTTGCCTGGTTGTATAGAAATGTTATCAATTGGCTGTGTTCATGGTTGATTAAATTTAAAATAAAATTTAGAACATGCAGTCTCTTTTTAATGTTGCAAGTATTTGTTCAAAGAGAGAACGACTGAGAGGTATGAAGAAACCGTAGAGAGGGGGGATGAGAAGCCAGCCACATGGTCAGCTGGTGACCATTTACCAGACTCTGCAGCCTATGAATCGTGGTGTTATCGGCCAATTATTGAGTGTATTTTAATTGTGGGAGGAAAGCAGACAACCCAGTCAAAATACACGCAGAAACAAACCCTGCACAGAAAGGCGCTTGCTGCGGTTTGATTACCGCTACGAGCACTAAGTCACCCTGCTGCTCACAATCGTCAGGCGTTCGTTCCACCACTCGTGACATGCGTGGCTGCGTGCGTGCATTGGCGCGCGGGACAGGTTCGTTCTGGAAGGCCGGCTGCAGGTGGCCCAGCCATGCGACGCGCAGTGGGCGCGGCGGGGCCACCGCTCGCTGCGTTTCCAACAAGTGCACGCATTGCTGCTGGTCCTGGTGTCACGGGCAGACGACAGGTGGGCCGACGCACTCACCGCCCCAGCGTCCTGCTCTCCCGATCCCCACGAGCGCTCGCTGGCCAAGGCCGCATGGCACAAGGCGACGCCATCCATCCTGCGGACGTCGTCGCTCCGCGAGAGCACGGGCCGCGCCGATGGCGCCGAGAGGACGATGCCCACGAGCGCATCGGACTGCGCGATCGCCTCGCTGTGCGGCGCCGGCACCGCCACCCAGGGGCTGGGGGCCGGCGAGCACGAAGGGGCTGCCGGCCCGTCCTCGCCCGGCAAGGCCATAGGCCCACACGTGGTGCGCGGGGCCTCGCTGGTGCTGGTGAGGGAGCGCGGCGGAGGCAAGCTGAGCCTGCTGCGGGAGCCCCTGAGCCTCGCGCGGTGCGTGGTCTCGCTGGACCCCGACGGAGGGCTCGGGGCCGGAGGCTCGGCTAGGAGCGCCGGGCTCGCGGACCTTAAGGGCGGCGATGGTGCCGAGGTGGCGCTCATTGAGCTGCAGGACATGGCGAGCCGAGACATGCTGCTGCTGCTGGTGAGCGAGGGCGCCGGACACTGGTTCTCGGTTCTCCGGCTGCACAGCCAGGCCCTCGGGGCGTGGAGGCACCGCCGCAATGCTCTGCCCAACGTCATGATCGGGACCAACCATGCGTGTGCATAGAGGAGAGCCACTTACTATCTTGGGCGGCCGTGCTGTTTGACGAATTTCGCAGGTGCTAGACTCTAGCGCCGTCGTGGAAGATTTTATCTCCCTCGCCGTCTTAATTGTACCCGCAGTATCTTTTAGTGTCGTTTCTAGTAGACTTACTGTCCCGCTATGGGCATAACTCTACTGGGAGATTGTTGTCAAACTGTAAGCTTCGTACTGCTGTTGGCAATGGAAGTTTACAAATCCTGTCCTGTTCTGAGCATGGACAGATTCACGAGAGCTGTCCTTTTAGCATTGTCACGTCATCTCTGTACCACTACCGTTTATCAACAACACTGCAACTTGCCATGTTTATGTGATCACTAACACAATACCATTCTTAACTGAGTATAAGGACAAAATATTTTGTTTTAATTCACTCCAAAAGTCGCTTAATATTCTTGTCACATCAAATATATCTTACAGGAAATGGGCTCCTTGTGCTGGATTCAATTATGAATTGATTAAATGGGGCATCCATTAAAGTATTATTAGTTATTAGCAGTTTATGCCGTGTGGCTGAATGTTGGGGTGATATAAACATTTAAAATCAGACCAACAGACCGACAAGCTTAAGTAATCTTCCAATGCTTGTGATGTTGGTGAATTCCGCAGAATCTCTCAAATGTCGATACGATGTCTTATCACTAACACCATGGTTAACTCCTGATAACATCTCCAACGTTGCCTAATGCTAATAATGGAGAAAATATTCATGGACAGCCTGTATTTTACGTCTGTAACGTGCACGGACTTTGAAATGTTCGCTGCATTATTTCATGGCGTTCCCGTTTCGATGCAGTGCGGCACGGTGTTCTGCGAGTTGGCCCACAGAGGTCTGCGTGGCTCGCAGCAGCTTTTGAAACGCAGTCATTACAACACATTGCGTTTACTCAACCGCTACACAAGAGATATTTTTTTCTGACGATCAGCTCGACAAGTCATGATTTATCAGGATACGAGCCCAAAGCCTACAAACGTATACTACAGGTAGTGCTTAAGTTCACTGCAGGCTTCGGCTGTTTAAAAAAATTATACTTTGAATAGTCTCGTGTGGTTGCATTTTTCAGGTCGTGACAGTGTAAGTTCTCCAAACAGAAATTCTCAGTCACTGCATTGCCTTTAATTGTCTAATTTCTCATGCACCGTAGTCCTTCTAAGACCACGGGCTTTGCATCTCACTGCCAACACGCATCTGCTGCTCAAGGATACAGATTCGTTCTGCAGATGGACACTGTAAATGTGCATCCTGTTTTTACATCTATAAGCAAACGCTGCCAGTCACGCCTATCTAATCTCACTTGCAGTGTTTCCATAAGTAATCTTGGCAATGGCAATGAATCATGGATAAGACTGAATTATATAACCGTGCCGCTGTACTTTGTGCAATGCAGCTTATAAAGGCTGCCTTAAGCTCTGCTTGGAATCATAGTGAGAACTGTTTTCTGATGGCGCAGCTACAATAGTTTAAAACACTTGTTGCTAATGTGTCTGCGTTGACTTACAATATCACATTTTATTTATAAACATGGGTTATTGCTGTCCTGTTTGAATGTTACGATTTAACAAGTCTCTCCCCTGCCCCAACCTCCCGACCCCATGCATGTGCAGATACGTGTGCTGACCAATGTTGCAAAGACATTTGATTTGCTTGTGGCAATTGCCAACAGGGTAATCACTCGCTCTTCAAGTGTACACGCCGCCGCTGTTGACAGTATTAACGGTTTCTTTGAAGGTGTGAATCGTGTATTTAATGTTCGACATTAAAGCATTTGCAGGGTCAATGAAGGGCCACATTGCTTGTTGTTGTTTTTTTTATGCTTGTTCTGCAGCTGCACACGGCCTCTGAACTTCTCGTTAGGAGCCCGTAGAGGGCGATGTAGCGACTGCCGTGACGAGGAACGCGACAATGCTGTGGAGGCGTAAACTTGCAGAGGGCAGTTCAATGACACGCTTGTTCAATGCTGTAGGGTTTGCTGCCATGTTATTTGTCTGTTAGAACATCTAGCTTAACCGGGAAGCGAGTTTTATCCTCAGCTGGATTTAGCTGAAAAGTGTAATCCTGGGTGCGATGGCTGTACCGCACGAGTATATTTCCCTTCTAAAGCCAACTTTTCTAAATGCGCAGTTAATAGGGATTAATTTCCCCGGTGAAATTTTTTTGGGTCATTTGCAGACTTGAGTAGTTGCAATATTCAGTCTGTCACAACCTCAGATAGTAGCCACAGCCATAGCAAAATGTACACTGGATGTGGCGTACTGGGGGTACTGACGCTACGGGGCAGTTGGAGGCAGTCGCCCTCCAACAGCAACAGAGGGCGGAGGAGCGACGCTCACGAGCGGAGCGTCGGGTGGCTACAACACAGCAAGTTGGCACAGAAGGGAGCATAGGTGGTACGTGCACCTG
Source organism: Mordacia mordax (assembly GCA_036362905.1). Lineage (NCBI taxonomy): Eukaryota > Metazoa > Chordata > Hyperoartia > Petromyzontiformes > Petromyzontidae > Mordacia > Mordacia mordax. The sequence continues at coordinate 40,060,449 of JAZEWT010000001.1, forward strand.
CCAGTCATCGAACAGGCAACCCATAACACCTGGGTCTGTTCCGTGACCTATCAGCGACGCTTTGACACTTCACGTGGCTTCAAGGTGCATATAGCCTGGCACAGGCGCCGTGGTGACGTCACCGCCACTTAGTGGCGAATGTTGTTGTACTGACTTGTATAGACCCTGTTGAATTTGAGCCCTGCAAGTACGGCACTACAACATCGCACACATTAATCATAAATATGGAATTTAATCATTCGTGTGTATTTACAGATGTTGCAAATTTGTAAAGCTATCCACGCACATCTTTAGGAGTAGGAATTGGGAGAATCGCGTATTTTTTAAAATAGGCTTTAATCAGAATTGCACAACTTGAGGCAAGGCAAACGAAAATGATTTTCAGATCACAATTGTTTACACTGACCCAAATACTATATTGCATCAGCATTCTGTTAATTGAAACAAGGCGGCAAACTTATTCGCCATAGTGTTGATATTGTACAGCTAGCACATTTCATCTGCTCTTAAATCCCCTTGTGTTTCCAATCTTCTAGAGTAGAAATTGTGCGTGTTGTTGCGATTAAAGACCAGTTGGTGGTCATGCAGACCTATAGCACCTTCTCTGCAGCATGCAGCCCTGTTTGTGGAGAAAATCACAATTCTCTAGATTTGGCATGGTCACCTTGACTCGCTTGTCCAGACATCCACATTCAAAATTCCCCTCAATATCTCTACAGACTGTCATTCCACGTGGAAAGTTGAATTTGAAGGATAGCAGTTAATTTAGGCCAGTCCAAAAACTATCAACCATTACCCACTGTGTTTTTACAGTGTTTTGTGTATCGGCAAATGTATGCATGTATATTTTCTATTCCCTTAATGCACATTAAAAAAATTTGCATTTCACTGTCAAACACGTGAAGGAATTTCAAATTGCATTCTGTCAAGGTCACTGCCAACAATCACAGCAGCCATGCCAGACACGGGCAGACTTCCTGGCTGGGATTGGGTTTTTCCCCGAAGCAGAGAATGAACTGCAGCCAGGAGCTCATCCCGTATCTTTTACACGGTGCCGAGATCGAGCGGGACGATCACACGCAGCCAGTTGCCTACACTGTACGACGCTCTCTAGTGAGGGAAGACGCAAGCACAGTTCAAGTTACAACTCTTGCCACAGTCCAGCCCGAAAGCATTCTGTTATCGGGGGCACAGAATGTCATTTTGCGTGCAGTCATTTACGAGGCACCCGTTTATAATGACAGGCAGCTGCGGTTTATAGTTTGGCAACATCGTGACGCGGTGTGGTGGGTCAGACTGACCTGACGCAATTCGCAACGCGAGCTCGTACACGCGAGTAGAACTTTTGAGTCCACTTTGCAGAAACAAAAGCTCTAGGTCGTGGGGTCTAGAGGTCACTTGCATTTTCGAAATAGTTTTGTATGATGATTTATATTAAATACACCTTAAATGGTATGTTGCACATTTGCTTGGGCAGACGGGGCTTGGCTGCCTGTTGTACAGGACTCCTTGATTTGCAGCCGTGTCTTATTGTACCGTAATGATATTTAGCAGCACAGTTAACGTAGGTGAAAAAACTACTGGGATATGGTTGTTCAATGCCAACTAACAGTTGGTACGTATGGTATTATTTCTTAGATATAAACCACACACATCAATGTATGTACAGAATTTCACAACAAAATCTGGAGAAACATTTAAAATGAATTCCTAAAACTGGTTTAAACACCACTCCCAAGTTGAACAGCTACGATTTACGAAGCCTGGCCAAAATGAATTACCAATGGAGAGTCACGGCCAATGACTGTAAATTTCATATGTAGATGTCTGCTTAAATTTCGTATCACATTACTTTCAAATGTTGGTGCTAGGCATCCTTTTTTGCCAATCAAGTATAGGCATCCACACAAATGTACATGTAAATGAAACACCTGTACTAATAAATTTATAATGCATCAGATGTTATTACCATTTAGTAAAGTGGCATCAATTTGTTTTCTGCAGTTCTAGATTTCCTAGCACACGTTTAAAAGTGCACGTTGCAATACTATTGCACTGCTGTGTATTCACTGCACGCATCTATTCCTTCTGCTCCAAGCTATGGACTGACACATCAAAGTCTTATGACAAGGTTGTGTTTTACTGATATTTGTGGAAATGTATATCTGATTTGGTTCATCAGAATCAATGAGCAGGACGACTGTCCTCTGCATTCTCGGGTTGGCATGCTGGCATGAGACAGCATGCGTGGGCACCTCGGAGGACCTTCGTGTACTTGTGGGAGTGCACATGCAGCGAATGTGCGCGTGTGTGTCCGTGCCAATACGCTAATTTCCCGAGTTTGTGTGCGTGCGGGTGCGAGCTGTGTGCGGGACTGTGCAGGTCGGACGAGACCGCTGGGTCTTCTCACATGTGCTGAGGGTGGCTCTGCAAGCACTTGGTGAACTCTTTCACGGGCTTGCCCTCGTAGCAGATCTGGTAGATGGCCGTGAATAGTGGGAACCTGCCACACAAAAAAATGTGATACCAAAGCTCCAATAATCAATTTTGGAGGACAGGAAAGCCATTACTTTAATTTTGCAGATCCTGACCCAACTATTTGAAAATATTCTTCTTAAAATCATGATCATCAACAATGGACAAACCATTGCTCGATGACAGCTCTCCAAGCCACCATCATCTCTCATGATCCTGCAATGTGATTCGCCACCCAGCATCCGAACACAAGCCGATTTCTTTTTAAAACTGCATACATTTAATAGCCGAAAGTGAATCCTTTCTAAAAATTTGCATATTAGCAGTGCAGTGCTTCACCACACTCACAATTCATAGGTCACATTCATACTTAAGAACAATTTTTATTATTGCAGTATATATTAGGCCTGCTAGTGGCTCAAGATTCATGTGAACCCACTACATAAAACCAGTACTGATGGATACACATTGGCTCATAAGCACTCGGTTCAGTACAGTACCACGAGCTTAATAACCGATATTACCCGATGCATGGATGTATCGTTCCGCTCGAAGCTCTTTCACGAAATACGTGTGTGCACTCCTGTCTAGTGGTGCGTGGCCTGAAGCATGCGTGCTTACTTGTCCACCAGCCCCTTGCTGCTGAGGATGCGGTGCACCTCCGCTGAGGTCTGCGGGCCCTGCAGCTTCTGTCCGTTGAGCATCTCTTTCTCCAGCTCCTCTATACTCTGTAAGCAAAAACCGCAGCTTGTCCACAAGGTTCACCTGGTCCGCGTTTTGCTTTGCGTTCAGTGCTTTACCCGCTTCTGACACGGTTGGTCGCGTGTGTCGATCGAACATACTTGGGAGTGATGGTCATTAGGGGATGGGAGTGCTCAGGACCAGTTCCGAGATCTCTCGTCACTGATGCTTGCCAGGGCCCATTATCAAACTCAGGTCATGATTCCATGCTGCAGTGCTTTAATCATTATGCCACAGCTCCACGACCGTCCATAATGAGCAGTGCCTTTTGTTTATTTTTGTATTCTCGCCACCCCCAATTGTATCCTGTCATGGTGAGCAACATCATTGGGGAGTTCCAACTGCTGACAAGTTATGGAAATATGAGAATTACAAACATCTACTTTGTTCGATGTAACAAACATCCCCCTTAAGTACGACATGTAGGAAATTGCGCTTATCCTTGTGCATCGATTTAAAAAGCCACTTGAAGGGATTTAATACGTGGTTCTACAACATGTGCTCCCGAGAGCCGTTCTCTCAGCATAACTGCCAGCGCAACAGGAATATAATTTAAAACGAGTCGACGACGCAAGCGACGGACAGCCCTCCTCAGACCCTCGCTCGCAGGCTGCGATCCCACCAGGTGGTACGACGTGCCGCACCTTGCCTTGGACCACAAATGCCTCAGCGACACGGCGGTTGCGGCCGCCATAGCAGGTGGTGATGAGGTCGGCGACACCGCAGCTCTCCAGGAAGGTAGCCGACGTGACGGGGCCGCTGCAGAACAGCTTGGTAAAGGCGATCATTTCCATGAGTCCCAATCGGATCACGGCCGCCTTTGTGTTGTCCCCAAAGCCCAGGCCATCGCAGAAGCCGGCGCCCACCGCCACGATGTTCTGCGTGTCACGTACACGAGGACTTATTTTATCCGTAATCCTATTACGCACAGCTCTCAATATCCACACAAGATCTAAGGGTTCGCAAAAACTGTTATTGGCAGCCCTATTGTGCGAAAGTATCCATGCTTTCCCCGCTGGTGGATAATTGGATAAGTTCTCTCGGGATAGCAGTGTTGGGCGTTCCTCCTCTCTCTTACACGACGTTTTGCTTCCCACTTTTGGGAAGCATTGGGCTAACGAATGCCTCGAGCCATGAAAACTTTCACAAACACGTGAACGGAGCAGCAAAATCAACACCTTGAGAGCTCCGCAGAGCTCCACCGTGTCAGCCTCCTCCACCACTGTGATGCGGAAGTTGAGCGTCTGCATCAGCTCCTTGAGCAGGAGGCCGTTTGCGCGGTTCTTGCTGCCTGCAGCGACACGAGCCAGCATTCCTCTCAGTCGCGCTGCCGAGCGTGGGTCACGCGGGCGCGTGGGTCATGCGGCACGTGGGTCACGCGGGCGCGTGGGTCACGCGGGCGTACACCCACGCGTAGCACCCATAGCGCGGGTGTCGCTCGTACCGATGGTGGTCTCGCAGAACTTTTCGTCAGCCACCTCATTGGCGATATTGGCCCCCATCAGCACACTCATGTCGATGCCCAGCTTCTCGCGGATGATGTTGGAGATGAGCTTTAGACCCTCGGGACCCTCGTCAACCCCCTGTCAAACACAGATACGAATAATAAACAAAAGACAACGATTCGCCTGCATATAAAAAAAGAGAAAATATTTTTTACCATTCATGGCAATTATACAGGTGTTAAGATCTTAAAATACCAAATAGATACCTTTCACAAAGTGTTCACTTTGCAAAAGCCACACATACTTGTGACAAAAGATTAAACAAAAAGCTTTGATAATAATGTACACAGGTTGTCGGGGGCGAATGCCCTTAGTAACCACCTATTGAGGCAAAGTGCGATGAGCAAAAGAATGGTGTGGTCAGCACGGGTTGTTTTTGCCAGTTTAAACGGGCGTTATCCAGGTTAACCCAGGTTGGCCGGTTGCCCCCTAATGTTGGGGTATTGGAGACGAACTTTAATGCCCTTTCTAATACCAACTCCCATCCATTTATTTGTGTAGAACCTGCTCTTAGACCTGTTCACCAAGGGAGGCTATAGCAGAAGTGCTAGACTCCAGGCGACATTGCTCTTGGTTCATTGTAAAACGAAAATCCTTCCACCATGATAAGGTTATTATCCATGGGAGTGGCTGGGCACCTGTACCGGCTCCTGTGATATGTAGCTCGCACCTGTGCTGGCACCTCTGCTAGCCACATATGACAGGAGCCAACCCTGTAATGGGAAGCCGTTTGTAACCTCGCTTGTAACCTAACAGAAACAATGAAGTCTGCCTACACTGTCAAGTTCAGCACAAAAGCAAAACGCTGATAGCCACATATCTCTTTTTATTCAAATAACAGATGGAGCCACAGACTACTGCAGAGGACAAAGAGTATGAATGAGAGAAGGGTCAATCAACTGAAGAGCTCACCGTAACTTCTTTGAGAACTCGTCTGATAGTGCTAAGTTACCAAGTGCATGTTTGCCTTAACAAACATGCACTTGGTAAGGCAGAAAGAAACCTCAACACAAGAGCGTTAGAGCTCATGTAGCATGATATTTACTCAACTAGTGAACTACTAACACCTGTAGCCTTATCTCTAAATAGCATGCAATATATGTATAAAAAGCTTAAACCTATATGACTAAAATAAACCTTAGTTTAATAATATCTCCATCTCAGGTTCACCTCTAAGCCTCCCTATGAAAGCACTAAACTTATTACAAGCCTTAACCCTTTCATAGAACAAAATACAAAATGTACTACTAGTGCTTGACAATGCATTACCCAGGCACATTCTTCCACACCAGTGACCTCTCACCCTGGCAGCACACCGATATTCATCTTATATCACTTACAGAGCTTATTCACTGTCCTTTTTTTCATGAAATCTTAAAACTATTATGAAGTGAATAATAATATTCCATAAGCCTAATGCAACGGTAAGCCATGATCCCTTATTATTTATATACAAATGCATTATTCGTAATACTATTATTCTCTTAACCTTAGCCATTTATACTCTTAAACTGTTCTGCAAGTTTAACCCTAAGCAGTCCCTTACCCCCAATCACATGCAAAGGTACAGTTAACACAATGACGTAGTGGCAATAGTTTTAAAATGCATTACCAGCTTTAAGAACATGAACACTTTCCCACAATCCTGCAGGGTAGGTGAGTATTGAAGCATCGATTTATACATTAAACTGTATTCCCGTGTTCATTACACAATCCTTAAACCATACATTTAGGCATGCAAAAAGAGATGCCACTGAGATGCTAATGTTATACATTGGAGACAAAGCAATTGTATGGTGGTGAGGATATGATATTCAACAGTCGGAAAACAGATATACCAGAGAACAAACTTGGAATTGGCCAGGACATCTAGCTGGGCTATCAGAGGACAGATGGAAAATATTATTAACAAAATGGGGGCTGACTGGAGGGATGGAGAAAGAGGTAAAAAGAAAAATAGGCAGCAGAATGGAGTGAGAAGATTTTGATGAGTACAGTGGATGCATGTGCTACACGATCACGGACAGAGGTAGTAAGTCATTGGGGAAGTCTATAACCAGCATTTGCATATTAGCCACCGAGAAAGAGGACAAGGTGAAGAAACACTTCCAGCGGTGGTCTTACGCCCGTTGCTTATCGTTACCCAGTTTCCGAGAGCTACTGCCCGCGCAAGTGTGGGTGGCACACCTTGATGAGGGAGATGCCGATGGCGCCAGGAGCAATGTGTCCAGTGATCTGGTCGCACAGGCGCACGATGAACTGGTGGGGCACCACGAACACCAAGATGTCTGCGCCATGAGCTGCCTCCACCACGTCCGGAACCGCAATCTGGAGGGGTGGTGCGCACAACAACAACAACCGCCGTTTGCCACTAAGTGGTGGTGACGTCCCCACGGCACCTGTGCCAGGTCAGGTGCACATGCGAAGTGTCACAGGCTTGCTGACAGGATATCACAGGGCAGACCCCTGTGCCATGGGCTGACTGACCGAGGTGACTGGCTGAGGCACCACCAATATTTTCTACTGTCAACTCGTTGAGTTTTAGCCGCCCGGCGCTCTGCTCGCTGTTGTGAGCTTGGCTCTTCCATCCTCTGTTGTTGTTGGAGGGCGACTGCCTCCAATTGCCAAGTAGTGTCCTTCACCAACGTCCTCTACAGAGATCGATGTTGACACCACTAGTCATTGGCAAGTGCAACCAGCTCCACTTCATTCTGCACCACGTAATGCCATCTTCTGCAGCACATCCTTCACCTGTTTGCGCCGCCCATGGAGACTGAACTAGAATAGCATTTAAAGGAGAAAACCTTGAGTGGCACCGTGTTTCAATGAACATTGAATGATGCTCATTTTTTTACAAATTCGAGCTGTGGAGAGAACGGCATGTCAACAACATCACGGCAGTTCAACTGAAAGTCAAACAGTAGCAATTAATTATAGGACATAAAATAAGCAATACTTTAAAAAAGCATTTCATCAGGCTTCCTCAACGCCTGAGGATGCCTCTTACGTGTGAGGCGAAATGTCGCGATGGAGGGAGAGGGAGTGATTGACACGGCTGTCCTGAGAGAGCAGCTTTTCGAAGCAATCATCATGCATCGAGCCGTGAAAACCTACATTGTTACATAAATCAGGCTTCTCAAAAATGTGGCAAAGTAGAGAGGAAGAACGCTCTATAGAGCTATCTAAAAAAAAGAGCAGCTATGCAGCTATGAAGAGCAATTATTATACATCAATACAATCTAGCAAAATAGTGTTAAGTTTATCAGGGTTAAAAGGTAGAAAAACACAACAGCGATTTAATATGTTTCAACTGGTCTTTTGAGTGAGAAAGCGCTGCATCAAGTAAAGTTATCCATTTCGTAAATGTTTTAAATGTTTAATGTTATTTATCCATCGGTATGGTTATTTATTTAAAGGTCAGTTTATAAACGGTCAACTAATTCTATCTGAGGCTGTTACAATGACAGCCCAACAGTCATCTTGCTTTTGGCAGCAGACAACCGTACAGTACAATCTGAGAGCTTTTACTATGATGACTTATGTCAATGACTATTTCCCTAGCTGAAAATAATTGCGTTCATTTGTAGTTTTATTTATGGCCACAATTCATGCACCTACAAGGTTAGGCTGCATTCACCCACCCAGAGAACACCATATCAGCGAGTGTTATGGCGCTGTTGCCTCATCTGGAATGAAAAAAATGAAACAACGGATCACCAATCATGCCAACTAGACACTCATGGCTCATGACCTGTCGCACGAAGGCAGTGGGTCACAATGCCCCAGGGGTGAGCGATCTTGCTGCGCGCTTGCATTCACGCGTCGTGTATGCGACTGCACGAACGGCAACACAACACACACACACACAGCAATGCAGCCGGATTCCGGTTAAAACATGGGATGACAATCACAAGTCCAGGCACACACTGGGGACAAGCCATACCGGGCAATGGGCGCTGGGAAATGATTATGCGTCCACACAGACGCTGCACTACAATGATATCCCCATATGGCGAACAGACAAAGGTGCCCCTTATACCGTAGGCTTGGCAGAACGCCGGGGCAACCTCCATTAGCGAGCGCGTATTAAGGCCAGTACGGCACACGGGGGTGCGTGGCCAACACACAGTCTGGTTGCCTTCGTCACTCCCGAGAATTAATGTTTCCACATACTCTTGCACAGTGACAAACAAAGACAATGATCCCCCGTACAGCCTTAACAGACTGTAGGGTCAAGCACCGCTAGCAAGCACCTATTGAGATCGACATGGCACATGATGAGTTGGGTAACCAGCACCACGCTCGGCCGCCTTTGTCTCCCTAGTGGCAATGTTTACACACGGCACTCGGTACTCATTTGAGGCTGAGTCGACCTAAGGGAGGCCCAGGACCAGTTCAAAAGTATCGTCACTGGTGTTCGCTTTAAGTGGGATTCGAACTTTGGTGGCCGGGTTTGTAGCCCAGCATGCTAATCGCTGGGCCACCTTGCACACTGACACATACACACACAGACACTTATGTAACGCCACACAAAGGCGTTAATGTTGTTTGCATATAAAATATGTAACTGATATGTGCGCAGAGTATATCAGTTTTGTTCGTACTAATACAGCTAAACAAATAGCACAAATCCCACAAAAGTATCGACAATTAATGAAGAACCCGTAGTTACACAAAGCGAGACACGGTGGAACAGGTGTCATTTTGATTATATAACCAATGGAGGAAAGGGTCGTTACATGAGCGAACATTGTACAATACTGTGCACTATACTCACGTAATATAAACATGAAGGAGGACATTAATGCAATTCATACTTAGTCTCAAAGGAAAGTTAATCAACGAAGTGAGATTAAAACAAACTATTGTAACCTGTTACTGCTTAACATAATAATAACTATAAAGCTCTGCAGCCCTTTGTCACTCCACTGCTGGATGAAACCCCTCCCATGACCATATTTCACAATGCTAGACAGTTTATATTGGTAAAGGGTGGAGGTCGGGACCGGTTTAGATGCCATTCACCACGGTCAGGAGTGAAACTAGGCTCACCAGGTTTATAGTAAAGTGCGTATTACAACGACTGCGCCACCCAGTACTAAATACAAGGTCCAAAAAATACTGATGGGAATTAAGACTGACGTTGTTTTCCTGATGATGTTGTGCTGTCCCTCGTGGCTGGAGATGACACTATTGACAATTTCCCCATGATAAGCCAATAATAACGATTTAAACAGTTACAAAAGCAATTGTTTCTTTGTAATGAAGGTTTTCATGGCTCGATGCATGAGGATTTCTTCGAAAAGCTGCTCTCTCGGAACAGCCGCGTCGATCGCTTCCTCTCCTCTCCTCGCGACGTTTTTTCTCACACATTAGAGGCATCCTCAGGCGCGGTATGTGTGTGTAGTGCCTGTTGCTCCTATATATATGTGGGTGCTATGTATGTGTCGAGTCATTTTTGTTGTATGGGGTCTACATCTGCATCACATTAACACTAATCTCCTTGTCCTATTCACACCCTGAAACTGCGATAACCCCCTCCTGCTTTATTTGTGGCTAGTCACCTAATTTGCATCTCATGAAAAAACCTCCCACACACCTTGTGATCGCCCTCTGATGTTCACACCCCATAGCTCTATATCTGTGCATTACTGACTTCAATGACTGGCCTCCAGGTTTGGCTAAGCTTTATATTCATTTCTTGTTTACGGGTCATTGTCTTTTTTGTCTTGTAAATCTCAATTGCCTCACGAATTAATCTTGGACCTTTATGGCAGATGGCTGCTAGTACTCGTATCTTATCAAAATATATTCTATGTTGTTTATCTACACTATGTGCTGCTGTTGCTGATTTATCCGTGTGCCGCAAACGTACTGCTGCCTCGTGTTCTGTTTTTCTTGTGGTTATTGTTCTTCCTGTTTGTCCGATGTATACTTCCTCACAGTTGCTGCAAGGAATGCAATATACGCCTTCTGTCTGTAACGGAAGTTGGTCTGATATTGTTTTTGACCGGTGGGCTAAGGTGTGCAGTATCCCCGGTTTCTGTTTCGGGTGATGGTGAGGCTCCGCGTGTGAATACCTGTCCGTAGGTACAGGTCAAAAACAATATCAGACAAACAACATCTAAGAGACGAGCTACAACATCTACAACAAGCACGAGCGAGCAATGGATACACAAAAACAGAAATTCAACGTGCCATAACGAGAGAACGCAGACAGAAACAGCAAGAAAATGAGGAGGAAGATATCAAGACCCACGCTTTCCTGCCATATGTGAAAGGCACCACAGACAAAATTAGCAAATACCTAGAAAAATATAAAATAAAAACAGTCTTCACAACCCACCAGAAGATACAGGACGTACTCAAATCACCTACAGATATATAAGAGCAACAGGCACATCACACACATACTGCGCCTGAGGATGCCTCTAACGTGTGAGGCGAAACGTTGCGAGGAGAAGAAGCGAATGACGCGGCTGTCCCGAGAGAGCAGCTTTTCGAAGCAATCATCAATTGTTTCTTTATTATCAAGACTCGAACCCAGAAATAGTGCACATGGTCAGTGGCCAGCGGGATGGCCAGCTTGACACAACCAATTATCCCGTAAACGAATCTGTAATCTAAAAAGCTGGCCAACCCAGGACACCCAAGCCTTGCCAATTTGTTCTTAAACAAACACACGTGTGCAGCACCACATCTAGCGCTCACCACGCTTGTCTCAGACCATGTTGAGAACGGACCAGCTATTGGTCCTCAGTCTGGGATAATTAGTGCAATGAGTTGTTTTTTTTCTCTCCACAAGTTGCACCAGGTAATCCATTTTGGCTGTGTAGCAAACCAGGTGAGAGTTCACTGAGATAAGGCCCTATTACGAAGGTGACCTACGGTTTGTGCTTTTTCTCTGTGCCATGAGTACATGAAATGTCTCTTGCTCTGTTGCCTCCAACACCGACAGCCACACTGACCTTTGGTCTCGTTAAACGTTTGTGGTGTCAAGCTTCGCGCCGTGCCAGGACAAGTGCATCACGACACCCGCGCCAGGGCAAACAGGTGGGGTTATAGTCACCGCGCTGTGAGCGGACGGGGTCACCCAGGGTGACAAGGGGTCAGGTAAGGGCGACCAAGGGTGTGTGATCTTAGGACGTTGTTTTGTCCCTCTCGAGTCGGTAAACATCACGTGGTCTGGAAGCGCGGGAAACTTATAGAGATGTGGCCTAAACGGACTTGGTAAGAGCATGGATTGAGATGAGGTAGGGTGAAGACATCAGAGGGGAGATAAAGCGGGACGCGGGTGGGGGGGTTTGGCCAGTTGTGTTGTGGTGTTTGAGCCCGAACTAGTGTTGTCCCGTGCTATGTATTGACCGCGTGTTGTCTTTCGAGTTCGGCGTCGGCCAATAAAGCCTTCAGTGTTCAAATGAAACGTGAGTGCGAGTCCCTGGTATGCCTGCCCTGGAGAGAGAGGAGGACCTCCCAACGCCAGCGTGATCGTCACAGAAACGTGGAGTGGGCGACCTGGAGACAGTGGTCCACATGTTCCGCGACACGTGTACTAATTCCTGGCCACTTGTTATTGCGGAAAGGTGTTTAACACCGTCGCATGTTAAACCGGACTGGATGTTACTTGCAGGGACACAAGGGATCATGCTGTGTGTGTGGTGTGCCACAGCAAGAGTGAATACACCCTGCCGTGTATGCAAGTGTACATATGAGGAAAGGTACACCCAATCTGCTGGGTGTAAAAGCGTAACTCACAAGGTGAACACATCGCACATGGCGTATAAGTTCACACCCGTCTGCGGTGAGTCCGTTGGGCATGTGCAAAGGCGCTGTGCGTGTACCCGCGTACCACGTTGGCGGGCAGCTTGTGTCCCGGCAGGTACTTGACGTTCTCGTGCTCCGTGTTGATGATCTCGGTCAGCTTGCGTCCACCCACGTCCTCCTCGAACACCCACATGCGCACCGTCGAGTCGAATTGGGGCAGCGCTGCTGCGTTGGCACCCACGATCTTTGCGATTGCCGATCCCCTGTGGGCACACGCTCGCATGGTCAGACTCACAGCTACTGTCTGCTTGAGGTCAGGGCCATCCATTGCTCGTGGAAGTGTGGTTAGCGAATGCCAATTTATGAGCAATTGTTACTGCCTGCACCGTCTTGGAGTAAGCATTCATCCTGTATACTGTACTATCTTATTCTAATGTTATCTGGGGTTACTGTTTTAAGGCTCTTAATTGTTGATTTTAAAACTGGCTTCCACGTTTGGCCCGGGTTTTTTTTTCTCATTTCTCATTTGCGATTCGTGATTTTTGCTGTCTTGTGAATCTCTATTGCTGCGCGGAGTAATCTTGGGTCTTTGTCAATGGTAAATAGCCCTGAACAGTAACTATAGCCACCTAAAGCACTCACTCAAAAGGACGCCTGAAGATTCCTTTAACGTGGGAGGCAAAACGTCGTGAAGGAGGAGAGGAGAAGCGATCGACATAGCTATCCCGAAACAGCAGCTTTTGGTAGAAACCAGCCGTCTACTGTTGTCTTCCACCTGGTGATTTTTACAATATACACCAGGCACCAATAAATAATAATAATTGCATTTATAGAGCGCTTTTCGCCCAAGGGTCACAAATAGCTTCACAGAGCTGCGGAGAGAACGGCACGCCAACAACAACGATATGAGAATGGATAATCAGCAACAATAAGGGTTTTTTTTTTAAGCAACGTTGACTTACAGGTGGCCCAGGGCATGTTCAGATACCAGAGAGAGCAATATAGCTCAAAGACATGCGGTACAGTATGTGAACCACTGGGCTGCAGGTCATTTGCTGTACACTTGTAAACATAACCCTGGAGCACAAGAGCACTCGTTTACACCCTGGAAACACTTTGAGACAACCCAAGCACTCACCATTTGTGCAAAAAAACACAGTAACCAAACAAAGAGGGAAACAGCATATCTATACACACCCCACGGTAGTCGCACTTGCTTGCTGATAATAGCTATTAACGCTTAACTGTCATTTTTGAAGATGGGCCGCACATGTGCCTGTTTAGACCGGTACATTGACACTGATTTTAAGCTATGGGTACTTTTTGCCAGTGTACATATGTAACATTTCAGGCAATTATACAGGTGATCTTAAAACACCAAAATAGACACCTTTAACAAAGTGTCTAGATTGCAAAAGCCACATATATACGTGTGGCGAAATATGCAAACATGTCTGGTGTAGGCCAATCAGTTTGAAGGACATTGCATATGCTATGGGTACTTTT
>JAZEWT010000001.1:40074741-40085167 GCA_036362905.1 Mordacia mordax
TGGTGTTTTAAGGTCTTAATACCAGTATAATTGCCAGAAATCGTAAAAACCTCTTCGATACTAATTTTTATCAAATTCCGCCCACAGCCCCCAGCACACAATTGGTGCACCACTCATGAGATTTACATTTTCACCAGTCATTTTCTTGTGCAGGGTGCATAATGATTATCTTGTTAATTCTGCAGAAAGTCCAGATCCTACTGAGTATAATCTGTTGCAGAGGTTTACTTTTTATATTTGCTATTGGTAAAAGATGTAGGGTAATTTTTTCATTACAACACGTGACACTATCTTCGGCAATCAATGGGCCTTTCACACTAATGCATTTCAGCAATATCTGCTGGCAATGGTTTCAGCTTTAATCAACATCATCAGCAGGGTACATCAAGCTAAACAAGTGCTTTATATTGGACAGACCCAGTGCTCCACTCCCGATACGATATTAAGCCTCCACGAATTTATTAATATAGCTTTGTATTTGCCTGCAAAACTTGATAGGCAATGCTATACTGGCAAAAAAAACGTTATTGTTGATTTATCGTTCATATGTCGTTGTTGCCGACATGTCGTTCTCTCCACAGCTCTGTGCAGTGCTTTGTGACCCTCGGGTGAAAAGCACTCCAGAAGTGCAATTATTATTATGAAATTATGAACATTACTAGCAGTGTTAGCCACCGTCTAACCCACCCTGACAAATGGGATGGGGCATGCGGTGTGCCCAACATTCAGGACTGTGCGAGTACCACATATAACTTTGGCCTTTAAAAATGACACAGTGAGCACATACACTGTGACTTTAAAAGGCACCAGAACTATTTCTTATCTTAGGGCTTAGAGACTGGGTTGCAGCTTGAGGAGGCCCCCGCTGGATAAATTTAAAACACGAACAGTAATGTACACGGGTGGATAACTGCAATCTGTCTGCCTGTGTTGTAGTCTAATGTTAAGGTCGTCATGAAGCAACTCGTGCTGACACAGTAACGTGCCATCACCCATCAGCATCTGTTGTGCTTGATAATCACACACGTGCTTTCAAACTACACTCAAATCCTGCGATGCAATGTCAGGCAAAACGTCGTCGCAGAGTAAACTATATATTTTATATTGGACGTAACATTTGCTTCGGCTCAATTTTATTTGTATAATATATTTCAAGGTCTCAAACATTTGGATGTGTGAGTACGGGCTGTTCCCACGATTATTCACTTCACATTATATGCACTTTAAACCACAGCGTACTTTTGGGAATACCCTAAAATGTGCCCGCATAACATTGTTACTTCCATAACTCTATTTGTAAAAAAGGATGACACTTTTTTAGAGATTTATTACACATTAAGTAAAACAACCCATGTTCCCTGGTATTTATAGTAGAATTGTGGTTACTTGGTATGGAGATTATTCGTTGCTAGTAAAAATCTCAAGCAACGTTTACATCGACTATCTACAATTGTTGTCTTCTCTTAAACAAGGTGAACCTTGAATTCAGTTGACTTCAATAAGTCCCACCAGCAATGTGTGAGGTTAACATTAAATGGCCTATGGGTACCTTTTTGCTAGTAAAAAAGATGTAAAATGAGAAAAGGTTGTATCATCTGGCAATTATACAAGTGCTGTGGTCTTAAAACACTAAAAGGCAAGTAACTCAGGACAACGCAGATATCATTGCATTCGTACTCTGGCTTGAGCTGTTAAGTCTATGGGTAAATGTGTTGTCCTGAATTACTTGCCTTTTGGCAACACTTGGCTGACACTGGTGAGACTAGGCGCTAAAGAAAACAATTTATGGTGTGGGCCAATCAGTTTCAAGGACAAAACATATATTATCAAAGCATTTTGTTTGCATGCTTGGCCACAAGCAGGTCTGATTTTCTGCTAACTTGATAATTTATGGAAGGGGTTTATTCGCTGTTGAGACATTAACACATGTATTGATATCAGAAATGGTAAAACCTTTTCTCTCTTACATCAAGTGGCCCGATAACACAGGAAAGAGCCATCCACAACCAGTGTAGAGTTATCATATCACACTGCAGTACATTACAGAAAACATGCTCAACATTTGGAAGCGAGAATTACTTTTGGGAGGTCAGAGGGGTACAGTATTTCCGAACATGTCACTTGGGTACAACATGTGTTAGTAACTCTTCTTAGGGGCACACCATGTGTGGGTAATTCCTCTCATATGGAGCCATGGGTGTTATGCAGACACAATGGTGAATAACTACGCCAAAGTGCAAGCCAAGTTGAAATTTATCTTCGGAGAGCATGTGTTAAACGTAAAATTTTCCTGTAATATGACTGTTTGTTGATCTTGCAAAATCAACCCCCCAACCTTTCCCATGAACCTTGCCTAGGTAATAAAGCAATGCATGCCTATAAACCAGCAACAATGATCTCAACAATTGCACCGATTATAGATAGTTGTTAATTTTTACAGCATAAAAATACCCAGGGAGCTTGCAAGCTCTCTACGGGATTCCTGCAACACAACAAACAGATCCTTGTTTATGCAGACGTCTTTTGCAAAAGAGATGCCACATCACAGCTCACTAGTTTCTCACACAGTTCAACACTGAATGATTTAGCTGTCGGGCAGAGGTGAGGAGTGAGTGAAGAGAAAAACAACTAAGGGTACTTTTTGCCAGTGTATATATGTAATAAGCAGAACAGGTTTTTACAAATTCTGGCAATTATGCAGGTGTTAAGATCTTAAAACACCAAAATAGACACATTTCACAATGGGTCTAGTTTGCGAGAATTGTTAAAAACCTGTTCTACTTATTAGATATGTACACTGGCAAAAGGTACCCATAGCGTAAACAGCTCCTCCTGAGCTACTAAGCATTGATATTGCATTGTCCTGAGCTGACTGTCTTTTGGCATCATCTGACTGACACTGACAATCAGGCTCAAAAGCAAGCTATGTCTGGTGTAGGCCAATCGGTTTGAAGGACAATGCATGTCATCAAAGCTTCCTGTTTGCATATTTTGCAACGTATGTGTGGCTTTTGCAAACTAGACACATTGTGAAATGTGTCTATTTTGGTGTTTTAAGATCTGAACACCTGCATATTTGCCAGAATTGGTAAAAACCTGTTCTACTTATTACAGAAAAACAACCGTTGATTTTTTTTAAACTCTGTGAGCGAGGCATATATTTTATGAGATCCATGCGTATTGCATGTGAACGTTTCATTTCGACAAATGGTGTGAATAAAATTTGTTGTAAATAAAATACAAATGGAGTTGAACTAATAAAGATATGAATTGTTGAATGGAATACCAATAAACCACGATAAGCAGTTAATTCCACTTACAATTTTAATTTGTCTACATTTTTATTTGAGCATTTTTTGCCGTGATTTTGTTGTTTTCCAAGCTGTGAAGGATATTGCTGCCAAATGGACCAAGTCGCTTTGATGACCCCTCGCCCTGCCTCTGCGTTGCTGGTCTTGTGCTGATGATTAACACTATGCGTGTTTTATGTACCAACCAAATGTAGAGAGTTATTCTTCCAAACTGCTGCTTTGAAGTGCTCAGTTAAAGTAGTGTAGTAAATATTTAACGCTTTGATCAAGAATTTCTATGGCTATAATAACCCTCATTTTTGATTATACAGAACAAGTCCAGTATATAAAATATACAAAGCCTGTCACAGAACAAATTTGCATGAACATTTTTGTTTGGTGGATGCACGTATTCTTGAATCGCTTTGGCTATTTTTGTTACGTAATGTTTCCGGAGTAGAAACGGGTCTATCAGCTGTTGCCCAAAGATATCAAGTAATATTGCTCTGCAGGCAATCAGAACTATAGCAAGCATTGCATCTAAGAAATGTATGTTTGCAATAATATCCAGGACCACCTTGACCAATGCGGGTGAGGGGCAGATGACGCCAAAATTAAATGATTCCATTGTACAATTCAGAAAATACACTCTTGTGACAGTCAAATTAATAGTTTGTGTTTCACCAGTTACTAAAGCGAAGCTGACATGACCACACATACTAAGAAAACAAAAATAAATTCACGTACTCTGACTGCGAATGCATTCACCTGTCGGTACACAAGTAAGGGTGATGAAGGGCACGTGTTGTTGCACACACTGTGCCACATGTAGCTGGTCAGGGTCCAAGCACGAGTGCTGCTGGGCTACTCAAGGTGCGTATTAAGTTGCAGCACACTCGGGTATTAATGACCACCACGGGAGCATTCCTTCTTGGCTGCAACTTCACAAATCTCTCCCTCCCAGAGTCCAAGTCATCAAGCACATCACCGATCAATGTGCTGTCCATGTGACAAGCTGGTGGTGTTGCTGCGATCCAAGAAGCTACCACCTTGCATTGCGAGAAAAAAACACTTCGACGTGAACTATACACACGTTTCAAGCCTGTTGCATATCCACCCGACTAAACCGGAAACTGCAATACATGTTAAACCAAGACCATTCGTGGTCAATGCAGCTTCAATGCCCAGTGCTCTTACTGTATTTCATAAGCAGTAACTATGCTAAACGCGGGGGGGTACCAAGACACGGCTATGCCGAGAAAACAGTTTTGGAAAGTAATTCTCGCGCATCTAGCCGTGAAAACCTACATCGCTCCATTAATATCACAGCTATCAACTAATCGATGCATTGTTTAACCTATGAAGTAAACTTTGTTAAAATGGCCACAAATGCATTTAAATCCACGACACCTTTGGGCAAAGACACGCTACTGCCTAGGTTAATTGGCCTGCTGAGCAAATAGCCCCCAAAAAGTATGCCCTGCGATGTACTGGAGGCATAACATCCTCGGTATTTCCCTCACCTTGTGCCCTCTGTCGGCCGGGATAGGCTCTGCCTCCCCCCCCCACACCCTGTACAGTATTAAGTGGGTATTGATAATTAATGAATATCTTTGGCATTTGAGAATGAGCCATTGTAATGGGTCCAATCTCATCTCTCTCATCTCATTATCTGAAACCGCTTAATCCTATATAGGGTCACGGTGAAGCCGGAGCCTATCCCGGAAACATAGGGCGTAAGGCAGGAATACACCCGACGACGGGACGCCGGTCCATCGCCGGGCATTGCGGGACAATTTTAGTCTGCGAGCCAATCAACCTATCTAGGAGCATGCTTTTGGACAGTGGGAGGAAACCGGAGTACCCGGCGAAAACCCACGCGGACACGGGGAGAGCATGCAAACTCCACACAGAAAGGCACCCGAGCCGAGAGACTCGAACCCGGGACCTTCTTGCTGTGAGGCGACAGCGCTAACCACTGCGCCACCGCGCCGCCCATGGGTCCAATGGGTCAACAGCAAACGTCTTTTTAAACATGTAATGCTGCACAAAAGGCACCTTCTTGCCTGTAACATGAATTGAGATCCCAGACTGCTGTGCTCAGAAAGTAAACGGTGACGCAAGCAGCGCAAGGCACCTGCAACAGCGGTGCAGACACAGACGCGCGCTGCACATCACCTTGCCTCCAGCGGGGTGGAAGTTAAGCGCGGTGTTCACCATGCCGCTGCCAGTGTTGAGATATATTCAGCTCCGACGGGTCGAGTTACTCGGCGGCGCGACCGTCACTGTACGGAGATTTAATTATACACCCGGCACCGGTGCACACTGGCGCCAGCTCCCACGGTGCACCGCACGTGCACTCCTGCTAGGTCCGATGCGAAAGGATCGTGTCCGGAGTAATCACTAAGGATGTGGATATTTTCGGGGCGGCGCGGTGGCCCAGTGGTTAGCGCTGACGCCTCACAGCAAGAAGATCCCGGGTTCGAATCTCTCGGCTCCGGTGCCTTTCTGTGTGGAGTTTGCATGCTCTCCCCGTGTCCGCGTGGGTTTTCGCCGGGTACTCCGGTTTCCTCCCACAGTCCAAAAGCATGCTCCTGGATAGGTTGATTGGCTCGCAGACTAAAATTGTCCCGCAACGCCCGGCGATGGACTGGCGTCCCGTCGTTGGGTGTATTCCTGCCTTACGCCCTGTGTTTCCGGGATAGGCTCCGGCTCACCGTGACCCTATATAGGATTAAGCGGTTTCAGATAATGAGATGAGATATTTTCGGGCGCACGTGGAACATGAACGACTCCTGTCTGGGTTCACAACTGTGGACATCAAATCACGAACCGCAGAACTTCGCACTACCCAAAATATAAATGTGAAGGCTGTGCATCTGCAATTCATCAACTTTCAGACAGTAATAATAATTGCACTTCTAGAGTGCCTTTCACCCGAGGGTCACAAAGCGCTGCACAGAGCTGCGGAGGCAACTGAATGGCAAACCGAATCTCTAATAGCCGCTCATCACTGGCCAAATGACATCAGTATGTGAGGAGCCGCGTCAGTTTGTAACACAGAACTCATCATGACACCAACAGGCGAGTGTGCGTAAGCTGCATTTGTAGCACCAGGAAACATCACAACATCTTGAGATGGGGTAACACTGAAATGCTTTATGAAATTTCTCTATTGTGTCATTAAACCCCCCTCCCCCCATTTTTTTGATTGTTGCTGATTTCCTGTTATGTCGTTGTGACGTGCTGTTCTCTCCACAGTTCTGTGCAGCGCTTTGTGACCCTCGGGTGAAAAGCGCTCTAGAAGCGCACCAAATAATTAATTAATTGTGATGAATGACAATAGCTCAAAGCTTTATTGTTTCACGCTGTGTCAGTCCAACGTGAGTGACATGACCTTACTTCACGACACTGGCTGGTTTGGAATAGTAATTGTGGCCCCAGGACTGGTTCATAACACACTAGACACCAATGTTATCCGTGGGCCGGAATCACAGTCAGGTCACCAGGTTCTCAGCACAGAATCGTACCACAGCGGATTACAGGATACAAGACTCGAATCCCCTCATACTGGATATCGGCTGTATCGAATTGCCCTAGATCCATTAAATAATTCCTCTTATCGTGAGCAATGTGAGTGCCCAATAAGGTTGCCGAGTAAAAGTGTGTTAGCATGAAAGATCTAGTCAAAGAGCACAAAACAAAAGCCAAGTCTCAGTACAGATCATGAAACCGTATGAGACTGTATAAGGCTGGAGCATCGCTGGAGAATCTCATCACCGGTCGCTCCTCGTGGGTGCATTGAATTGTTCGGGAGTCATGGGAGACAGAAAAATTGCATCATCACCAAACGTATTGCTTTAACATTTCACACACAGCCCACGCCACCTCCTTCACAAAAAAAAGTTATTGCTTCTTTTTCAATAGATTCCATTTTTTGGGTTAGGTAACGTAAAAAATGTTTGTCGTAAACCCTCCACCACCCGACAACAGCCAATCAGTAAAGTATGTCAACGTTGACAAAACGTGCCAATTTTTCACTATCTCAGCACACTGGTGTGTTGAAGAGCAAACTCACTGCATTTATAAATAAAATACGACATTTTGCTGATTATTGCAATCAGCACCATTAGCAACCTGTACCTGTTTGAGGTGGGTTTGTTTCAGAGACAAACATTGTTTACGTGACAAAACACAAAAAATGGGATCTACTGATAACATTGGTCACGAAAGCCTTCGAATTAAAGTTGCTTCTTTTTTCGTTCACACACACACCAGTACATTTTACACCACTAAAATATCTTGTTAGAGTAGTCATGTGGCATTACAACTTCAGAAATAGTTACACATTTTACTTACAGGTGACGAGCTGCATTATTCAGCAGCACTGTAGTTCCTGAAAAAAAATCCTTTCTGGGTGACTGGCCCACTTGGCAATGGGAGCCATGGAGATCTGAGATAGCAGAGGCTTTTTTTTCTCCTTTGCCACACTAATTCCTACACTTGAAGAAAGGTCATCCTTTGAATGATACAAGTGACAAAATAGGTTCTAAAAACACTGCGCATGAGCGGATTAACCTACTGGAAGATAAAGTTACTTGAGATACAAGTGTCATGAATCACAGTTGCATCTACCAGAGGCATCAGTGTCGGCATGACACGACACCGATGAAGACACGCTGTAAACGTACAATAAATCCGACGGTTTCACAATTTACGTCGTCATTCAGACACAAAAAACGAATCTCGTCCCAACGTTTAACCTTTCACACACCGCAGTCACTATTTCCATCCGAAGAAATTATACGATAATGAGATGACATCCTCCCTGGCTTTGCCGCTTGAGACTTTACAAGCCACCATTGCTGCCCTCACCACTGCCATGCACTTGCCACGGCCGCACATTACGTCACTGCCATGGCAAGGGGTGCACAAGTGATTTTACACGGCGAGGGTTGACCGTCAATGTAGATTGAGCTCGCATGAGCCGCGTCGATCCGGGAGAAGGCCGGTGCTGGCAGACGTGTAAACGTCACGACAAATCATGTGTGACCCACAGATGTGTCCCACTGCATCTGGCTGGGTATAGTTGGCTGAACAGAGTCCTACATGTGATTTGTGTTTTTAAACTTGCGCATGTCACATAAAAGCACCACAAAGCCATGAATATATTTTTAGATAAGGTATCTATGTTTTCTGGTGTTTGAGAGAATAACAAGGTTACGATGTGTATTGACGGGGGTGTCAATCCTTGGATAATATATTCTCATCTCATCTCATTGTCAGAACCACTTAATCCTATACAGGGTCGCGGTGAGCTGGAGCCTATCCCGGCAGACACAGGGCGCAAGGCAGGGATCATATATTCATCTCATCTCATTGTCAGAACCACTTAATCCTGTACAGGGTCACAGTGAGCCGGAGGCTATCCCGGCAGACACAGGGCGCAAGGCAGGGATCATATATTCATCTCATCTTATTGTCAAAACCACTTAATCCTGTACAGGGTCGCAGTGAGCCGGAGCCTATCCCGGCAGACACAGGGCGCAAGGCAGGGATCATATATTCATCTCATCTCATTGTCAGAACCACTTAATCCTGTACAGGGTCGCAGTGAGCCGGAGCCTATCCCAGTAGACACAGGGCGCAAGGCAGGGATATACCCACGATGCGACGCCAGTCCATCACCGGGCATTGAGGGCAATTTAGTCTGCAAGCATGCAGCAGCATGTTTTTTGGGCTGTGGGAGGAAACCGGAATGCCCGGCGAAAACCCACGCGGACACGGGGAGAACATGCAAACTCTACATAGAAAGGCATCCGAGCCGAGATTCGAACCCGGGACCTTCTTGCTGTACGGAGACAGCGCTACCCACTGGGCCACCGTGCCACCCGGCACCATTTCTTGTATGGGTTAAACAAGCACACTATGATCGTCAGTGTGCAGAAAATGTCCGCAGTACGGCCCTGCAGTGACAGTAAATTACAGTGGATGAGGGTCTCCTACAATGTGCGTGATCGGACTGAAGAGTAGTTTGAGACCTATTCACTGTGTGACAACGCCGCTCGTCAGCGGTGCATTCACGGGATGTGGCTCCGGGTTCACGAAACAGGCACCAAGCCCCAAGTGCGAACGTTTTGCAGTCCCAGCGCGACCTCGCCGGTGCCACAGCTCGCAAATTGCGACACAACGTGACGTTTAAGAACAAGCGGCTTCTGTTCAAACTTAGATAACTGTACGGTTACTGTGCTAGTCGACACTTTCCACAACCGGGCAAAATCTTCCACTGAAAGAAAGGCAGAGCAGTGCATTTACAGCGCGCGTAACTGGGCACAAATGCACCTGCGCTGCCAAGGGCCACTTCAAATTCAGTAATAATTTCCACGCACACGCCGGTGGGTAAATGTTTGCATATAGAGTAGCAAACAGCACATCCTTTGTGAAGATTCGACAAAGGGAAACAGTAACTTTCTCTTCGCAGCAACCACAAAGTTATGCGTGGTGTGCGTAAGCAGCAGAGGTCAATCATAACGCAACCAAACGTGACATGCGTGTTGAAGTTCCCTTTGTGTGGGGACCTGGTGCAGCGATTCATCACCACAGCAGTGGCAACAAATGCACCTCACAGCAAGAAGATCCTACCTGTGCAGCTGGATATCCACCACGAGCATCTTTCTGTGCGGAGTTTGTGTGTTCTGCCCCCGTTCTGGGTTTTCTCCCGGTTCTTTGTTTTCCTCCCACAACTAAAAAAAAATCTTATTAATTGGGCCGATGGAATCGTCATTCATACAGGATACAGGTGGCTGGTCAATTGGCGCTGGATGATCATGTGGATGACTCCTACTCACCTCTTTACGGTTTCCTGCAGTGTGTTGAGACCTCTTTTGTTGCGCTATATAACTTATTCCCCCCCAATGCCTCCGTTTCACTGTTTACCTTCTTTGTCTATTATTATTTTATTGTATTGCGCAATCTTGATTGCTACTGTTTATTTCATGCTTTTGGTTTGGGGTTTATCTTTGTACAAGTTGGCATCGTCTCATCTCATCTCATTATCTGATACCGCTTAATCCTATATAGGGTCACGGTGAGCCGGAGCCTATCCCGGAAACACAGGGCGTAAGGCAGGAATACAC
>JAZEWT010000001.1:40090642-40101930 GCA_036362905.1 Mordacia mordax
GTGGGCGGAGTTGATAGCGAGGGGGTGGGCGGAGTTGATAGCGAGGGGGTGGGCGGAGTTGATAGCGAGGGGGTGGGCGGAGCCGGGGAAGCTGTGGGCTCCGACGAGGGGCTTTCATTGCAAGCAGCGTTGCGGCTGGCAATGGTCGTCGTTGGCATGCTTGTAAGGCAACACACGACAGGCATGAATGTTGTCGACCTGCTTGTAAGACAACACACGACAGGCATGACTGTCGGTGCGAAGAAATGAGGCTGTGTGTTTGACTGATTGATGGACGGCGCGGCGGTGAACGCAGTCGTCTCACAGTAAGGATGACCCGAGGTCGATGACGGGCTCAGGTGTCGTTCCGTGCGCAGTTCTTCCCGTCCCTGCCGTTTCCTCGCACACAAAGACAAGTCTGCCTTGCGCCCTGTGTCTGCCGAGATAGGCTCCGGCCCCCTGCGACTTTACACAGATAATTGACGGTTTGACCAATGGCCCTGTTGCATAGCGCACAGTCTATGTACAGTACGTAACTATAAAGCAGGCCTCTGTACCATGAAGAAGGGCCATTGCCCGAAGCGTCGCCTACTACAGCACAGTATGATCTATTCAAGGGAAGGGTGTTGTTGTTTACAACCCCCGCGAGGAGTTTGTTCGCCGTGTGGTCGGGCGCGCGGAGCGGGAGGCGGGGACCGCGCCGCGGGATCGGAGGGCAGGGCCGCCGCGCTCCCGTCTGCGGTGTCTCGGCTCGGCGCGCCTCCATCCCTGGGGTCGCTGTGCTCGCCGATCGTCACTCGCGGGCCATGATTTGCCCCCGTGTGTCGGAGCCTTGAGAGGTGGACGGACAGCGATGTCAGTGGGGGGAGGAGGAGATGGCGGCGGTTGTGGCGGACTGAGTAGCAGCAGCAGTAGCAGCCGCCCAGGGTCCCGGCCCGAGGCTGAGTTCGGAACAGATTGCGCGCCTGGTTCACGAGCGGAATCTGTACCTGGATCTACACCCGTCTCTAGGCCAGGATCTGCGTTAGGCTTAGACATTGGATCGGTATCAGGACCTGCGTCTGACTCGGGGTATTTGTTGCATTGGATTGAGACCGGACCTTTGTCTGTACTTCGACCTCGGGCTGGGTCAGTGTCTGGATCGGAATATGGAATTGTACATGGGTCTAATCCTACAACTCAGTCTACACGTATTTTGGCATCTGGGATAAAACCCGCGTTTGAGTTTGGGCCTGTGTCTGATTCAGTGCTAAGGTTTGAGGCTAAGCCTAGACGAGATTCCGTATCAAGGTCTAGTTCTGAACCCAGTCTCGCCGGATCTGGGTCTAGGTCAGGATCAGCACTAGAGTCTGCCCCAGTAACTGAGCCAGAGTCTGGCACGGAACCTACGCTGGGGCCAGCAGTGATGGGGACGCCCATGGAACAAGAGGACGTGGTAGACGCCTGGCTGGCCCGTGTGTCCCGGTAAGCCGCCAACACTCCGAGCCCCGGGAACACGGGTAAAGGGCAGAACGCGCAGCCTTTTTAAACGTATTATTAAAGCCTTGCTAAGTCATGGGGGAAAACGTCTCCCATGTTAACAGCTGTGCGGATGCAACGATATGCAACAGCAGCTTGCTTTGTTGAGATATGCTCTTGCTACTGCCGTGGAGGTTAGAGAAACCGTACGGTGCTATGAACCCGACTGCTTAAAGCATCATCAGTGGCGAGTGAAATCGGAACTAGCCTTGGTGTCCCTTCAACTAACCCGCATCCACCAACGCAGTACATTACTGTCAATATAACCTACATGTCTAGTGCAATGTGTTGAGACTTTCAGCTGTGTGTTTACCAATGAGCTGTAAATGGTTATCTTGCTCTTTGGTCCGTAAGAGTCGCAAATTGGGCGATTCATTTATTTTTAATACAATTCTTTGTTTGCTTGTCGCAGTGAGTGGGAGAATGTGACTGGTTACCTCCAGAAGTACACAAACCTGGTGACTGGCTGGCAGTTCAGGTGAGTGCCTCCTGACGCGTGAGGAAGTTACAAGAGGAAATGTGTAAGCATGCGAGCATTCCAACTTCATTTTTTCCGGGTCTGGCTGCCAAATAAGAATTGTTTTTGTATTAAGCTTTAACCATGCGCTGCTGTGCACGTGTTTAATGAACTCCTGAAGGTGGCCATAGTACTGCATTATGAAAGCTTTAGGGCAGAAATACTCAACACGCAGCTCTTACCGCAGACGAATTATAAGCGGATGCAAACACCTACCTTTTCAAATACTTGTAGTTATATTACGTACAACGTATTTTTTACGTTGTTTAATATGCTTACATTAACCCAGGCACTACAGTACCCATTAATGTCAACAACTTGTGTGTGCTTCCAAGAGTAACTCATACAAATCATAATTACTGCGCTAGGTTCACTGGGGTCAATTCCAGCAAAACGATACAAAATGGTCACCAGGCATTGTATTGAAACTCATCATTCAGAACCACCTTGATAGAATATTGAAAGTAAGCTCTAAAGGATAAAGGGTATACTTCGAACATAATTAGTCTTAACCATGCCATTATTAAGAGAATATCTGCCCAAGACCAAATCTATTATTGAATTAACAATAAAATAAATTCATGATACATGCAACTGAATTTTAAGTCTTTGAATATATTATTTGCAGTATAGTATATACAGATTATGTTTTTTTTAATGATATGCCACGAGAACAAGCCAGAACAAGACATAAAACTTAATGCCAGTGAGATAAATGAAATCGTACAAGCGAGACAAAAAAATGGCTTGAATTACATAGCAACAATGATTTGAATCTCTGTGGGTGTGAATTGCTACAAATATAGCATGGATGTCACTGTGTTGCAGGTATTTTGTGCTGGTTGGAGCCGAGGGGCGTCTGGAGTACCACGTGAATGAGCATGGTGCACAGGCAAGCCAGAAGCCACGGGGAACCATTGCCCTGGCAGGTGCCGTCACCTCTCCCAGTGAAGAGGAGCCTTACGCCTTCATGATCATCACTGTGACAGGAGATCAGTACCGACTGAGGGGTACAGAGGCCACACACACACACACAATGTCCCGCATACTTGGAGCCAATGGGTTAGATTTGACAGATGACCAGTACAACTATGATTGCACCAGTTGATTGCAGTTCATTGCAGTTGAGTGCCTATTTTAATATCTGTATAGAGGTCTCATCTCATTATCTGAAACCGCTTAATCCTATATAGGGTCACGGTGAGCCGGAGCCTATCCCGGAAACACAGGGCATAAGGCAGGAATACACCCGACGACGGGACGCCAGTCCATCGCCGGGCATTGCGGGACAATTTTAGTCTGCGAGCCAATCAACCTATCCAGGAGCATGCTTTTGGACTGTGGGAGGAAACCGGAGTACCCGGCGAAAACCCACGCGGACACGGGGAGAGCATGCAAACTCCACACAGAAAGGCACCCGAGCCGAGAGATTCGAACCCGGGACCTTCTTGCTGTGAGGCGTCAGCGCTAACCACTGCGCCACCGCGCCGCCCCTGTATAGAGGTGAAGATGCGATACTTTTTCAGATCGTCTCCATTAAACGCACATGTCCACCATATATGGCGGTTAGCACACATACACTTTGATAAGCACGATATAACGTTAATTTGTTGCTAAAAAGTGAATGTCAATGCCAATTTAACAGCATGATTTTGCAGCATAAAGACCTTGGACAATGCCGAGACTATTCCAGACTGTTATAATAACTGCACGTAGGTTGAACCATGATCTTCAAGTTTAATACCCAGTTGAAATAAATGTATTTTTGTTATCAAACCACCTTTTATATGCTACACCAATCACCAAAAATGTATTTCTTTGGCGAGTCATTTCAAAACTGTATTTGTATTCCTTAAGGTAACAACTCCCTAAAAATATATTCATCATTATACACGCAGAACATGTGACAGATTTATGTCTGATATATAGGACTGCTATTGACTTTCATAATTTAGCTAGATCTGTTTCGTGTTACACAGGAGATAGACAATCAGGACAGTCATTTTTGCACGTGCATATTCCATGATATTAATGGTGTCTGTTAAACAAAATATGCCCTGAATTGTATGCACCTTTAAATGTTAATTGACTTGTACCACAAGGCACTAAAGACTGCTTACTTGCTTTAATTTTCAGACCAGACCTTTAGGAAATATTGGAATAATTACGTAGCCTTGTAAAAGCAGGAACATAACACTGCAGTTTTCACTGTGCTCTTTTGTTCTTATGGACCCATCACAGCTCATACACTGTGCAACATGTTTTTAAAGGTTAGATGCAGTTTTATAGAAAATATAGCTTATATGGTAAGCTTTTTCGAGTGCTGCCTCTCTCCTTCACAATATTTCGCCTCCCACGTTGGAGGCATCTTCAGGCGTTATGGTTTCTGAGGGAGGGCTCGATATGGCTTTCCCGAAAGAACAGCTTTGGAGAGCAGTTCTCATACATAGAGCCGTGAAAACTTACATCAGTACATTTGTAATCTTTGAACCAATGGATATTTCACATTCTAATTAGCTGAAGTTGTGAAGATTTTTTTTTATCTTTGAAACGTCAGCATATCATGTTGAAAGCAGAACATTCTAAAATAATAACAGGTCTTCCTCCATGACAGCATTGCAAATACTTTTGAAAAATACCAATCAAAGCATTGTATTGACTATTGGCTGTATGATTTATAGCAGTGATATGGCTCCTTCATATATTACACTCAAGCTTTGCAAGACTGGATGACACAGAAAGATGTATTGGGTTCAGCAGCCGTGTCCTTGGTTCATTAACTAACACAGAACATGCACAAGGTTCAGCTGCCAAACACCGGTACAAAGCATTCTTATTGACATTGATAAGATGTACATGAGCATTGTAGCGTGACGTTGATTGACGTACTGTCTGTATCTGGAACAGCTAAGGATGCGCGGGAGAGACAGCACTGGGTGAGCCGTTTACAGGGCTGTGCACAGCATCACACTGACTACATCGGCATGGTGAGCCCCGTATGTCAGTACTTCAGCATACTGTGCAGAAATACGCCATGTCTGTTGCTCATTGTGCTTTACTACCCTTCGTCCAGCAAATGTGTGTACTCTGGAACGTTTTCACGGCTCGATGTATGAGAGTTGTTCGTTAGAGCTGCACTTTTAGGATAGCCAGTCAAGGTTTCCTTCTATCTCCTTCGCTAATGACTTCCCACCTTGGCATTATCTGATGAAGCCTGACAAATCTCCACGTTATGATGGAAATCTTTACATGTATCCTGGATTTGCCTTCCTGATGATTAGCATGCTTGGCTGAGTGAACTTTTATGTCAGCCCCATTATCATTTTTCAAGGAGGAAATGCACTCATAATTCACATTAACATGAAATATTCAATCACGTTCCATGCCACTGTGTGCTAGGGCCAGTCAGAATATTTGAAAATGTCTGCAGTAATTACTCATGAGCTTTGCCCATTTGTTTAATGCCTGCCATGGATGTAGTGACATTCAAGGAAATATATTATTTAGCATAATTGTAACGTAGATGATGATGTGTATGCTGTTGTATTAAATTCTGGTGGTGTGAGTGTCAGATTAATTTTGTGTTGGGTCATGAACTCTATCTGTCCGGGGTCAAGAGATCAGGACTTTCTCCTGGGACAGTTCGGCGAAGGACACTGGGTACCAGGGAGGATGCTTTTGAAGACAGAAAACACTCATATCCAGGCAACAACAAGACTTTTGTACATGGAAACAACTGGTTATTAGATGCACAGTGGGTGAGTTGTGTAAAATATGATTATGGACTGTGGTTAAAGAAAATGTAAACACTTTTGTGACCACTATGGGTACTTTTTGCCAGTGTACATATATAATAAGTAGAACAGGTTTTTACCGTTTCTGGCAATTATGCAGGTGTTAAGATCTCAAAACACCAAAATAGACACATTTCACAATGTGTCTAGTTTGCAAAAGCCACACATACTTGTGGCAGAATATGCAAACAGGAATGCATATGTTATCAAAGCTTACTGTTTGCATATTTTGCCACAAGTATGTGTGGCTTTTGCAAACTAGACGCATTGTGAAATGTGTCTATTTTGGTGTTTTAAGATCTTAACACCTGCATAATTGCCAGAAACGGTAAAAACCTATTCTACTTATTACTTTCGTGACCAGTTAAAAGTTTTGGCCTGTGTTCATTTTATTACATAAGCCCTATCATAGGGTTGATATAACAGAGTGTATTATTATTATTATGGTGCATTACTGGAGGCTGATTGTACCCTTTCACTTTCTGTGTCATTTTGCTTCTATTTGTTGTGCTGTATATCTGGTGTCCTCTTTGTTCATGTGTACGTGTTCGTGTGTAATTGCATTGCAACAGAGAATTAAACTCTTGTTTTGCTTGTCAGGGTGTGACATTCTCTTCCTTTTAACCTAGTGTTGCATGTTAGCTCATTGTCCAGCTTGGCTTTCTCATAATTCGTGAATAGGCTCTACAAACTAATCCAGCCTGCTACTTCTACCTGCTAGCTCCGATCGTTTGGCTTGCCAGCTCTGTGCATTATCCCCATAGTATGGGCACTCCCTGTAGGTCAGCATGCCACCCCCCACCTCCCCCGCTCCCCCTGTGTGTCTGCACCAGATGCTAGTGCGTGCCTACGTGGAACAACGTGCTCTGGCATCGAGCGTGGAAGCCCTGCCGCGTTCGCACGCTTCCGTTACGGCGCTGGATCCTGACCTCCTGCTGCTGAAAGCGTCAGCCGCCTCAGCCCTCGGGTGCCTGCACACCTGCCTGCACATTCTGCACGCTCAGCGCGGCGCGGCGCGCACCCACCGAGGGCGAGCAAGGGGAGCTGGGGGCGGCAGGGGCAGTGACGGTGGCGGGCGTTCTCCAGGTCAGCAGCGCGGCATGCCCTTGGCAGATCCCATGGGTGAGCGTCTGTCACCCAGCGTGGATGCTTACGCATGGCAAGCCTCGGCGTGTGAGCCACCCCCCGTGCCCATCGATCAGTCCTGCGAGTTTGGAGCTTGCTCTTCTCTAACGCGGCAGATCTCTTTACCGAGGGTGACCTGGAAAACATAAAACGAACATTGTGTGTTACGTAAACAGCAGAGATGCAAATAATATGGGATGAGAGAAGATATCAAATGATCAAGACAAACAAACATTGTAATTAATATACGTAAGATTTTTTTTTGTAAATGTACAAAATGTATTCAAATAGTTGTGGTTAATGTGAAAGAAAAAAACTTGCATCACAAATACTAAAGAATGTACAGTGTGCAGAGGACACTCATTTAAATGTTATGATTTGTAAATCACTTTAAATAAAAATAAACCTAATTTCACTGCTATTGTTTCCCTGTATTGTCTGCGATATATGATATATTGGATGAGACATGGATTCTACTTTGGCTTTCTATAAGGTTCTGGACAAAATAAGGCGTTCAATTTTAAATATTCATCAGACAATCTATTTCCTTCCATTCAGGATTTTAAAACTTAATTTAAATGTAGAATTATGACACGCGCAGTGTTCGTTCAGTGTTGAAGGTGTTCGTTTGAAGAGAGAACAACTCAGAGGTGCGAGGAATCGCAGAGAAGCGAGAAAAAGCAGCCATGTGGTTCGGCGGTGCTAAAATAGTGACTGGTTTGGTGAAGCGCTTTGTGAAGGTATAGTTCACACTTGCAAATGGTATGCATGAACTGAAGGCTTCAAAAACTGAAAAACTCAAGATATTGAAAGTGCGCCCAATGGGTGATCTTATGTTTTGATGTTGATTATGCTGTTTTTGTGTTACAGTGACATGGTGAGTTCGGTTAAGGTATTCATCAAAGCCCACTGCTTATGTTCCTGTTTACCGACTGTGGTATTCAGTGGAGTTAATTTAATTATAATTTGCCACATTACATGAGTAACTTTTTTCAGCATTTGTAATGCTTGGGTTTAAAAAAAAAGACAGCTAATCCCAAGGCTTGCAATGAATGCCTGGACAGAACTTGTACAATATCGCTTTTTTGATTACAGATGCATTTTATCCTTTTGGTGATAGCGATGACTGTTGCCCCTCAGTTGTATTGATGCTTCTCGTAGTGGTGGCAGGGTGTGTGTTCTCGTGTCACACCATGGTGGTGGGTTACAAATGTAGGAAAGTTAGAGGTGACAGTTATCGTTTTCCTCCTGCCTTCATCCTCTTCATTCTCACCTGCCCAGGGAGAGTCCGTCAATTGCTCCCTGATGCGGTAGCTCCTGTGCCACCGTGCGATTCTGTGAACCTTGGGAACGTGTGCTCTTGTGCCCCTGATGACACCTTGGACACGTCTCACGATGCAGAGCCAGGTTCTCCACCTTCGTCAGTCTCAGCACAGCAGGTAGGTCTGTCTCCTCTTCCACCCTTCAGCCCACAACAACTTACATGCTCAGGACATAATGCATTACATCTGTATAATATGCAGTCTCATGAAGCTAGATCGTGTGCGTGTTGTGTGCGAAATATATATCGTATATCTTAACAGTTTTCGTTGTAGAAGTAGCTTTATATTAAACTTCTCAAATTCCTAAATTATGTTCACAGACAGGGATTCTTCTTTATCCTTTAAGCGGGGTACCTTGTATGATTTATGGGATGTCACGGGATTTACAGGACTCATTTCAGGGAGTGGAATGTAACAGACCACAATGGGGTGCCGAACAAGAGGATTGCGATGAGGAACTAACAGATGAGGACGAGCTTGATGAGGTGGATCTGCTTCCACCTCACGGGGAGGAGCACTGCAGCATCATTGTGCACATGCTCTCTCAGCTTAAGCTCGGCATGGACCTAACTAAGGTGTGCACAGCATTGCCCATGACAAAGAGATGTACAGCACCACACCACGCAGAACAATAAAGCACCAGACCCAATAATACTGCACAGTATTCATAATATGCTGCACCTCTCAACAGTGCCCTGTGTAATGACACTGCACTGCACTATAACACAATACTGTCCCACTCCACAACACGCTGCACGATGCCACTCAGCATTGGTCATCGTATGCTTTCACCCATATGGACAGGTGGTGCTGCCCACCTTCATTCTGGAGTGTCGCTCGCTGCTGGAGATGTTTTCCGACTTCATGTCACACACGGACGCGTTCCTCGCTGTGGCGCGGGGCGCGACCTCAGAGGAGCGCATGTGTCTACTGCTGCAGTACTACCTCTCTTCCTTCCACGAGGGCCGTAAGGGTGCCGTTGCCAAGAAGCCCTACAACCCCATAATCGGCGAAGCTTTCCGATGCTCGTGGCTCGTGCCGCGTATCTTGGTGACGGCAAAAAGTCGCAAGGAATTCGGTCCTGGCTCTATGAAGAACTCTCCTGCGTGTGAAACGGAGGCGGACTTTAGTTCAGGGGAGGAGTCCCAGCCGAGGTCAGGCGTGGGATTCCGCAACAGGCAGGCAGAAGGAGCTGGTGCCAGAGAAGACGGGTGCTACCGTGTTTGGTTCGTGGCAGAGCAGGTGTCTCACAACCCACCCGTATCGGCCTTTTACGTGGAGTGCGCGGAGCTGGGAATGTGCCTCAACGTACACGTGTGGACCAAGAGCAAGTTCCTGGGCATGTCTGTGGGCGTCGCCATGGTTGGGGAGGGTAAGATATTATATTACCAACGCAATGTTGCTGTCATTTTGAATTATGTAATTTGGCTAGTACAGTATTGCCATCACTCAGAGTGTTCCATGAAAGGTGGTTATAGTGATAGCATAGCCAATATCCAAACTTAGATGAAATAGTATTTAAAATTAAATCACAATAATGCTGCAACAAACGTTTGCTTTTTGTCACTCGAGTTCTTTTAACATAATATAAATTAATTGTCTTGGATTGTGTAAATAGAATGCATCTAGGTATATTACATCGAAGATGCACGAGTATTTGTGCAGTCTAATTGAGATCTCATCTCATCTCATTATCTGAAACCACTTAATCCTATATAGGGTCACGGTGAGTCGGAGCCTATCCCGGAAACACAGGGCGTAAGGCAGGAATACACCCGACGATGGGACGCCAGTCCATCGCTGGGCATTGCGGGACAATTTTAGTCTGCGAGCCAATCAACCTATCCAGGAGCATGCTTTTGGACTGTGGGAGGAAACCGGAGTACCCGGCGAAAACCCACGCGGACACGGGGAGAGCATGCAAACGCCACACAGAAAGGCACCCGAGACGAGAGATTCGAACCCGGGACCTTCTTGCTGTGAGGCGTCAGCGCTAACCACTGGGCCACCGCGCCGCCCTCTAATTGAGATGTTTATGGAAAATCATAAGCATGAGGTACTGCTGTACATCTTTCACACTGTAGACAGTTACAAAGCAAGTTGTGTATGAAGACGAACACTGCGTTTTAGTTGTAAACTATGCCAGTCTGGTTCATTTTATCGGGATGCCTTGATGCCTTCCCTTGCTATCACCCACTAACAGCAGTGTGATCTTCAGGTGGCACAGTTGTAAGGTCCTGCTCAAGGGAGTTCGATTTCTGCCCCGAGCACCTTTCTGTCCATAATTCGTGTGTTCTTCTCCTGTTCTGCATGGGTTGTCGCTGGGTTCTGAAATATCTTCCCACAACTAAGATTTAACCACTCAGTAATTGGCCAATACTATCATAATATACGAGTATAGCGGTGCATTGTCAGGTAGGTTGGCACCAGCTGACTGTGTGGCTGCCTCCTCCCCACCTCTGTAGTTTCCTGCAGCACCTTTGGGCTTCTGCTTGAGAGGTGCTACAATATGCAAATGTAACAAAGTATTATTATTGTTATCTTCACAGGGAGGTTGTGGCTACGGGAACATGCTGAGGAGTACGTGTTCACACTGCCGAGCGGATACGCCCGCTCCATTATCACCGTACCCTGGGTGGAGCTAGGAGGGAAGGTGTCCATCACCTGTGCCCGCACTTGCCTCACTGCCTTTGTTACCTTCCATACCAAGCCCTTCTACGGCGGCAAACTGCACAGGTGATAAGGGCAGTAGGATACGTAGAGAGTATGAGTTAGACTTGGGCGACACAATTGATGAAGAATATTAGGATGCACCGGTATATAATGATGTGTAAGTAACAGGTGGAAATAACATGTGTGGGTAATGGCTCATAGTAATCTGTGACTGGAGATTTGTTTAATAGCCATTTAATGTGTTAGTAATTGAGATAATTGTACTTAGAGCAGTGCTAAACATTTAAACTAAAGATCATTGTTCAGGGCCCCACCCTGGAGCCAGGCCCGGGGTTGGGGCTCGCAGGCAAGTGCCTGGTG
>JAZEWT010000001.1:40175517-40204511 GCA_036362905.1 Mordacia mordax
GCTCCGGCTTCACCGTGACCCTGTAAAGGACTAAGCGGTTTCAGACAATGAGATGAGATGTTCATTAATACAGCAAAAAGTACCCAGTGAGCTTGCAAGCTCTAGATGCGGGATTCCTGCGACGCAACAAACGTTCGAACTGACCGACGCAGCAACACGCATAACCAAAGAACAACATAAACTTACAACCATAAACCGTGCAAAAATTACCGGTTCAGCTTGTTTAATTTCTCTCTTCAAGGTGCCGATCATGCTGGCCGCCCCGCGTACGAACATCTACAAGACGGCGGGAGGGCGAGCGAGACACTGGGCAGACTTGTACGCTATCTGGCCACGAGTGACCAAAAACCGCGGCTCTACAGAAGCAGACCTTGACAATGCAGTATTCACCTCTCACGCCTTCACAAATGCATGCAGCCCGTGCAAGTAAATATTTTTTTTTCTTCTTCCTGATGTGGCAAATGCATACTTTGTAGAAAAGCACGTAATTATGTTTCCTCTTTCTGTACGTTGGTTGACATCTGTTGTTTGGATCATGCCTTTGTTTTCAAGAGTATATTATGGCTTTTGTATTTGTGGGACGATGTGCATTGACATGCCATTTGCTTTTCACGATGATTCTCAACAATTGTTTATTTTCTTATACATGGTGTCTTGTTATTTCAACGTATGTGGATTTGTCTTAATGGAGGTTTTCGCAGTTCGATGTATGAAATTTGTTCTTGAGCACTGCTCTTTCGAGATAGCTGTGGTGAGCGTTCCTCTGCTCTCCTTCGCGACGTTTTACCTTCCACGTTTATTCACATCATCACGTCTCCAACGTGGAAGGTGAAACGTCGTGAAGGAGAGAGGAGGAACGCTCGCCATGACTCTCCCTGTAAAAAGAGGCTCTTAGCATTTCCCATGTGAGTTTAACTTTTTTCAAAATTAAAGTTCGTCTTGTAATAATTCAGTCAAGAATAGTGCAACAGTAAAAATGCTACTGGTACAACTTTAATTCACAATAATATTTTTTTATATTCAGAGTTAATATTTCTCATCTCATTATCTGAAACCGCTTAATCCTATATAGGGTCACGGTGAAGCCGGAGCCTATCCCGGAAACATAGGGCGTAAGGCAGGAATACACCCGACGACGGGACGCCGGTCCATCGCCGGGCATTGCGGGCCAATTTTAGTCTGCGAGCCAATCAACCTATCCAGGAGCATGCTTTTGGACTGTGGGAGGAAACCGGAGTACCCGGCGAAAACCCACGCGGACACGGGGAGAGCATGCAAACTCCACACAGAAAGGCACCCGAGACGAGAGATTCGAACCCGGGACCTTCTTGCTGTGAGGCGTCAGCGCTAACCACTGCGCCACCGCGCCGCCCCGAGAGTTAATATTTTCTGGATTCAATGTGCAATGCCTTGTACAACACTCAGCACCTTGGGACAAAACCTGTTATTTGCTGGAGCGTAGCACATTGAAAACAGATGTCTTCGTGACGTAAAGTTAAAATGCTCCCATAGACATTTTGCACATTTTCAACAGTGACGCTAAACGCATGTGACTGGCTTGATGAATATATGCTCTGTGTGTTTGGATCAGGACGAAGGTTTTCAAACTCCAGGATTGAGCCAACTCGGCACTTAGTGCTGAGTCACAGGCTTGTTGCACGAGCCACTGTCATTTATAAAGTACACGTTGCGGTAACAATGTGCATCGTCCACTCTAGAGTGCGCATCAAGTACCACCTGCCATTATCTACAAAAAAAAACACATTGTGTGGCAATGTCATAGCTGAAATTCCATTATTTAAAAAAATGTTTGAATAAAAATAAGTTGCGATATGAGCTAGTGCTTATGAAACTGATCTGCTAACTAACAATTAATAATATTAATCTTAATCACCGATGATTGCTTCTAAAAGCAGCGCTTTCGGGATAGCCGCGTCGATCGCTCCTCCTCTCTCCTTTGCGACGTTTTGCTTCCCACGATGGAGGTATCTTCAGAACGCGGCTATCCCGAAAGAGCAGCTTTTGGAAGCAATCATCATGCATGGAGCCGTGATAATCTACATCAGTACAATCTTAATGATCGACGGGTCTATCCTGCAAAAGAGACATTGTTTTGTACAGGCTCGTTAACTGACTCTGAGGCTGTTTTTTATTCACTATACTTATAGAGAAGAGACAGTCAATATGAGCCTGGGGCAGTATTAATCTGTCCTTCACAGCCGTCAGCTAATGTTGAACTTTCACATTTTCTATGGCAGGGGACAAGTCACTGCATAGGGAAGCTACAGATCACGTTTCCTCAGAATGGTACTCGTTTTATCAGCTCTGGAAGGACCCCCAACTGAGATGTGAACTCAAATTGCAAGCTAAGCACTCTACTGCTACCCCATCCAGCCAGACTAACATCAAGAGTGATACGTTTAAAATATTGCTGAGTTGATAAATCATGTATATCTGTTCTGTGCCAAGACGTAACAACTGGACTTTGAGACTGTACCATTAAACTCGTCGTATGTATGTAAGGTAATAGATGCTTCATAGAATTCCCTGCTGTATGTTAAGGAATATAAGCGACTGAGCAAAGCATAAAAGAATTCCAGCCAAGTTTGTTCATTTGCTGACAGAATAATAAACATGCCACTGGAACGCAAACTAATTGGTTATCCTATCTTGAATGTGACGATGCATGAAGGCAACGCTGGATTGTCCTGAGAGGAGGAAATGTGAGTAAATAGTGCCAGGGTCAGTTGAGCGAGAGCACTCCCGTGTGACCATTGTGGTAGCTGTGGATCTTGTTTAGCATTTTACTACAGAGCCCATGTGCAGTGTTTCTAAAAATAAAGTGGATCGTCCACACGCAGACTCCTGAATTGAGAAATGTCCACGACCAATGTGCTTCGCAGTCAGACTGGCATCGATAATGGCTTCCAAATCGAGGCTTCAGACTTTATGTAAATATCCCCAGGGAGGGCCATTGTCCCTCAAGCTGGCATTTATTGAATGCACCACTGATACAATTTTAAATTCGAATGTGAACTTTAAATGAATTGTAATATGACCATTTGCCATTATTGTGACTTAAAAACCTTCACACAATGTGCAATTGCGTGCTTGAAATGCGTTAAGTTTATGCAATGGCCTTCAATTTACGATTTAATCATCGCAATGTTACAATATTATCCATGGGATTACTTACAATTTATACAGCAAGGCAGGCATTTTGAAGTCGAGTTGGCATAAATGAGCGTATTTAACTATTGTAGGGTTACAATCCAATTAACAACTACACAGAGCATTCTGTCCTGGCGGCTGCGTTGCATTACCTTGGAACGCCTCCTATTTGTGTTGTAGAGCAGCTGTTGGTATTAGATATTACAGAGACACCCATCCCTGAAAATCGCTTGCACGTGGATCTTTGTAGATGAACGTGGATAAAAAGTGTAATGTATCGCTATTTAACGCCTGTTACGTATAATAATAAAACGCGTGGATAATATAATGACTTTACCACGTGCGCCAAATTATCTTGATTCCAAAGAAACACAGATAATGAGACGTATTTTCTGTAAGATTCCTGTTTCCCATTAATAAGGCAAACGACACAGAGGGGGATCGCACCTCGCTGCTCTTCTCACCTCTGAATGAATGCACACTGAATTCATATTCTGTGCAACACCTGTTATCAGGCAAAAAATATGGATACAAATAAAATGTCCACATTACGAGCCGCAGACAATAGCAATAGATGATTATTTGAGCAGAGGTAACATACGTTTCACCGAATGTACACATGAGATTATTTAAAGGAAACACCGGCACGGGAATCTAACTGAACGTCGCAACTCTTTGCAGTTATGTTGCTGATTAGACTGGTGGCATGGTCGTTGAAGGTAAATAGATGTTTATCGTTACGGAAGAAAGTACCCAGTGAGCTTGCAAGCTCTAGATGCGGGATTGCTGTGATACAGCAAACGTTCAAATAGACCAGCGCAACAACACAAAGCTCAAAAAGTAAAAAAAAAACTTATTCCCAGCACCAATTTACGTAAAGATGAGACTCTAACGATAATCATAAAGTCAATGGTACCAACGCAAAATATGCTTTTTTCGTCATGAAAATATATATATCCCAATTTTGACATTAATTAATCGAGGTTAGGCATTGTAATTGACGTAGGATTTGTTGCACGATTGTCCCTGTAGCACATAACACTATGCATATGGTATTAAGAGAGACAAAACAGAATTTCCTGTTAAAGTGGTGTTTCGTCACAATCCCATTTCTTAGTTAATATTAATCAAATAGTTTTGTTGATCATTGTAACATTGCTTAGTGTTCAGCTCATTTTCGCAAATGTATTAAATCTACATTAAAATCCACGCATATGTGTTATGTGTTTTTAAACTGTTCCGTACGTACTTGAGCCAGTGTTTGTCATGACTTTCAACAGATTAAGAAATTGTACACTGATGCAGAATTTGGTACATGAGCTAAATTCTAA
The DNA here is from genome assembly GCA_036362905.1 of Mordacia mordax. Classification (NCBI taxonomy): domain Eukaryota; kingdom Metazoa; phylum Chordata; class Hyperoartia; order Petromyzontiformes; family Petromyzontidae; genus Mordacia; species Mordacia mordax. Next base: position 40,180,020 of record JAZEWT010000001.1, read on the forward strand.
TAACAGTGAACACGGTTGAGGTGTGCTGCTTGGATCGCATAGTAAACATGCAGGGCGGCATGGTGGCCCAGTGGGTAGCGCTGTCTCCTCACAGCAAGAAGTCCCGGGTTTGAATCTTGGCTCGAGTGCCTTTCTGTGTGGAGTTTGCATGTTTTCCCCCTGTTGGGGTGGGTTTTCGCTGGGCACTCCGGTTTCCTCCCACAGTCCAAAAAACATGCTGCTGCATAGGTTAATTGGCTTGCAGACTAACTTGCCCTCAGTGCCCGGTGATGGAATGGCGTCCCATATTGGGTATATCCCTGCCTTGCGCCCTGTGTCTGCCGGGATAGGCTCCGGCTCACCACGACCCTGTACAGGACTAAGCGGTCTCTGACAAGGAGATGAGATGAATATATATGGTGACCAGTAGGGTGGCCCAGTGGGTAGCGCTGTCGCCTCACAGCAAGAAACCCCGGGTTCGAATCTCGGCTCGGGTGCCTTTGTGTGTGGAGTTTGCGTGGCCTAACCCAAAAAAATATTTTACCAATACATGCACTTACTGATAAATTAATCCATTCAACGTTGGCTGCACAGAGACGTTTCCCTGTCCAAAGCCTGTTCAGCAAGGTCCACTCATGGCGTGGTGTGTTGGATCCAGGTGGACAGGCTGCAGGATCGCGATACGAAACTGGTTTGGTGGTGATTTTCTCTCCATTCCTCCTGCCAGGCCGCCTCTGCCAAGCGATTCTGGAGTGGCTGTTTGTGTCGCTGGAAAATGAAAAATGACGACGTGATTTACTTGAGGCATCTACAGACTCTTTACGGGTGCAAACAGCTATCAAGCACAAATGAGGATTGACGTTTGCGGCTCTTGCAGGCAGAATTTAGTGAAGATGACTCAATGCTGAACATAGCGTGTGGAAAATCATACTGGCATGTATACATACGTACATACCGAATATAATAATAATAATAATTGTATTTCTGGAGTGTTAAACACCCTGAGGTCACAAAGCATTGCACAGAGCTGTGGAGAGAAGGGCATGTCAGCAAGAATAACAACAACGACGTTTGAACGGCAAATCAACATCAATAATTTATTTTTCTCTTTTTTGTTACAATTCTAAGCTGTGGAGACAACGGCATGTCAACAACAATAACATTATCAGAGCAGTTTAATTGAGAGGCTAAAATTTAGAGAAGGGAATAAAATAAGCAATAAAAATAATTGTTAAACAAACGAAGCAAGGATGAAGTGTTTCCAAGCAGGCGAATGTCGGCAGAGAGCCATCATCCCAGCTCGACAGCAGTGAGCCGCATCAATAGTGCTAGCAAGAGGACTTCAAAGCCATACGGAACAAGTGAGTCTTGAGACGGGATTTGAAGATGCACAGAGACTCAGCTCACCGAATCTCCAATGGAAGGGCATTGCAGAGTTGTGGGATCAACGCACGAGACGGTTCAGTCACCCATAGAGTTGAGGTGTGATGTGGGCACATGCAACAAGCCGTATTGGAGGATCGAAGTAATCGTGTTAAGGAGGGTGCCTGAAGTAGGTCAAAGATGAATATCGGAGTAGCGCTAGTGAGAGCGTTGTAGGTGAAGAGGATCTTGAATTCAATCCTATATTTAACTAGTAGCCAGTGGAGCGTCACTTATACTGATGATATGTGATCGTGGATTGGTGTGTGAGTGAGGACTCTAGCAGCCGCATTCTGCACACGTTGGAGATGATTGATCAGGTAGACAGGGATGCCAGGGTGTAGTGCATTGCAATAATCGAATCGTGAAAGAGATGAAGATTTGTATTGGTTTCTCAGCATCAGAGGGTGACAGGATGTTTTCACAATCTGGCTAGAGTTCTGAGATGGAAATAGGCTACCTTAGTCACCTTGTTGATGTATGTCTCAAAGCTGAGCGAGGAATCAAGAGTCACTCCTAGACTCCCAACCTCCTTAGCAACTTCAGTGGTCTGGTTGTCAAGCATCAAATGGATAGTTTTAGCTTGGACAATTGGTGCAGGGTTCTGACAAGCCAAACTTCTGTTTTGTCGCCATTTAGTTTCAGGAAATTGCAATTGAGCCAGACCTTCACAGTTGACAGTGAGGACGACATGCAAAGACCAGACGCATTGATGGCTGGCATTGCGTGGCTATATATTTGAATGCTATCGGCATAGTAATGGTAGCTGAGATTGAGGCTGTGCAGGATATGGCCAAGAAGTTGTATGTAAATGCTGAAGAGGAGTGGGCCGAGAACTGAACCTTGAGGAACTCCAGACAAACAGGATGGATCTCTGAGTTTTGTCCTCCGAGGCTGAGAAACTGCTTTCGGTTGGAAAGGCAGGAGCTCATCCAATGCAGGGCGCAGCCAGAAACTCCTATACTCTCAAATCGCTCAAATAGCTTCGGGTGGTCAATGCAATCAAAGGCAGCGCTCAGGTCCAGGAGGACAAGAAAACTTTGCAAGTCGTCATCAGCAGCGACGAGTACGTCATTAACTACTTAGACCAGAGCAGTTTTTGTACTATGGCTGAATCTGAAACCAGATTGGAAGGGATCGAGGAGGTCATTGTTAAGGACGTGTTTCTGGACTTGCACGGCTAATACATGTTCAAGGACCTTAGAGAGGAATTGTAGATTTGAGATGGGGTGATAATTATCAGGGATTTTGCAAACGAGGCCAGGTTTTTTTAAAAGCGAAGGTGTAACTGCAGCACATTTGAATAGTGGTGGAACGATGCCAGAGAGAAGTGAATAATAGAAGAGATTAGTATCGAAAGTGGCAAGGGATTTCAAATTTGCCGGATGAGTTTGGATGGAAGGGGACCAGGGAACAGTTTGTAGGCTAAGATCTGGTAACTTAATGAAGAGACATCGGATTCCGTTAACTCGTAAAATTCCAGGAGTTTCGAGATCAAGGTAGGGGTGGCAGGATTTGTTGAGGTATTGGTCAGTGAATAAGGTTGGGCTTCGTTGTTTTCTAAGAAAAACTGAATCGACTGATCCATCTGATTTTTATTAATGAAGAGAGGTGAGGGTGAGTGACTGGCCGGATGAAGGAGTTGATTTATGGTAAAGAAAATTATCTTGGGTTTGTCGCAGGTATCAATCAGAATGCTGGAAACGTGGTTGATAAGGTCGCAGTCAAGTGCCTTTTCGGTAACGGTTAAGCTGGTGCTTAAAGATTTGAGTGAAAACAGTAAGGCTAGATTATCTCCAAGTCAGTTCAGCCCTACGTGCATTCGCCTTGAGATCCCAGAGTTCAGCAGTATACCAGGGGGATGGTTTTCCGCCAGAGACATAGCATGATTTTAATGCGGCCAAATTATCAGGTATGCTTGATAGCAGGCTGTTGTAAGTTTCTACTGTCACGTCAGAGGGAGAGTGAGCTGAGGCAGAGAGTGATGAACTGTTTATTACCGTGGTGAATCTGTCTGGAGTGAGGGTATTAAGGTTTCAAAATTGCATTTGGCACTTGGTGAGGGAAATTGGAGGCGGTACCTGAAGATCAAACCACACAACGCAATGATCAGACAAACCAGGATCAGTGACGGACAGGTTGGTTACCGATATGCCCCTTGAGCAAACCAAATCGAGAGTTTGGCTGAATCTGTGAGTGGCAGATATCACGTGTTAAATGAAGCCAAATGAGTTCAGATTGGCTATAAGATCCCTTGCAAGAGGGCTGTTTAGCGAGTCAAGATGGCTGTTGAAATTGCCATGTATCAGGATCTTCTGAGAACTGGAACACAGCATAGAAAGCAGCTCAGGCAGTTCATTGACAAAATAAGTGGAGTCTCCAGGTGGGTGGGAGAGCAGCACCAACTTCACAGATTGAGCTTACCTCCAATCCAGAGACATATGCTCGAATGCATGGAAGGTTTGCGAGAGAATCGGTTGGATGTCAGCAGTAACACGGTGGAGAACTGCAAGGCTGCCACCGCGACCATGGAAACGAGCTTTCTGATGGAGCCTGATTCAATGTGAGAAAATTATCTTGATGGTGCCAGATCTCTGTTAGGCAGTGCAGGTTCAGACTGTTGTCCGAGATCAGATTAGCAAAGAGTGGGGCTGTATTGGTGTTCAGAGAGAGCACATTGAGCCAGGCAAAGTTGGTTTCAGTTGCATACAATGCGCATGCTGAAGGGGCGCCAACCAGAAGTTATTTCCACAAGCAACGTCGAGCTGCACATGGTCTAACGTGTTACTTCCTCTGCAGCCAATATGTAGGACATAATACAGGGATGGGGGGGGGGAGCTACCAAAATTATTCGTAGGCAGGTTAATTGGATTTGTGTAGCCAGCACCCCGATGGATGTAACAAGGGTGGCGACGTATTATCAGCTCTTACGGAAAATGGCCAGAAGGTTGGGGGTGGAGGGAACTAATAGAGGACACAAGCTCAGGAGAGCTGCGCGTGTGAAGGTGATCATGATGAATAGGGGCTGGAGCCCCTAGCGGTTGACACAGGGTGCAAGGTGGGGCCACACCCATGATGCGACACCAGCACATCACAGGGTATATCCCAGGGGGCGGGCAATATACATAGCACAAATTCCACACAGAAAACTAATATAAATTAAGAGAATAGAACTTCAGAAAGGTAACAATGATTAAACGATTAAACTCTTTCAACACACCAGATGGACTTGTAAAACTGGTTATCGGGCATATAAAACAGCTATACTGCACCCGCTAGTTGCCAGCTGTAAAGGAGATGATGACGAAAGGTAAATGATGGAGGATGAGGTGAGGTAGATGATGATGATGTTCGTGGAGTTGTGCAATGCGTTGAGTGAGGTGCGGGTACTTGGTATTAGCGGCGTGGACTGTACAACAGCAGCAAGATGGGAGGTGGCGAGGCAATGGCAAGGCTTCACTTACTCCGAGTTTGGCAATCTTAACGTCGCAGAGCACGTAGAAAAACCCATGATCCGGCGGTGTCTGTACGCCTGGATTCTCCATGATTCATCGCTGTTTGTACTTTAGTTTGATTCGCGAACTAGGATTGGGGACGACTATGAACAGAACGAACCACAATGCCTGTGCACACGTATAAAACAGCAAAGGGTCTTTACTGCCTGCACATTAGGCAGTGCTCATTTACCACAACGACTGTAAGATTGTCCATTGTTAACAGCGAAATACGACATAGCACATTTGGGAAAATGGCCAAACCCTTACACACACAAGTGTGCTACGCAGAACAAATAATAACTCGTTATCCTGAAAGAAGAATCCAATTCCTGATGTTTGCTCATCCGAGTCTACACTTGAACCAAGAGTGCGAATCACACAATTTTCTCTCCAACAGAATAGGACTGCCGTATGGCAGTTATTTGCCCCGCATGGCTCCACTAAAATCACACGTTGTGCTGATGTAGATTTTACTGGCTCGTGCTTGATGATTGCTTTCCAAAGATGCTCTTTCGGGATAGCAGTGTCGAGCGCTCCCCATTTCCCGTTTGCGATGTTTTGCCTCTCAATACGTCTGAGGATGTTTCCAACGTGGGAGATGAAACACCGCGAATGAGAGAGGAAGAGCGTTTGACACCGCAATTCCGAAAGAACAGCTTTGGAAAGCAATCATCAATGTAATGATGTAGGTTTTCACGGCTCGATGCATGATGATTGCTTTGAAAAGCTGCTCTCTCGGGACAGCCGCGTCGATCGCTTCCTCTCCTCTCCTCGCGACATTTCGCCTCACACATACTAATGGTATTTCCCAATAGAATCAGTATGTTCCCATTGGAATCGATTTTGATGAGATACGAGTACTAGCAGCCATCCGCCATAAAGGTCCAAGATTAATTCGTGAATTAATTAAGATTCACAAGACAAAAATGACAATGAACCACAAACAAGAAATGAATATAAAGCTTAGCCAAACCTGGAGGCTAGTCATTAAAATCAGTAATGCACAGATATAGAGCTATGGGGTGTGGACATCAGAGGGGGATCACAAGGTGTGTGGGAGGTTCTTTCATGAGATGCAAATTAGGGGACGAGCCACAGACAAAGCAGGAGGGGGTTATCGCAGTTCCAGGGTGTGAATAGGACAAGAAGATTAGTGTTAATGTGATTCAGATGTAGACTCCATACAACAAAAATTACTCGACACATACAGAGTACCCATATATTTATATAGGAGCAACAGGCACTACACACACATACTGCGCCTGAGGATGCCTCCAACGTGTGAGGCGAAACGTCGTGAGGAGAGGAGAGGAAGTGAACGACGCGGCTGTCCAGAGAGAGCAGCTTTTTGAAGCAATCATCAAGCAATCATCCGTCACACTTTCTTGCCAGGGCCTGCGTATTGATTCGTTTGACAGTACAGTTTAGCTATCTATCTATTTAATGTACCAGTTAAATAACATATGTCGTGATCATTTAATATTTATAATAATATTTCCACTTCTGGAGCGCCTTTCACCCGAGGGTCACAAAGCGTTGCACAAAGTTGTGGAGAGAACGGCATGTCCGCAACATCTTTTTTTCGGCATCGGCAGCATCGTGCTGCTTCAACTCTCAACAATCACTTACGTGACCCCGTGACCCTCTCCGGCCGCTGGGTTACGGGTCGTCACAGACACAGATGGGTAAGCGGTGTGTGTATGCAGTATATATATAATAATGTATGCTTGTTGATTTTTCTTCGATAGCATGCATGAATTATTTGCCAACTTTTTCCAACAGTTTTGCTATCACACCTGGATGCCTTGGAGAATCCTGAAAACATATTATGACTCAATTGTTATTGTTATTGCCATGAACTATTCTTGAAACCCTCAATAATTTATGTGCATCTGTTAACATTTATGTTCCCGTTAGTGCGATATGTGGCATTTTTAAATTGAGTTTTCACACAAAATGCTCGAGGTTAAACTTTAAACTTCATTCAGCTCTGTAACATTGCCCTTTAGCAAGGGCACCCCAGTGCACGTTGATGTATTACTAAATATATTATGGGATGGATGAGGGTAGAAAGTTCTGACTGTGAATTATGCGAACTTCATAATGGCCCAGTTAACTTCTAAAATATAAAAAACAATGTTTGCTTTAGGTAAAGGAGCAGCTCTCTAATTGCTTGCTCACATCACTGCTAGCAGAAGAGCCTTCACTTAACGGAGCTCCAGAATACCCTTCTGGAGGATTTGTTCGGTATAGTCTTCTACATCGGCCAGACATCTTGGGCGAGGTGGAAATATCAACACTTTACCCTGCCACATATAACCTGAAAACCCGTACACACCGATGGGTGGATAGGAGCGTGTGGGTTTCATGAACGTGCTCAGTGTTTGAACTACTGCACTGGAAAGCTGTACCCACGACCTCTGCATTGCCAATCTGCTGTGATGACTAATTATTGTACGCTGTGGCAGCTTTCTCATTCCACTCCACTGGTAATGTCATTGCTCTACATTCGCAAAATACTTGTGACCCTTAAGTGAAAGGTACTTCAGAAATGCAAATATTATTACTCATGCACAAAATCTAAATCATGAAAGTCCGCAGTGCTTAGAGGCATGTCCTCTCTGTTTTACATTCAGACATATTTTGGAAACAGGTTTTTTTTAAATGATAATCATATTTGCATTTCTAGAGCGCTTTTCACCCGAGTGTCACAAAGCGATGTACAGAACTGTGGATAGAACGGCATTTCAACAACGACAGAGTCGATCAATTAAGTAAAATAATGACTATAAACCAATGATAGACATAAAATAACAGATTAAATAATTGTTGAATAGGGCGGCGCGGTGGCGCAGTGGTTAGCGCTGACGCCTCACAGCAAGAAGGTCCCGGGTTCGAGTCTCTCGGCTCCGGTGCCTTTCCGTGTGGAGTTTGCATGCTCTCTCCGTGTCCGCGTGGGTTTTCGCCGGGTACTCCGGTTTCCTCCCACAGTCCAAAAGCATGCTCCTGGATAGGTTGATTGGCTCGGAGACTAAAATTGTCCCGCAATGCCCGGCGATGGACCGGCGCCCCGTCGTCGGGTGTATTCCTGCCTTACGCCCTGTGTTTCCGGGATAGGCTCCGGCTCACCGTGACCCTATATAGGATTAAGCGGTTTCAGATAATGAGATGAGATGAGAGATAATTGTTGAATAATTCAAATAAGGAATAAGCGCCACTGAGTAGGCACAGGTCAACACCGAGCTATCATCCAAACATACAGCAGTGAGCAACATCAACAGTCCTGGCCAGAGGACTTCAAGGCCTCATGGAACAAGTCAGTCTTGAGACGAGATTTGAAGATGCCCAGGAACTCAGCTGACCAATTTCCAATGGAAGGGCGTTCTTGAGTCTGGGACGAGCACGTGAGAAGACTCTATCACCCATTGAACGGAGGTGTGTTTTGGGCATATGCAGCAAGCCCGTATTGGAGGATCGCAATTGTGTTGAGGAGGATGCCTGAAGTAGTTCACGGATGTATGTTAGAACAGTGCCAGTGACAGCCTTGTAGGCGAGAAGGAGGATCTTGAATTCAATCCTTTATTTAATCGGTAGCCAGTGTAGAGATACCAGTACTGGGGAAATGTGATCGTGAATGAGAGTGCAGGTGAGGACTCCAGCAGCTGAATTCTGTACACGTTGGAGAAGATTTATAACGTAGGCAGGGATGTCAAGGAGTAGTGCATTGCAATAAGCGATTCGTAAAGAGATGAAGATTTAGATAATCTTCTCAGCTTCGGAGGGTGAAAGGATGTTACACAGTCTAGCTATATTTCTGAGAAGGAAATATACTGCCTTCATCACTTTGTTGACTTGTGTCTCAAAGGTGAATGAGGAATAAAGGATCACTCCTAGACTCCGGACTGCCTTAGCAGCTTCGATGGTCTGGTTGTTAAGCATCAAATGGACAGGTTTAGCCTTGGACAGTTGGTGCGGGGTTCTGACAAGCAACATTTCTTTTTTGTCGCCATTTAGTTTTAGAAATTTGAATTGAGCCAGAACTTCAAAATTGACAGTGAAGTTTACATGCAAAAAGCAAATGCATTGATGGATGGCCTGGCGCGAATTAAAATTTGGATGTCATCGGTATATAGCGATGGTATCTTAGATTCAGGCTGTGCAGGATATGGCCAAGTAGTTGTAAGTAGATGGTGAAGATGAGTGGGCCGAGGACTGAACCCTGAGGGACTCCAGGGCTGACGAACTGATTCCGGTATTCTTTGATTTTAACATTAATAGCTAAAAACTATCTATTTTGATATGATAAGCATGTGCGTATCTTGCAACGGCATTCTCTGATGTTAAGGGTTATGAATGAAGTACAGTTAGTGAAAACCTTGCTGTTCCGGACGTGGAATGATTAGTGACATTTTTTAACATGGCATGACAAAATAATTCAGAAATGAGCTACCCTTGACAAGCTTCAGCACCATTATCAGTCTTCTATTTAAACTCTACAAAGGAAACTTGAATAACATAGATACAGCATGTGTGTCTTTTAGTTGGCAAACAATTGTTTTCTCACTCACGTAAGTTCGGTAAACACCCAGGTGCTAGCCTTGTACATTCACACTGCTTAACATTTCATTACAGCTTTGAATCAGTGATCATTGTAAGGCCATTAACATTACTTTAAAATTGCATAGCATTCACATATTTCGTTTCAGTAACTGCATCAACGTAATTGGTTGACAGATTAGCGTCACGTCGTATTGCATCATACAAGTAAGTGCCACATTGTAAGGTTGCAATCCTGCAGAGTCTTTTCAAGAACACCGTAGGAAAAGTACTTGTCAGTCACTCATTTGTTAGTTTTATATGTGAAGTAGGATAATTTATTCAGCTTTGTCGACGCAGTCATGTGTTAAGTTAAGGTAACTAGATTACCATTTTTCACTACAAAAATTGGCAAATCATTGGCGCAGTGCTTTACGCATTGTTTTTTAACAGTGTCACAATGAAGTCTTTATCAATATCCGCTTAATCCTGTATGGGATCGCGGCGGGGAGTGAATTTGGACAGTGGGACGAAACCGGAGTACCCAACAAAACCCACGCGAGCACGGTGAGAGAACACGCAAACTCCACACAGAAAGGCATCTGAGCCTGGAATCGAACCCGGGTATTCTTACTGTGAGGGGGGCAAGATACCCACTGCACCACCATGCCGCATTGTCATAATGATTCTGTAATTTGATGTTATTCTTAAAGTATTTATTTCAAATTGATATTTTCCAGTCTCTACGTACAAAATGCATTTATTAATTAAAATATGAAATACATTTTGTTGTATATAAGTTTTATTATAATTCGTATTGATTGTCTAAAATATTTAATTTTTAATACAGTGAACTTACTGATATAAAATGTATAAACCTGAAACAATGTTTATTGAAATGAGTTGTGGTCTAATTAGACAACCGTGGAAGAATGGAACATTAAGGATTGTTGCAACTATAATGGAAGAAAGTGCAGTTGGCACTGGATGGGTTCAAACTGCCCATTTCAGTTGAAAAGATGAATGGCTCCAATTTACTATGGAAATTATTGTTTACTCATGTAATTGTTTTTAAAGAAGCCGTTATTCGGGAGCAGAACAGATGTTTTCAATATTACATAAGCCCACTGGTTGATGGTGCAGTAATAATGCAAGACTACCACTCCACTGTGCGATGAAGAAGGGCCATTGCCCAATACCTTTCATATTATTCATTTTTCTTTTAGGACAGTGTTTCTGATAAATAGGCTGACATTTGCATTGTAACCACTGTCTGGGAATTACAGGAGAGCATTTTCAAATTAGCTGTGACATTAATGCTCCGCACCTCTGTCGCTATGCACACACAATGGGCCAGTCTCAGACGTTGGCAAACATCATAGAGTCATCAAACAATATGTTCCATTCTTGTGAATAGGTAAATTATCCAGATGCCGTGTGATCACCATTTCGTCGAGATGTGAATAGCAGATCGGAGGTTCTTTGGGGTAATCTTAAACGTAATTAAAAATATATATTATATTAGTATATATGTAAGGTCAGGAAGACCCCAGGTTCGATTCCTGGTAGTGGTGACTTTCTCTAATGAGTTTGCATGTTCTCCTGTCTACGTAGGTTTATGTTGGGTACTCCGGTTTTCTCCCACAGTCTAAAGACGAGGTTCATTGGCCTGAATAAATTCCCCCAGTGCCCTGTGAAGAACTAGCGTCCAATCCGTGGTATAGCTCTGCCTTGTGCCCTGTGTCTACTGGGATATGCTCTGGTTCACCAGCACCCTATGCACGGTTAAGTGGTACTGATTTTGAATTCATTAATATATAATGCAAAACGCTAACAATATTTGTGTACTATAGATTGAGATATATATATATTTAGCCTGCAAGAACAGTGTATTGGCTTGCTGGCATATCTATTGAAGTTCTATACAAAGTTTTCAAGTTTGCGCTCGAGTATATCTGAGCTATTATTTTCCAAATTACTTTGCTCAACGGTAAAAAAAAAAACAATTTATACAATAATGAATACGTATTTATCGCAGCCACCATGTTCCTCATCTTTTCTCATTATCTGAAACCGCTTAATCCTATTTAGGGTCACGGTGAGCTGGAGCCTATCCCGGAAACACAGGGTGTAAGGCAGGAATACACCCGACGACGGGACGCCAGTCCATCGCCAGGCATTGCGGGACAATTTTAGTCTGCGAGCCAATCAACCTATTCAGGAGCATGCTTTTGGACTGTGGGAGGAAACCGGAGTACCCGGCGAAAACCCACGCGGACACGGGGAGAGCATGCAAACTCCACACAGAAAGGCACCCGAGCCGAGAGATTCGAACCCGGGACATTCTTGCTGTGAGGCGTCAGCACTAACCACTGGGCCACCGCGCCGCCCCGCAGCCACCATGTTGTGTTACCATATGGCCATGCATTGTTACCATCCATATAAATATGCTAATCCTCTTGGTATAACACTTGTAGTGAAGTAATTTGAATGTGTTTTATTCAGACATACCAATGAGTGGTAGTGGCCTTTAGGACAACCTGTGGAAGCCTGTCACCAACTAGGTAAGGTCTGTGCTGATCGCTAGATGACGACGTACGTCGCCTCGTGGGGTGGTTGTGACGTTATGAAGGCTGGCAACAAATGAAAGACGAGGAAGTTATCGGTGACCTGTCGCATGCCTAGTGCAGTAATGTGGGGTAGTATATCTGGCCAGGGGGTTCAATGGTACAGCAAGGAGCTCACGACTGGAAGTTTGCGAGTCAATATTCTCATCGGGGGTTGACAGCCCTTCATGGCTCTGTTTTAGATAAAATAAATACCACTTTGTGAGGAAGTCAACGGTGGTCGTTTTGTGGATAGACTGAACCCCGTAATAGAAATGAGGAATATCCACCACGAGCTCAGGGCTATGAAGAGGAGACGATCACTGCCTCAATGTGCAACAGCCAGGAAAGTACTGACTATTGACTGAATAGTTAGCAATCGTGTATATTAATCATGTTCAATGCAAACAAAAGAAGAGTAGGAACACTGCCGAAACGTAATGTTCAGTGAGACATTTTCTGTCAGTTAAAATGAGGAAACCAATAATAGACAATATAATGACTGCTGTAGACAAGTCTCTCCAGTAGTTTTTAATTTTGGTATATTAATTAATTAGAAGGTAATGCCGTAAAAAATACACGGCATGAAAACATGTTTTTGAATGTTTATTTTTTTCACGCACTACCGAAACAACGCTTTTTAGAATTTGTAATGTGCTCATAAGCGTTAACAGCAATTGGTAGACTATCTTGCCACAACAGAGGGTTTTTATTTATTTAATCAGTTTAAAAACAGGGGCGGCGCGGTGGCCCAGTGGTTAGCGCTGTCGCCTCACAGCAAGAAGGTCCCGGGTTCGAATCTCTCGGCTCGGGTGCCTTTCTGTGTGGAGTTTGCATGTTCTCTCCCCGTGTCCGCGTGGGTTTTCGCCGGGCACTCCGGTTTCCTCCCACAGTCCAAAAAGCATGCTGCTACATAGGTTGATTTGCTCGCAGGCTAAATTGCCCCGCAGTGCCCGGCGATGGACTGGCGTCCCATCGTCGGTATATCCTTGCCTTGCGCCCTGTGTCTGCCGGGATAGGCTCCCGCTTCACCGTGACCCTGTATCGGACTAAGCGGTTTCAGACAATGAGATGAGATGAGTTTAAAAACAATAACACTTCCTAACCCTTCACCTCCTCCTCCCTCGAGTGCAGCCGCTGAGTGTAAATGCATTTGGCAGGGAGCGGTGCAGATGCACGTACTTTAAAGATCTCTGTAATAGCCTCCCAGTGAGGTTACGGCCGATAGGGGTCACGCATCGATCAGGTGGTTTATGAGTCATTGCTAAGTGACAGGAAACCCTCACTTGCAGCCTAGACTTGTTATAACGGGGCTCATTAGAGCGGAACAGAGACAATTATCCTGCGTTCATGGGTCATTCAGAGTCACTGCTGAGTTCAAATGTTTCGCAGATGAAACTTGATTCGGTAACATTGCGCACATTAATCACGTAATGCAGAAAAGAGTTATCACATCACGCGTATTAAGCAATGGTAATGTTACAACGTGAGCCTTTGTGTAACGTGTTTCAATGACTTAAAGAATTATAATATTCTAATTGGAGTGTTTTGCCCGTCTTGCGTTGGAGCAGTATCCAGTAGATGTTGGTTGTGGCACAGTTATACGTCAGTAAAAAAATGTAACGGTAAAATGTAAGTGGTAATTATTAGTAGTTGCATTGATTTATCGACCGCATCTTGCCATAATCATCAAGAAACAACGAGAAGGCACTAGTTTCATTACTAATGCAGGTAATGTCAATACATGCACAATTGTCATATACGTGTATGCAAAACATATCCTCCGTATAGCCTTAAAAGGCTGTACGGTCAAGTGCTGTTTGCGAGCACCTATAAAGGTCGGCATGACACGTGAAGGGGGTGGGTGGCGAGCACCACGCCTGGCCGCTTTTGCACGAGCTACTCATTTCAGGCTGAGTAAACCTAGGGGAAGCCCAGGATCGGTTCGTTACCGATGTCGGCCGTGAGGGGCATTCGAATTCGGGTCGTCGGGTTTCCAGCTCAGCGCGCTAACGACTGAGCCACCGCTCCCCGCAGTGTAAACACTCACATGTCCATATGGCAAGGGACAAATTCTAAGACGAAAATAGCATTTGTAAAAATAACAATATTTACACTTCTAGAGTGCTTTTCACCAGAGGGTCACAAAGCGCTGCACAGAGCTGTGGAGAGAACGGCACATCAACATCATCTTTTTTTTTTTCACAGATCTGAGTTGTGGAGAGAATGGCATGTCAACAGCAACAACAACACCAGAGTAGATCAGTTAAAGTGAAATAATGGCTATAAATCAATGAAGGACATAAAATAATAAATTAAGAGTTTTTAAACAAATAAAGGAAGGAATAAGTGTTCCTGAGCAGGTGTAGGTCCACAGCGAGCCATCCACCAAGCACAACAGCGAACAGCATCAACAGTCCTAGCCAGAGAACTTCAATTGTGCATCAAGCCCTCTGTTAACAGCACTGTGTAGCATTTAGGTGGAGCTAGCATCGACTTGGTCCTGAAATACCCAGGACTGAGAATGTTCACGCACAGGGGATTTAACTCGTTCCCTTGGCTAAATAACTTAAAATAGGCTATTCTGGGTGCAGTAGTGCTTGTGATTCGTGAGTCATCGCGAGTAATCTTCATCGTCACGGAAACGGAGACCATCACCGATGCAATTATGCAATTATAGCATTTGCAAGTTGTTTGCTGTTGCAGTTATATTGAATGGCCATCTTAATCATAACGAGAGTTATTTTAACCTGGCAACTGCACACACAATGCGCGTCTGCTGAATGCATGCTACCTTCATTCACTCTCAGTAAGTGCGGAATTCTGCAGAGGAGAGCCGGAGCGCATCCCGGCAAACAGAGGGCGCAAGGCAAGGCTGTACACTGGATGAGGCGCCAGTCCATCTCAGGGAACTGGAAGCAATTTAATCCGGCCAATTAATCTAGGTAGCATGTCTTTGGACTGTGGGAGGAAACTGGGGTACTCGACGAAAACCCACACGTGCAAAGTCCGCACAAAATGGCAAACTAACCGTAGTATATTGTACAACTTGCCCATTATTGCACACTCAGTCAATACAAACACAGCGTTTTTATGCAATGATTCGTGTAAACATAATGTAAGTTATGCATTCGAGGGGTATTTTAAATATATGAGAAAATTATGGTCAAACTATGTTCAGCGTATGCTCGATAAAGAGTCAGCTCTGAAACAATTTCATTGAATCTCTTAGAAGATTGGCGAGACCTTACGCAATGAACGGCTTCAAATGGAAAGCTAACCGGTCAGAGGACAAATTCTCAAAACATCGCGTTCATCTCAAAATTCCGAATCAAATTACCATTTAATTCCGAGCGGTTTCCTCGAGGTCCTTGCCCTGTCATGGCCACGGCGAATTTGTTGAATCCATTATCGCTGGCGTGGATGAATCGTGGGAACGGTCCTCTGTAGTACGTCAAGTTTCGGTAAGGCAGGGCGTTTCGGGAGCTTTAAATCTCAACCGCAACACAATACATTCTTGCAACACTCGCCCTAAATCTCTCCTGGTCTCTTTGTGGATCTTTTCGAAGACGGCAAAGGTTTCTCATTGCCTGGGGCAGCATCAAGGCCAGATGCGCCACATTACCATTATGGATTCCGTGAACGTGAGAAGCTACCCAACCTCTCCCCGGAGGTCGTGAAGGCGAGTGCTGATTGCGCTACGAAAGGATACTTCTGTAATTCTAGCAGTAACTTAGCGTGGATTCGTCTTCGACCGTGGAGTGTGATGAAAATGGAATTGAAGCCGTTAAATTTAATTCGAAACGGTGGCAATTAACCCTGCTGAGAGGGGCCACACAACATTGAGAAATTTAATCGCAAATCATTCCTACCGCTTAAAAGTTAAACTAGCATTAATCTGGCTGAGATTTGCCACACAGCGTTTATTAACCGCACGCATTACTTGTGTTTTTACAACGGAATAGATTTTAAATTCTCGATGCGCTACTGGATGAAGGATTTTCTTTAGCGACATCAGCACTCATTATCCCGCACTGCTACAATTTATCTCATGTGTACAATGAGCCTGTGTCACATGCACAGCTTTAAAACTTCCTTAAAACCTTATCTGTTTAGTTATCTCTTTATAAAGACAAAGACGGTAAATAGCAGCCAGTATTTTAAAGGGTTTGTTGAAACAATAGGAAGGTAAGGAGAAGATGAGTGTCGTGAAAAGTATAACATTTTTCTTTAAATCGTGGCTCTGGCATCTCGTGCCGTTTGGCCGAGGCTTTAAATTATTACATTTAACTGTGTGTCTGCCAGAGATACCAAAACCGTATACTCAATGCAAATGAGAATTGCGCTTGAGTTGCTCTTTTGAGATAGCCATGGCGAGCGTTCCTCCGCTGTCCTTCGAAAATCTCAAACGTCAATTAAGCAATGTCGTGTGGCAGTAGCTTGCACGTGCGATTAACAAGCGTCACATTTCATAGGGTTAGCTTATCAATAAGGCATTCAATACCGATAATAACAAGACAGACCAATCATCCAACAATGACAGTGACCTGCCTTCAGCACTTTGTGCCATGCTCGCTGCACTTTCAGTCTTAACTGTGCCATAAAATAGATTAAGACCGTCACACACGTGAGGCCAAAGCCCATCGATATCAGCTTGTGCTCACCATCACAGGGCAGCATGGTGGTGCAGTGATTAGTGATGCTGCCTTACAGCCAGAAACACATGGGTTCGATTCCAGGCTGGGGTAACTTTCTGTCGTGGAGTTTGCGTGTTCTCTTCCCGTGTCTGCGTGGATTTTCGCTAGGTACTGCAGTTCTCCAATTACATGTTTCTTGGGTTAATTGTCTCAACTAAATTGTCCCCGGTGCCCGGATATGTTGTTACTTGCTTACCCCTCAGTTAAAAAATGGATACGTAGGTCAACGGTTCCTTCCAGCTTAAATAAAAACTGACAGACTGATCACTACTCTCCCTGTGAGCCTTCGGTTCCTGGTGTCAGCAGACTTCTCAGGCGTCTGACTGTCTTCGCCAATAGAGGCGCCGACCGCGATGAATGAGACCGCGTTGCTATAGCGATCGGCAACGTTGGTGAGAGGGCTGTTTGTATGGGAGGTTGAGCAGGGTGAGGCTGGAAGGGTCAGGTCCGAGACACAACCGATTGTACTTGTGCCAAGGTTTTATTATTCGATTATTAAAGGACGTTCGTCAATGCACAACCGCAAAAGCGTCTGCGTCACCGTGACATGTTTGTCAGTGTCATGGCCAACTGTGCCCAACAGAGGGAAGACTGCATCTCTGTAAACGGCCCTTGGTGTTGGTTGCTGAGCTCCGCGGAGCCACAAATGCCAGCAGAGCTTCTACCCATGGGCCAATACTTAGCGAAATTCAAACTTATGTTATAACAATAATAATGATTGTATTTAAGAGAGCGCTTTCACCCGAGGGTCACAAAGCGCTGCACAGAGCTGCGGAGAGAACGGCATGTCAACAACAACGACATAAGAACGGAAAATCAGCAACAATTACGTGTTTTTTTCCGTGCAGTGTGTGTGTGTGTGTTTGTTAATTACATCTAAAGAATGCATGTTTGTTAAGATTACTGCTGTTACTTCGGTGTTCAATAAAACAATTGTACATGTACAGTTTTTAAGTATTTATTTCTGAAAAAAAGAGGCACATTATTTCCAGATGAAGGCTAATTTTGCATTTACTCAAGTGAATGTTTAATTCGTTGTATTCTCATCTCATTGTCAGAAACCGCTTAGTCCTGTACAGGTGAGCCGGAGCCTATTCCGGCAGACACAAGGCACAAGGCAGGGGTATACCTACGATGGGACGCCAGTCCATCACCGGGCACTGAGGGCAATTTAGTCTGCAAGCCAATTAACCTATGCAGCAGCATGTTTTTTGGACTGTAGGAGAAAACAGAAGTGCCCGGCGAAAACCCACGCCGACACAGGGAGAACATGCTAACTCCACATAGAGAAGCACCCGAGCCGAGATTCGAACCTGGGAGCTTTTTGCTGTGAGGCGACAGCGCTACCCACTGGGCTCCGTGCCGCCTTCGTTGTCGTATTGTCTTATTTAAACAATTTCATACACGACGGAGTGTAAAGCTACATTGGCCATAGGCTGAACCTAAACCAAACAACGGACTTCCTCATATATTCACACCTCCATAGGTATTTATCAAACAGGATGTGAGACAGCCTGGAGGTGAATAACGCAAAGCGAATCGACATCCTATACAACAGGCAAACTGCGCACAACTGCTCCAGGGTGGAGGCATCCAGTGATGGTTACAATCGTCAGGGTTGACAGCAAAGAAATCAGAGGATTCTCATCAATAACCATCTACACATTTTCGGACTGAAAAACCTCATAATTTGTTATTACAATGACTATGCTTGATCATTAAGGGGTCTTATGACTCATTTCAGGAGAGTCTTGCAAAGATGTTGCGGTGGTAGAAGGTTATGGTTGCGATGTACCGCGTATTCCAGTTGAGTAACTGTCACGGTCATTGGACACATTTAGATGATGACGCCGGCACAACACGGCCTACCTTTTACAAATAACGCTACCGGATCTTTAACGCTCACAGAGAAGCAGAGGGTATGTAGCATTTGTATGGTTACAACACCCACAATAATAACCAGAGCGGCCGCTGAATTAGAACTGTGAACATCTACCATTTGCTGGACCGGGTCACTACCCGGTCCGGAGTAAATGTCGATAAAGAACAGCATGAAGCAGGTGGCAAGAAAGAAACGCATTTTATCTCAAAATAGATTTAATCAAGGGTGGCGCGGTGGCGCAGTGGGTAGCGCTGCTGCCTCACAGCAAAAACGGCTAGGGTTCTGGTCCCGGCTCGGGTGAGTTTCTGTGTGGTGTTTACGTATTCTCTCTATCGGTGTCCACTTCGGATTTTGCCGGGTACTCCGTTTCCTCCCACCGTCCAAAGGCACGCTGCTGCCTTGGTTAATTGGCCTGCTAAGTATATTGCCCCAAAAATTATCCTGCAATGTACTGGCGTCACATCTGTAGTATAGCCCTGCATTGCACTCTGTGCCTGCCGAAATAGGCTCCATCGCCCTGCGACCCTGTCAGTGATTAAGCGGGTACTGATACTGAATGAAATTGGATATGGCCAGCATGAGTAATTTTTATTGCAACAAAGATGTAAATTTATTTGCAATAATAGCACATTTATCTATTACAACAGACACACAGCCAGCTGAAAAGAAAATGTACAATATGTAAAAAGAGCTTTATAAGTTTGCAAAGAAAATCAGTATCACTGAAACAGCAGCGTGGCTAAATGCACATAAAGACATTAGAGCACTAAATTGAAGGAGCCAAGAATGAATTCTGGTGATTTATTTATCATTGTCATTACCAACTGACTGAGACATTGCAAACAATAGAAAAGAGGATTTATGCGTTTTGTGGAACCCTTCTCAGAATACACTGGTTTAATCCATAGTCTATGCTGTTAAATTATTATTCACATGCAACAGAGGCCAAGCTGCAGGATGTAAATACCGCCGCCCCCTCCAACAACCCCTAACAAGCTGCCTTGCACATTGATATATTTACATTTCTCGAACGTTTTTCACCCGAGGGTCACAAAGCGCTGCACGGAGGTAGCTCAGGAGGTACCTCGGCCAAGGGTCTCAGTCAGCCCATGGCACCTGGAGTGCACGTGGCCTGGCACAGGAACCGTGGGGATGTCACCGCCACTTCATTGTGTTATTTTTGAGCGAATCAGTGAGCGTCGGGGGTCATCGCAAGCGGGCTTTTTAAGTATTTTAATTATAATTGTGGTGCTTTGCGTTTCACCTATTATTGCCATCACAAAGTTTCACACAAACGAGCGCTGACATCTGATTGTGGTCAAGCGCGATTTCAGAGTCCCGTTTAAATGTTGCAACCCAAGTGAGATGTGAGCTGTCTGCGCCACTACCACCTCGCCTAAAGTGCCGCATCCCACCGCGGACGAGAGTGGCAAAGCTCATCACTGAAGAGCGCCGGCGAGTAGAATGTGCCAAACAAACTCCTGGTAGAGGAGCCAACGTAGAAACGGATTCGATCTCCCTCGACAAATCTGAGGAGGCCCTCAACAGGCTCCGCAATCGGTCAGGGCTGATGCGCAAGCCTCCTCCATCGCTGGGCTATGAGAGACGAAGCCTGTGCGTGATCACTGCAAGCCTCAGGTCATCGGCCACGCCACCGACGCGTGCCCCGACAGAAGATTCGAAGGAGTGATCAAAGGGGCTCAGTGACCTCAATGCCACCACGTGGCTCTACTCACTTGACCGCGACTCGGCGTTTGGACACACCGTGCTCGGTGTGTATTGTGCAATGAACTGTCGTTTAAAGCAGTGTCACTCATTCTGGTCTGCTCATGCGTAAACGCACGCAGCTACAAATCAAAGTTTATTCTTCAATACAAATCGATGGTTCATTATTTAAACCACACCAAGGAGTGTTTGTGGACTGACGCGAGAAACTCGCACTGCATTCATCAGCAGCACTGCGTTTGAAGAGAGAAGAGATGTGCACTCTAATAGGCTGACGCTTCAGGCGATGGCCCTTCTTCAGGGCAAAGGGCAAGCGAGGCTGACTGACGTATTATTGGACTTAAGAAGCTCGCCCATTGTCCCAACTGCCGCGCTGTGAAGTTGATCCTGCGACCTCTGCATTGCAAGTCCAGCATGCGAGCCATTACCCCACCGCAGCAAGAATGCAGACAGGTACAGTAAAAACCTTGATTCAACGGACTTCGCAAGCAACGGACACTGTCTTCCGCATTGGGGAATGTGGAATAATGTGTTTTTTCATTGTAACGTTTTAATGGCTGTTATTATATATATGCTCACGGTGGCCTGAGATGTGACTTGCATACCCCTACTCGCTCGACAATTGTAAAACAGACCAATATAGCTCAACGGTGCTTTTCAACTTAAAATGTAAAAACCCTGACTATTAGTCGGTTACATCGAGGTTTTACTCCATATACGTACAGCATCTGTATCTAAAACGTGTGGCGGTGTCTACCCCGTATCCCATCGCACACCTTCACGTGCATCGCAACTCCGTTTTGAATCCACTCTACTTGGTACCCTGGCAGTGGGGGGGGGGCGTTTCTTTTTTTCTTTTTTACAAAAAACCCCGACTCCTCCCACTCCTTGGCCGCAGACGCATAGATTCTAAAACTCCCAAGAGACAAATATGTGAGCGGGCATCTGTCCCAGAGAGGCAAGACCCTCGTCAGAGTGACTCTGTGTGCACTCCTTCCCTCCCTCGGGAGTGTTATGTGTGCACATAACACTCTCCCCCGATATCAAACACCAGGCGCGTTCTTACAGAGCACACCCAGGGGACTAACACACCCATTCCCAAATACATGCAAAATAACGCATCACTGACAAGCGCGCATCACACCCCCTCACTCACCTGGCTGCAGGTAAGTGCGCTGTCTAACGCTCTAGACGCTTTGCAAAATACATCAGAGTTGCGCTAATGTTAGCAATGTCGCCGGTTGGAAAGTTTAAGTAATCAACTTCGCGATGAAATAAGTGAACAATTTTGCTCTCCCTGCCCTGAAGCAATAGGTTTTGCCGGAAAGGTTAACTTCTTATAGAGTATGCGTTATATAGATCAAGGCAGTTTTAATGCCAATATCGGTATTTTTTTACCAGCCTATAATAAGAGATATACTGCGAATTGAAATGTTCTTTCCAAAGCTGTGTTTTAGTGATAACCACTCCTCCTCTCTCCTTTGCGACATTTCGCCTCCTGTGTTGGAGGCATCCGCAGAGTGGGGAAGCGCACGGTTATCCTGAACTAAACAGCTTTGGAAAGCGATTCTGATCTATCGTGCAGTGAAACCCTACATCAGTACGTACCGCGATTTATTACTAACCACGTAAAGTCTTCATTATATCTTAAAATACATCGCTTGTAGAATAAGGGCAATGAAAGTTTGAAGAGCAGGGTTGTTAACGGTGGTGAGCGTTAATCTTTATGACGTGAATATGAAATGTTATGCAAAAATGTCTGTTTGAGTACTGCATTTCAGTGGTTAAACGTCTTCATTGTTTAACTTTTGTTTTTGTGAAATGTATGAGAAGTTTGTTTTAAAAAAAAAGACTTGCAGTTGGCTGTTGCAATAAGCGGTTTAAGTGGCATACCTCTGCAGATCGTGATGTCACGAGCTCAGCGTTTGGGTGTCTGGGCTGCCCCAAAGTATTTAAACGTGACTAGAGGACACCTACAAAATTTTGGGGGAGATAGCTCTCCGTATTTTTGTACTCCTGCTTCTATCACTTCAACAGGGTGACTTGTGGATTTGTATGGTGATGGTTCTCAAGATGAAACCAGCAAATACGCGGTAGAGTACTTACAGAACTTAATCGGACGCCTGCGATTGCTTCCAACGTGGGAGGTGAAACGTCGCGAAGGAGAGGGAAGGAGCGATCGACACGGCTATCCCGAAAGAGCAGCTTTTGGAAGCAAGCATCAATGAATGTTTGGATTGAGCATAGTGATAATGGATTAGAACACGTGTCATCAGGGACGAAGTGAGTGGAGGGGGGGCGGGCGAATGCCCTTGATTCTGTTGGGAATCTAAGAAAACAGGAACCGTCTCTAGGCGCCACGAGAGAATGTTCCTGGGACAAACAATTTCCAGTGTGTCTGTGCGCTGTTCTTCGCGATGCACAGCCGTTTATTACCATATGGCCCTGCAGTGGCTTACTGCTTGCAGATCAAGTACTGCGAGATTAACAACGTTTGATATGCTTTGTATGATTTTTAAGTCAGATGCTTTAAAAGCAATAATTAACCAGACTTATGCTACATGGTGTTGCTACGTAGCAAGACGAATAAAAGCAAAACAAATTGTCCATGTTGCACTATATCTCATCTCCTCAACTCATTGTCAGAAACAGCTTAGTCCTGTACAGGGTCGCGGTGAGCCGGAGCCTATCCCGGCAGACACAGGGCGCGAGGCAGGGATATACCCATGATGGGACGCCAATCCATCATCGGGCACTGCGGGCAATTTAGTCTGCAAGCCAATTAACCTATGCAGCAACATGTTTTTTTGACGGTGGGAGGAAACCGGAGTGCCCGGCGAAAACCCACGCGGACACGGGGAGAGCATGCAAACTCTACACAGAAAGGCACCCGAGACGAGATTCGAACTCGGGGCTTCTTGCCGTGAGGCGACAGCGCTATCCACTGGGCCACCCTGCCGCCTTTGCACTATATCACCATTTCATATAGAGATTGGTAACACCTGATGTAGCAAAGCTTTAGTCATGCCGATAATATTTATACATCTGAGAAGAGTGCATTATTTGACAACCCACTCGTTGTACTGACACAGGTTTTCACTGCTCGATGCATGATGTGTGCTTCCAAAAAGCTGTTCTTTCGGGATAGCCGTGTCGATCGCTCCCTCTCCTTTTCTCCTTCTCGCCATTTCGCCTCCCACGTTGGAGGCATCATCATGCTTCCTGTGACCCACTCGCTTCAAATGGCTATCACATAATTCACAGCGTTTGCATGCATGAAGAAATCGGAAGTAGCAAAGCGATGCCACCTCAGGTGGTAGCGACGAGTAACATGTTGTAGTGGCGACTCACGGTCGAATATTTTTGCAATGTCGTGCTCAATCTCGCAGACAGGCATCACGCGTGACCTGTGGGCAGTCACAGGCGCGTTTGATCCGGACCATAGTTGCCGAAGAGTTGTTGCAGATCACAGTGTTTAGTTCAACCAACTCAAGTCTCTAGGATGCCCATAGACTCCAGGCATCGTTCCACACTAACATTCTCAATTCCTCCCAGCATGCTAGCATGTCAACGCTTTAGAGGTGGGGTTTGTGGATGACAGATCAGCATGCGTGCCAAACTGCAACACGTAAGGCTGTGAGGTTGAATTTGGAAGGTGGTACACCGTGTGGGTTATTACAAGGTTCTGGACTCTGTTGCTCATGACTCGATGTATGGCCATTGCTTTGAATAGCTATACTTTCGGGATAGCCCTGTCGACATGACCATCCTAAAAGAATGGCTATTAATTGGTCTATTTGTATGGTTATGTGAGTATTTTCTCCTGGTAGCTTGGTTTCCAGCCATACACAAAGCACTCATTAAAGTAATAACCAAGCATCCCATGGGGACCTCGTTAATAGAGCACTGTGAATCAGCTTCGTCTCGTTTTGTAAATGTATTACCTAAAGCAATTCCCTTCTTGATGTTCTTTTGAATGAAGAGACACAACACAAAGTAACGAGATCTGCACATAGCCAAGAGGCTATGTAGCCAAGAGGCTATGTAGCCAAGAGGCTATGTGCAGCCAAGAGGCTATGTGCAGATCTCGTTACTTGATGAGCATCAGCAAGGACAGCCATACTATGAGTAATACATTTTACAAAGTT
>JAZEWT010000001.1:40205940-40217528 GCA_036362905.1 Mordacia mordax
AACTCCACACAGAAAGGCACCCGAGCCGAGAGATTCGAACCCGGGACCTTCTTGCTGTGAGGCGACAGCGCTAACCACTGGGCCACCGTGCCGCCCCGTATTTCGTATGATGTTTCATTTTTAAAGAGTTGCCTTGGATTACAACGGAATTCTTTGGTTTAGTTCCAACTGACCAATAGCTCATTGTCATGCAATGTGTTCTCGGCAAGGCAGACTTGGTCCTGAAAAAGTCAGAATTTTAAATTAAACTTCAACAGTGCAGAACATGATTTACTTTTATGTCGTTTAAAGTGATAAGACTTTAGTCTTAAATTAATGAATGGGTGGCTTCATAATATTTCCAGGCAAATATTTTTTTTCCCGAAATACCAAGTGACCGTTGGGCAAGGCTTAATTCGATCGACCATCCTTGCATCGACAACAACAAAAATCTGCTTGACGAGAGTGCAATCTGCAGCTTGCAACATCGTTTCCCATTGATCGTGCCACGCGAGATGGCGCGTGCCCGGTGGAGGTGGCCTTCCTGCTCGACAGCTCGGAGAGCGCCAAGGCGGCGACCCACGCCGAGGAGAAGAAGTTCGTGCTGGACTTCTCCGAGCGGCTCCAGAGGCAGCACGTGCCGGGCGAGCGCAAGGCGAGCTGGCGCATCGCCGTGATGCAGTACAGCAGCAGCGTGCGCGTGGAGCAGCGCTTCAGCGACTGGCGCAGCCCCGAGAATTTCCGCTCGCGCATCCAGCCCATGAGCTACATCGGCCACGGCACCTACACCACGTACGCCATCACCAACATGACGCAGCTGTTCCTCAGCGAGTCCAGGAGCAACGGCGTCATGATGGCCGTGCTGATGACGGACGGCGAGGCCCATCCACGCAACCCGGACATCGTGGCGGCGACCACCGACGCCAAGAATCAGGGAGTGAGGTTGTTCGTGGTCGGCCTTTCCGGCCTCGCCGAAGAGCCGGCCAACGCGGCCAAGCTGCGGCTGCTGGCCAGCGTCCCGGCCACACGCTACGTGCACAACATGCGCGACAGCGGCATCATGGACAAGCTGCTGAAGGAGATGGTAAGAGCCCTGTGCGTTTTACTGGCCGCACGGTGGCCCAGTCGGTAGCGCTGTCGCTTCACATCAAGAAGGTCCCGGGCTCGAATGTTGGCTCGGGTGCCTTCCTGTGTGGACGCTATGGGTACTTTTTGCCAGTATACAAATATAAGATTACAAAGGTTTTACCGTATCTGGCGATTATGCAGGTGTTAACATCTTAACACCTGCATAATTGGCGATTATGCACCACCTAAGCTAAAATGAACGCCGTTAGCTATTACCAGCATTGCAATGCGACCAATGGAATCTTTGTGAAGCAGTGATAAATCTTACAAAAGACTCACTGCTTCAAATCTGAAAACAATTGCAGTCATCGTCGAGCCTGATTTTCTGACGTCCTGAATAGCAGGCTGTCAGTCTCGGTGCCCGTGTGGAGCCTGAGTTGGAAAATGGCCTCAGGGTCAGCCTCACCACCTGAAGGGATGTTGTCGGTGGAGGAGGAGTTTGCGTGCCGTGATCTCCGCGCACGGTTTCACGGCCACGTTTACATTTCTCTCATACGTTTGGCACACGAAATTAATCAGTGTCACGTCAGACAGTGCACGTCTCATCAAAAAGGATAATTGATTAACCATTGTATTTTGTTTATATTTCAGTCCCTCTTGGCGTCAGAAGGGGTAAGTGTTTCATGCTTTGTGTTTTTACGAACGGCAGCCAGCCAGCGCTTCTCACAAATGCCATGTTTTCACTGCCAATTGTGACAATGTGCGAGCTTTCGGAGGCTTAATTTTACATCCAAATGAAATGCATGACTTCGCGTTCATCTGCAGTGTGCTGCCCCTGCCAAGTGCGCCTGTGAGAAGGGAGAACGTGGGCCTGCGGGGTTACCGGTGAGAACATGGTCGAACAATACATTGAGCTCGCCCAGAATGTCTGCGTTTGTGTTATTTCTGCGTCACTGTGGCCACGTAGAAGTTATTGTATTTTAATTTTACCTCGCCAAACCGGAATACTAAATTTGAAATCTTTCTCATACCGATGGGAACCAATTCCAAATCAGACGGGCAACAGTTTTTAAGCGTTTTGAGGTTGTTTTGTTTACTTAGCCACAACGATGATCTGTGGCAGGGTGGCGCAGTGGTAACATCTGTGCCTCACAGAAAGAATGGTCTTGCCCGAGCAGGTTCGATCCCTGCTTTGGACACCTTTCTGTGTGAAGTTTATGTATTCTCACCCTGTTCTGCGTGAGTTTCCTCCGGGCTTTCTGGTTGCCTCCCACAACTTAAAAAATACCAATTAAATGACTGATGACATCCTAATATAGAGGAAGCAGCGTGCGCCAATATGGCGCCGGCAAATGGCCTGGCTGCCTCCTCCACCTCTCTGTGCTTTCCTTGTGCCACTGAGTCGTTCTCTTGTCGAATGAATACCTATGGACTGTGCATGAATATGTGTGTGTTATAAATGCAAAATTATTATTATCCCTGAAATCCATTTTTGGGTCGGGTCACGTTGAAAATTATAAAATAGTGTCGTTTAACCCTCCACCACCCGACACGGCCAATCAGTAAGGGCTTGGCACGTGAACAAATAACCCCTTGCTGATTGGCTATGTCAGGTGGTGGAGGGTTGAACGACACTATTTTATAATTTTCTATGTGACCTGACCTAAAAATGGATTTCATCCATAATATTGGTCACGAAAGCCTTTGAATTAAAGTTATTATTATCCCGTTCATCCAGTTGCTCGACTGTTTTACGAGGGAGGTCCGTGATGCTGTTTAAGCACGGGTACAATAACTATTTTAAAAAAGAAGAAAACACCAATATCGCGGAGAACGAATACAGGAATATTGCGTAACTTAGAAACGAGGTATTTAATGGTCATGAACAAAACACACAAATAGAAAAATAAGAACATTGTAAGTATAGTGTGATTGAAAGAGGCGACAGCCAAAGTTAAGTGCATGAGTCCGTGCTCTGCTAGAATAGGTGTCTGTAGAGGATATCATAATTAAGCGATATATTTCCCAACAAACAATGGGTGTAATGTACCAGTGATTAAAAATGCAAGCTGGGGCACCAGCGTGTGTTGCAACATGGCAATGCCTGAACTTTACATACCTCCTATGTAGTAAAGAGCCGTATTGGCACTATGTGCTTTGGGAAATCATTTAAATAATAGTATTAATAACAGATATTTGTGCAGGTGCTGCGAAACTAAAACGTTTGTTGTCTTCTTTGAAGTTTCAGCCAAACGTGTTGCATTGGATACGTGGGAATAAATTTCGCAGGGAGCGCGAGTCTTGTCTGATTATTGTTTGGCTTTATGCCACATTGCCCTTGAGTGGAACTTATTCTGCTTGTCTGTTCCGAAAAGCAGACAGCCTTTCAGCAACCAGGTATTTGTGTGGTTTGGCAGACGATGCGCAGAGTCATGCAACTCATTTATAGCAATCAGGAGTAACTCAAACGGCGTTTTCACATTCAGTGGTTTCACAACTTGGCACCAATAGAAGGTTGAGTTTGGATGTTCTTCCACTCACGATAAAGGCTTCTGAAATTGAAAACTGCATTTTCGTTGGACGTAGTTGTCAGTGCTTATAGATTTTTTTTGTAGCGTTTAATTCATAATATGTACCAATGGCAACTATCGTTGCTGCTTATCTATTATTTTTCTCTGTGTGGTTTTTGAACAGACTTTTTACTGTTTTGGATTAAGGTATTAATTTAAGTCTATGTTGCACCATCAGTCATAATAGTCTAAAACCTCAAAATGAATTCTAACCTTTTAATTTGTATCTTTGAATTAATTGTAACAAAACAGGGCTCTTTAAGCATTGATTATGGCAGCACATTAGCTATTATTATTAATTACCTAGCAGCATTGCGCGAAGGGGGGGGGGTGGCCAGGTGGGTTTACAAAGGCACTAGATAAGAGAACGGTACAAATATCTATTTAACCTGGCACCTTATTAAAAGGAGGACTGTTTAAAAAATAATAAAAATTCATAATACAATCCATAACGTACTGTGCAATTTTTGCACTTGCTCATGGACAATACACAGATACGGAGACGGAGCGAGGAAACAGGAGGGCTGGTTCCTATATATTATTATCGGTTAATTAATTCGCTAGTGTTTTATTTTTGGTTGTGGGAGGAAACTGGAGCACCAGGAGGAAACCGGCGTAGAAGGGGGAAGAACTCACAAATTCCACACAAAAAAGCACCTGATGCAGACATTAAACTACCTTGGGCAGGCCTTTGTTTCTGTGAGGCATAGATATTTACCACTGCGCCACCCTGCCACCCAAGTTGAGGACTTTTAAAACCTCCGTGAGAGGTGTGAAATATGCTCTCCCTTCCTCTACCTACATTAGCCAGCATGGTGACTTATGGAAAAATCCTAAACCATCACCTTCAGTCCCCAGTAGCTCAGGATCCAATGTTCATGGTGTCATATGGAAAGGTACAGGAGAAGAAGCTGTTAGGCATCACTGGGTATTAACTGTACACCTTCTGTCTCTCACCATACAACTCGTGGATTTTGGTGACTAAAACCTTTATGAATGAGTCAGAACTAGACATACACACATATTCGCCTTCTCACATGCATATACATTGTTCACAAAGTAATGATGTGGGTTTTCACGGCTCAATGCATAATGATTGCTTCCAAAAGCTGCTCTTTCAGGATAGCTGCGTTGATCGCTCCCCCTTTCTCCTTCACGACGTTTCGCCTCTCACGTTGGAAGCATATTGAAGGCGTTCTCTGTGAAGACGCCTTCAGGCGCTGTGTGAAGATGCTTCCAATGTGTGAGGCGAAATGTCGCGAAGGAGAGAGGGGGAGCGATCGACGCTGTTATCCCGAAAGAGCAGTTTCTGGAAGCAATCATCATTGTTCACAAAGCCCAAAGTAAAATGAATGATGGGCATTTTAGGGGCCAATCAATGACATAAGCAAGCTGAGTTTGGGAAAGGCATTTGTACGATTAATCACGTGCACAGCATGAATCGGTTCGTAGAAAATATTAACTAATATTATGCACCATTTTTATAGACTTTGTAAAAGTATTTAAATCAGCGAGCTTAAATGCAGTTATCCAAGCTCTCACAAAGGTCTCTTGGGGCATTGCCATTGTCCAGCGGGAGGACGTTTGTCTCTTGCTTGTACAGGTTCGTGGTTTGAGTCCAGCTGGTCAGCGCTGGCTATTACTGCAGAGGCATCTCTGCTTCACAGAGGATGGTAAACTTTCCCTGATGTTGTTCAAAACAATTAGGCCATTCAGCACCAACACCATGGCCTGCATTCGAAAAATTACCTTTTATTTTACTGAACTCTTTTGAGCTTATGCACAGCTGCATCATTCACTCCTGGCAGACTATATTATCTGTGAAATAGTGCCTTTGTTGATGGCCCTGTGCTATTAGAATGTTGCAAATATGAAATCTACTAATTTATTATATCTGTTGTAACTACGACAAGGAAAAATGGTGAAAATCATGCCGCAGTTACGTTAATACTTCATGACGGAAGAAACAGCATACGAATGCCAAGAATAGTCTGAAAACGCACCCTCACCGAGGATAATTGCAGTAATATTAATGACAAGAACAGAAGTCAATTAGGAAACATTAGTTTAACCAATTCAAATCACAATAATTGGAGGGACAGAATGGGACAACGCAGCATAATGTTCATACCTGGACCAATTATTCAGACGCAAATCGGGGCAAAGTAATTGAGGGAGAACAGGAAGAAGTGTTTTTTGAATACTCAATCGCATGCATGGCATTTAATGACCAACGTGGCCGAGCCAGAACGTTTTTAATCAGTGCTGTGGCAGAATTATAGTTAAACTGTGCGCAAATGAAGCTTCACATATACATTCTTGGAATTACATTGAGAGACAGGAAAGGGTGTACATGGATCAGGGAACCATACTGCATTACATTCTTGCGTACAATACACCAACGCATGGTTAACTGAGCACCACTGTTCATTCGTTAAACATCAAGATATAAGATGTATTGAGTTCAATTAAACTGCGTAAAGTTATGATTACGTTATGCAAGTGATGTTGGCCGCATATTCAGAATGAACTTTATTGTATTGATAGGTGTGCGCGATCAGTCCTTGTCATGTTATGTCTGACAAAGATGGCTTAGTGGCTTTTGGGAGGATCATCCAGCAGACAGGGTGAAGTGGGTTAATGCTGCCTATGACGAGGCCCAGTAGAGCTCTTCACCTTCTCAAGGCCCTTCACATTCTCTGGTGAATTTAGATCCATAACTCATTAATAACTATGTAACTGGGTGATAACCAATTGAGATTCATACTCACTTAAAAAAAAATATCAGAATAACTGTAGTTATGCAGAATGTGCTCTATTCAATTTGCAACTTTTATTGAAATAGGGGTATTTTCCAACGTGTTGAATTTGTTAATGGGGTCTTTGGGTATCTGCTAATTGTGGGAATCTAACAGCTGTTAACATGGCTCATTGATAGCCTCACCACTCTGAAATGGTGCACAATATATGCTGTGTAGTGTACTCTAAAGCAATGGTTTGCATTCACTGATGCCAAAGTAAATGACAGCATAGCATATTGTACCTACTGATTGTGCTTAGTTAAATCCGTGACACGGGAGAGTAATGTTAAGGCGATCCTTGCTAGCAATTGTTACTGGCAAGCTATCATCTGGACAAATAGGATTGCTGCCACCGAAGTGTGCAATTGGGATGGAACCCTCCAATTACCTGACTTCGCGTAATTTCTATAGACCTATCAGTTTGTATCAAACACACTGTTCAACAAGTTCTGTTCTCATTGGCCAGATAAAACATTCTAACTCCATGTCATTGCTATTTTGAATTACAATAGTTGCCCATCGTAAATTAGTTAGTACAATTACCTGACACTACTTCCTTAAAATTGCTATAGTGCATCATAAAACGAGCTGAACCCAAACCATATATTTATAACATTATCATGATCTTGGCATTGTTAAAATGCAGTTTCCATCGTGGGTTTGGCGCTAAAGTCTTTTCACACTGCCCCAGACGCACACTAACATTGTGTTCACTGTTCTGCAGTGCGTGACAATGTGCTTTACAATTGTGTGTGTCCCGTGGGGATTTCGTAACATGCATGTCACAGTGAGCTGCAGGCGACATAACAGTGTCTCTTTTTTCCTATGTTTTTTTTATCCACTGACCGTCAGTGATGGCCATTGATGGATGGATGATTTGAC
Organism: Mordacia mordax; assembly: GCA_036362905.1. Taxonomy (NCBI): domain Eukaryota; kingdom Metazoa; phylum Chordata; class Hyperoartia; order Petromyzontiformes; family Petromyzontidae; genus Mordacia; species Mordacia mordax. The sequence continues at coordinate 40,213,241 of JAZEWT010000001.1, forward strand.
TTGAATCTGAGACGAGAAGGTTCTGTTCAATCCCATAGAAAATACTTTTGTGCATGTAATCTATTGCTGTAAAACTCTTAACAGCATTTATTACACACATTGGACAAAGTGGCCCACTGAATGTATTTAGGAATGTTTTTCAGAGCTGCTCTTTCGAGATAACAGTGTCACGTTTTCTTCTGCTCTCTAAAACTATATCCAAGTCAAACATCTTTATTTTCTGTGTTTAGTTTTTGCAAATATTAAAATGTTCATGTTAGCCTTACATGAAACTGCAAGGACCGGCTCAGATATAACTCGGAATCAATGTTTGTCAGATGGCCAATTTCATAGCGAAACACTGCATCAACGCTCAAGTAAACAAATTTATATTTAACAATGCAACTGTAAAACATCGATGTTTTTTTATTCAAGTGAATTAAATAGCGGAATAACACAACACACCAGCCATAGGTAATTTGAAATGGACCTCATTTGGTTCTGTTCACAACTATATGAAAAGGAGAGCCTAAAAAAGGGACAGTGTACAGGCGACAGCCTGGACTTAGATAATTTTAAAATTCCTGACTCTCGGTTTCCCTATTGAAGGGTCTCTGGCCCGAGGGGGCCTCATAAATCTGACAGCAGGCAAGGACGGCCTCACCCTGTCCACCCGATTCTCGCCGCCCTCCCGTCCTCCAGTTACGGCATGTAGTAACAAGACAGAGGAATGAGACGCATGATCGGACTCTCTATGAAAGAGAGGCCCTCATCTCCCCTCTGGAGCTGGTATAAATATATATTCATTGAAAAAATGCTACGTAAGATTTAAGTTGCTTTCCTACAAGTAGTTTTGAGATTAGTGAAAACATACTATAATAAGATGCTTTTATGCTCGTGTGCGTTTACTTGAAGACAAGCTGCAGACACAAACGTATATTCCATGTGCAGTTCTGGTTTAAAACACAGGTCTGGCAAAGATTTTAAAAGTATATAAAATAGTCTCTGCCAGAATACGGGGAGCAGATGCTCTGTTCAGAGTGAGTGGCTCAGTACCACTTGCAGTCGTTATCATAAGGTCATTCTGTTTTCACTAACTTCATATGTATTACTGCATATAATTCTTTAATATGTAAGTCCCTAACATAATTAACCTATTAAGTGTAGTCTTCAAAATCACGGTATGGCATGAGGTCAATATGGTCCTTTTTGTCTGTGGCACACACAACGCTTATATTTACGTATATTTATATAGATATGCACATGCAATGGTATTTTAATTTTAATTTGAGTATCCAGATGAAATACCAACTCATTTTTGTGTGGTTGTGGAACACTATTGGTGATGAAATAAATAACAGAATTTAAAACGTCTGTCCACGTACAAAATAAATATATTTTTGTTTTAGGGCCTATGACATTTCTAGATAATTGAGGTTCAAAGTGGTCCAAAATTTATTTGTTTAAACAAATGCTGTTGGATAATATTGGTCTGGAAAGCCTATTAGATGATGGAATGTATATATAACGTTTTTATATGGTGGGAGAAATGGAGTGTACCATTATATTTATTTATATAATTACAGGTCAAAATACTCTATTAAACAGAAGTCCCGTTGGAAACCATCTCTCAGAAAAATAATTAAGTTAACATAAATTCTCAAATAACAGAAAATGTCCGCCAATATATTGTAATTTAAAAAAATCAAGATTACATTAGCTACATATGTTTAACGTTTATTCTTTGGGATGACCATATGTTTTATTTGTATACGTATGAATACTTTGACATGATAGTCTTCCAACGTGATGCCACTGACATTCAACTATAATTACAGCTGTCACTGTTAAGTCATCTTGTCCATGTCTACCTCACAGAGGAGATATTCATACCTTGGTGCATTCCTAGCTGATGAAGCGAAGATTCTTGACCTGGCGGCATGAATGCGTTCTGGTGCAGTTCTGTCTCAGAGCATATTGAGGGATTTTTTTTTCTAGCATTGTTTCCTTTTCTGCAGGGCAAGCCAGGTGTTGCTGGTGAAGATGGAATACCCGGTGTTAAAGGCAGCAAGGTAGCAGAACACCATATCTGTTACTGTTACCATATTCAGCCAGTCTTGAAAAGCAATTTTCACCAAACAAGCCAGGGGTATGGGAATTATACTACTGCAGAGGTTTTCGTAGTTGCATTCTTTGGGTTATACCGCTTGTTGTTTGATGTCATATATGATGTTTCACTCCACGTACCCGGCAGCTTTAATTTGGCTCTTTAAGAAGCCTGTAAAGCCAACACACAGCACAATGATGTTGAAGTTTACAGGGCATGGGGGGGGTCAGCAGTCGTGATGGCTAAGGGAGGACGAAAGAGGTAATCACTGACTCGACACAGGATCTGGCTTTCGTCCATTCTCATAACGATGGTGAAGGTGTTGGGCAGTGAATGGGGCAGTCAGCTTCCTCCCAAACTCTCTATTGTTCTGCACCCATGCAATATATTTATGATACTGTATACATTCCGACTGGGATTAAAACTAAGGATCGCGAGGTTTTTTTGGCTAATAGCGTGAATGTTTGTTCTAACAGGGAGACGCGGGACTTAATGGAAGTCCAGGAGCCAGTGGGTTGGAGGTGAGTAGTAATCACCGCTGAGAGATCATGTGCTCTCCTGAAACCTCTTTGGATGAATTACTCACACGCACGTGTTAAAATTTCACCGTGGGCCACGCTGCCTATTCGAGGTGAGTGGTGTTTTCCTGGCACAAAAATGTAATTAGTGTTTTTTTTTTTACCAAAATATGTGTTTTGGCTATTTTTTTTTACCAAGGTCATCCATGGGTCATTCCATAGCAGCTGAAAACTGTCCTTGTGAAAACCAATATTGCATAAAGCAGGTTGAGCAAAGCACAATGCTTCCGGTGAATTTGGGTGCAAGTATCAATAAGTGCAAGCTGTCAATTAGCACCTGTGACTTGATCTTCGATTGCAGAGCAAAGGACGTTTTGAAATTTTCATAACTGGGCAAAGTGGGGCTATTTATGGAATGGGTGCAGTGAGGTCACATGTCAGAGTCGCCTCTCTTGGTCATTCTAATGTAATAAAAAGATTGAGACATCAGCCAAGGCAAAACAAAAATGTGTGACTATTGTCCCTCTGTAGTCGCACAGAAATGTATGAAGATGTAAGAAGCTGCTTCACTCAGGGATGCTTGTCATCCCCTGGATATGCAGGAAAATGTGCACAGCCTTTATATGCCTGCATAATATAATTTAAGTCTTATTTTTGTTTGCTGTTTCCACTGAATAGAAGACGCTTCAATGGCTATCTAGAATGTAACAAAAAAACATGTTTTAATAAGCAAATTGCACATATAACCATCAGTTTAAATCAGCATCATTTTTGTTGCAATGTGTCGGTTAAGTTTCTAAAGATTATCTCTGCCTGCCTACATTTTTTTGCTTGTGTACAATTTATCTGTCATTGCCTTTCCAGTTAAAGAACAACTTATTCCACTAACGTCAATGTACTAAGCGTGCTGCCACCACGACCCCCACCAGCAAAAGTGGCTTCTTGAAAATGGACAGATGGATATTAATATAAAATACATGTCTATCTCATCTCATTCACAGCATCCCAAATACCTTAATTTGAGGACAACGTGTCCTGGTCTTTATTGGGATTAAATTTGAAAGGCATTGCAGTGTAATGTACGGATATATTTTTGACAATTGCAACAATTTTTCAAATGTATTTTATTTAAATGAACCACCCTTTTGCGAGCAAGAAAGCTCATTTGAAATTCTTTGTTTTTATATGTTTAAGCAGGATATTCATGTTTAAAATCCCTTACTTGGATACCTCTGCTGTACTTTTAAATATATGTTGTGTTATTTAATGCTGGGGAAAAGCAAAACATTCCCAAAACCACTATAGTTTGTTTTATATGTATATGAATTTAAACGAAATTATACGTGAAAATACGTATAATTTATTAACTAATGAGATTTTTGAATTAAGCTTTCCCACTAAAATTGTTTAAGCGACTTGAACTTTAACTACATTTAGCTTCCTAATGACTCAGCCTAACATAATGGGCTAGTGAAAATAATAATCTTAAAAGGCTTCTCAACACGACATGGAGCCACAACATATTTCCAAATGGTCCTTGTTAAACACTGTTAAACTCGTTAAATTCCTGGCAGATACCACAGTAAAATAATAATGGATTTTAAAGGAGATATCAGGCAGTCTAAGTAATTCCAGGAAACCTCGTCACCCACGCTGTCATCGGTTGCTTTGAATCGTATTTTCA
>JAZEWT010000001.1:40238842-40250725 GCA_036362905.1 Mordacia mordax
TCCACACAGAAAGGCACCCGAGCCGAGAGATTCGAACCCGGGACCTTCTTGCTGTGAGGCGTCAGCGCTAACCACTGGGCCACCGCGCCGCCCTAGTGTCTACATTTCATGCGGAAATTGTTGCTGTTTAAGAGGCCAGCTAGAAAGACTTGGGTTCGTGGTCACTGGTGGGAAAATTGTCATAGTATTCCCATAGCTCATGAAAGACGAATTTCCCTTTGCATAAATGGGCCACCATGCCCCTTCTTTAAACAAACATGTAAAGATATGTTGTATATATTCCGACTTTAAATAATTTAAATGCGTGTGTTGGATACGCTTAGCCATAATACTGGTGACATAAAACATTATACTCCTAATGTGTGCTGTTGTTGCGAGGTCTTCATTGGGCAAGATTTAAAAATGACTTCAATAATAAAACGTGCCATTTCAGGGTGAACATGGTCCAAGGGGTATGACTGGACCGAGAGGGCCTCCTGGAGAGGGTTTGGTGGGACCAAAGGTGAACAATGTGTCTCACAAAATTCCATCATCACACAAGGAAGTGAATGCGTTTAGCGTTAATTAAATTTCCCCAGGTGCATCTTGAGAGTGCTTCACAGGTGCGCCTGTAAAAGTCCGATCGAATGGAAGGCATGACCGGAATCTTAAGATTCTGAGCCTCAAATAGAACTGCATTTTTGCAGAGTTACGGTGGTATGCATACATTCTCGCAGTTTTGAGGGATATGGCAGCTAAAACGGCTATGTAAATATGCCCCCCTCTGTATTATATTATTTTTTGAATGCATCTTTCTAATTGCCCCGTGCTATCCCTGTCCTTAAAATATGTTCCTGCTTGAGTCTGTACTGATGTCCTTTGAGTATGTGTCTGCCTTGAGGATTGCTGACTGGACAGGTTAATGCTATGCAAGTAATGGAGAGATTTTAAGTATTGCTTGACGTGATGTCTGACACTTTGGTAGGTTGGATTCTAAACTATGTCTAATCCCTGTCTGGCATGTGTGCAGGTATTGTGTGCTGTCTTCCAGGCATACCATCTTTGTTAGTGTTCTCATTCACAATGACAGGTGTTTGTGACTGTGCCATGTGGCTCATGTTTCATTATGCCGACAGGGAGACAGAGGCCTTCCTGGGGACAGTGGACCTCCGGGTCCAAGTGGTGTTGGGGAGCCTGGCCCCAAGGTGAAGCATCGCTTTGGCATCCATGCTTTCTACGCTCCGAACAAACACAGAGCCCATTGTGAAACGTTGGCGCAGTCAGTAGCGCTGACGCCTCGCAGTAAGAAAGTCCTGCATTCAATTCACGGCTCGTCTACCTTTCTGTGTGGAGTTTGGATGTTCTTCCCGTGTCCGCGTGGGTTTTTCGGGTACTCCGTTTTCCCCCCACAGTGCAAAGACCTGCTGCCTGGATTTAATTGACCAGACTAAATTGTTCCTGTGCCCTGAGCTGTTGTGACTTGCTTACTCCACCCCACTGAACAACTGTTAAAAAGGGCTGTTCAGGGGCTCCTTCCAGCTTAAATGAAAACATACTGAAAATGACGAAGAATAACTCCTCATTCTCAAATCAATAAAAATAAACATCAAGTGATTCCTTTAATTACTTATCTTCCCATCCCCGTATCGATAGTTGTATAATATAATGCCATATGTATGCGCTATTGGCCGTAAAGAACTCAATGCCACTATCTTATCAAATACTTTGCAAAACAGTCGATTTAAATAAACGTCGTCATGCCTAATTAAATATAAGTCTTGGTTTCTGAGAACACTTTACCTACGACACTTTCCACCACAGATTACACAAATCTACGTTTTATGCCTGCCCAACTAAGAGTTTGAGAGATATAAAGAGAAAATCTGTTTGATGAAAACAGTAGTCATTAACAGGCCAAGGTAGTTGGCATGTTTAGAAAAAAAACACCGTGACCCTATATAGGATTAAGCGGTTTCAGATAATGAGATGAGAGATGAGACATTAAGTCTCATATGGATATATACACATTTAATGACGAGAAATGCAAAGCTCTACAAAGACATAAAATGTATAAACCAACAAAGGCATATAGGTATTAAGTAAAAATATAGAATTTTATTTAAAAGTATATATTCTTGGTTTTAATTTGAAAATAAAATCAACTAGAAATGTGGGAGTTTTTAAAATGATGCAATGTTTTCACACCAATCAAAACATTACAATGAAAAGATTGTTATTTTTCATGTAAAGGTTAATCTCTGATAATCTTTTGCAATTAAATCGGTCTCCTGAGTGCAATTATAGAAAAATAGACGTAAAAGTGCAATTATTATTATTATTATAACCTTGTGCGCAAAGTTGTAAACGTTATTTTTAATCTGAAATAAAAGCCACTACACAAGGCTAAACGTGTAGGCTTTTTAACAAAGTTTTTTTTTTAAGCAATTAGGCATGTATTTAATGAATCACATAAACTGCATGACATAATAGAGTCGACTACATTTTCACTGGCATTTTATAAAATTAATTTCTATTTCAGGCCCAAGGTGTTAACACAAAAGTTTCATTTTTTTTCTAAATCTTTCGAGAAATTGCAGCTTACATTTAAATCATAAGGAAAGACATTTTTTACTCTGGGGCTGCTAATCACAGGCCCAAAACGGTAAATGGCCAGTGGCAAAGAACGCTTTCGTAGGTGCAATAGGCAGCGTGGTCGCGCAGTGAGTGGTGCTGTCGTCTCACAGCAAGAAGGTCCCGGTTCGGGTGCCTTTCTGAGGGGAGTTTGTGTGTTTTGCCCATTTCCGCGTGGGTTTTCGCCAGGTACTCTGTTTTCCTCCCACTGTTCAAAGGCACGCTGATGCCTGTGTTAATTGGCCTGCTGAGTAAATTGCTCCCACTCACCATGCGATGTACTGATGTTACATCCTGGGTACAGCATCGCCTTGCGTCCAATGGCTCAACGGTTAGCGCGCCGGGCAAAAAACCCCGGTGTCCCGATTTCGATTGCCACTCACAGCCAACACCAGTGGCGATTTTCCGAACCAGTCCTCGGCCACCTCCAGGTCAACTCAGCGTCAAATGAATACCTGGTGTGGTATGTGCTGGTCACGCACCTCTTTATGTGCCGTGTCGACCTTCATAGGTCCTTGCTAATGGCATTGCCACGACAGTCTATGAAGGCTATACAGAAGTTTTTTTCTGACTGTTTTGTGTGCTTTTTAAAATTCCTTTAGGGTGAGTTTGGATCCCCTGGGCTTTCTGGAATCCCAGGAATAATTGGAGAGGATGGTTCGCCTGGACAAAAGGTAAGCAGTGCATAATAACCAGTATGATATTGGGCATGTCTACCAGTGGTAGTTATATGTTTTACCATTAATGCTCTGATGATTGCTTACCAAAGCTGTTCTTTCGGGATTTGTGTCGAGCATGCCTCCTTTCTCCTTCACGACGTTTACGAAGGAGAGAGGATGAGTAATCGACACGGCTATCCCAAAATAACAGCTCTGATAAGTAAGCAACTTGCGTCCTGCCGTGAAAACCTACATCAATACACACTCTTTCACTTTGAAAGAATTGGAAGGTCCGAGCAGCAGTAGTTGTGTTGTTTATGTCACGTTAAACAATTTAACCACCTCAGTAAAGAGATAACTACGGTCTCAAAATCCTGAAATTGGATTTCACGAGAAAGCTTGACACTATAGTAGGAATAAAAAGTGTGGTGTTGATCTGGATGGTAAACCATTTTTTATACCAAGTGATCCTTCATACTACAGAGTGGGATTGATCTCAGTCTCTGCCTAATGATGATGCAGCCAGGTTTTCCAGAAGATGTGCCCATTAACCTTCTCTAAAGTCGCTCACATGAGCACAGCAACAACCCATAGATGCAGCACATGGATGAGTGATATAAGATGTTACCAAGTTGTAAACCATACTGAGACCATACCAATGACGAACCTGCAAATAGACCCCTACCTTCATCCATTGTTCTTGGAATAAAGCAATGCTATAGAAGAGACTTAACACATACATAGCACATACATATAAATAGGAGTGTGGCACGGTGGCCCAGTGGGTAGCGCTGTCGCCTCACAGCAAGAAGATCTCTGGTTCGAATCTCGGCTCGGGTGCCTTTCTGTGTGGAGTTTGCATGTTCTTCCCATGTCCATGTGAGTGCTCGCCGGGCACTCCGGTTTCCTCCCACAGTCCAAAAAACATGCTGCTGCATAGGTTAATTGGCTTGCAGACTAAATTACCTGCAGTGCCCGGTGATGGACTGGCGTCCCATCATGAGTATATCCCTGCCTTGCGCCCTGTGTCTGCCGGGAGAGGCTCCGGCTCACCGCGACCCTGTACAGGATTAAGTGGTGTCTGACAATGAGATGAGATATAAATAGGAGTCACACACACAGCGCCTGAGGATGCCTCTCACGTGTGAGACGAAACGTCGCGATGGAGGGAGAGGGAGCGATCGACGCGGCTGTCCCGAGAGAGCAGCTTTTCGAAGCAATCGTCATGTATCGAGCCTTGAAAACCTACATCATTAAAATCTGCAAATATATCGAACGTACAACAGAAAAATAAAGCAAACATAATGGGAAATAAAACAACTTTATACAACATTTTCATAATAATGACCTTTATCTTCGTAGCAATTATCTGTATTGTCTTCAATAATACACATTGTCCCAAAGTGCTTCAGTAGTTGGGTGAATTGTGAGCAGTGCAGTAGGGATGTGAGAGCAACAAACAGTACCTCTTAGATCTATGAATTTTTTAATCAAGCAAGTCGGCCACCAGCTGCATGCCACACTGACCTTAACACTAGCAATTAATACATCTACGCAGATATGAAAATATATGCAGATCTGAGAGAGTATTTGATGTGATATGTGCGTGTGTGCTGTACCGTATGTGCCGTGTGTAAGAGAAACCCTTCTGCTGCCGTGTTCTCTGTGGCAGGGTGAGATCGGGTCACCAGGGCCACGTGGGCCTGAGGGGGCTGCTGGTGTTGGCGTTCAGGGAGAAAAGGTTTGAGACAACCATCCTGGTCACGCAGATCTGCTTAGAGCCAGCTCAGCGTTACACAGTTCACTCCGAGCAGTGAGGATCTGGCCCAGCCTTGGTCGTTTTGAATATTGTAACACAGCGCAGCCTTTTATAATGCTAGCCCTGAAGCGCATGGGGCTATGCTCATGTGTGTTTGGGCTTTGTTACGAAATTGTTTCAAAAGATTGTGGTAGAGTTGCCAAAGACCAGTTCAAAACAAAATTCTGCTATCATAAACTTATTTTTGATGAGTACATTTTGTTTACAATTAGCCTTATGAACACATTTTTTTGTTTATGTGTGACTGCAGATGTTGATGTGTTGAAATACTAAGCAATCATCAACATCGGCATGTTGTTCTAAAGGCTTTTTTTATCGTAATGTAGTAGAGATAAGACCTCCCAGAATAATTGTTTGCTCTACGAAAAAAAAACCCAATATAGCCATGTTATCTTCAGTAAAATGCAACGCATACACAATTGGCTTGGTGATTTAAAAGAAAAGAGCATCCAGAGTCCTCCAATGGTTGTTCATTTGCTCAAACTTAATAAAGTATATATGTTATACAAACCAGCTGTGCAAGTGAATCGCTTCACATGCCCTCTTACTGATCCTGTATAGCTAGCCCAGTTCGCCCCAGTTCTGGTCAAGCCTGGTTGCATTTAACAGTGTCAACACATTACACACCACTTGCAGTGGACTCTCCACTAGGACCTATTTTGTGACAAGAAGGGTAATGTCCTCAGATTTAAGGCATACGTTTTACTGAGGAGTGGACCTGAATTTCATCACAATGAGGCCAAGCTGGAAAGTTACAATGGCACATCGAAGTGCAAGTCAAGTATTCAAATCGTGCCGCTTCGAAAAAGCATTTTCTCAATATATAAACTGATAAATTAGCGAGAATTGCTCTTCGCCGTGGGAGGTGAAATGTCGTGAAGAATGTAGTAGGAACGCTTGACGCGGCTTTGCCGAAAGAGCTACTCTTGAAAGCAATAATCATAAATCGAGTTGCAAAAACCAACATCAATCCAATGAAATGTGGACTACAGCAATGGATACTGCGAGTGTATTCGTTATGGTATTCACAGTGTGTGCCACCAGTGTGATCGGTTACCTTGGGTGTCTTGTGCAGGGTGACCCTGGACCCAGGGGACCACGTGGAGTTCCTGGACCTATTGGTATCTCCGGTTTACCTGGGGCGAAGGTGATTCATCGTGTCCACACCAGCTTGTACCAGCCAGACATGCGCATTGTCGGCTTAAAAAATAACTGTTCAATAATAGTCGGGAGAGCTACAATTCATTGGTTAACATTGTGCATATACTCCGTGCTTCTGATGCATATTGCCTTGAAAGTGCAGAAAACAATTGAATAATGCTTTACGTAACGTTGACAACATGCTGCCAAATGAAGGCCCTCGCATGCTGTGTCGGTCTAGGGGGTTGTTTGACCGTACTGCAGCACTTTGGTCATTACGGCTGATACATCACGCACTTTAGTCATGCCGGAGACTCGAACTTAGGTTACCAGGTTCATATCGTGTTGCACTAGCCATCTGGCCATAACCATTCCTCCCCGCGTACAGCTTACACTGATGCATAATGTTCATATAACGAGTATGTTACTCACACTACTCGCAATGAATGATTGTGTCACCTACTCGTTCGTTGTGTTATTTGCTGGTATGTATTCTTGTGTTCGGTCAGGGGGAACCAGGCGTGCCTGGGCGTCTCGGCTTGCCAGGTTCCCCGGGACGTTCCATCGTTGGTCCCAAGGTAAGGATACAACCGTGATGCTTGGTAACTTGGCACCCATACTTTGAGAGCAGCGTACCATGATTCCAAAACTGGCCTGGTCGTGTCGTAAGTTGACTTGGGGTGTCGTTGAAAACATATCTTCTTAGCTCAATGGACCTTATCCAAATTGTACTTTCACTTATTCAGCCTAATATAAGTACTTGATGTTGTATTACAGTCTACGAAACCACTTGTTGTTGTACTAACACTTAACACTAAATAAACCCTGGGCTAGGTAAAAAAAAACACTGCCTTGTGATTGTAATTCAAGCCATCTGCCACCTTAAGACTTGACCAGATTTTTGGTAGAGTGTTTATTAAATAACCCTGTTTATTTTTATAGATTACAGTATTTGTGATAATTTCAAACGCATGTTAGTTACTCTGTTCATTGCATTAAACTTTGCTTTGTCTCGGCTGCGTAACAAAATGCAAACCGAGGGCGAAATGTTTCGTGCCAATCGGTGCGCACTTGAAAGTGTGTGGCTTTGACATGAGCTCTTCACCAATATGATGAGTGTAGGGTGAGCACGGCCCCCCTGGGCCTGCTGGCTTTGTTGGAGAACCTGGCATGGGTCTGCCTGGACCAAAGGTAACCTCGGCTTCAAACAACGTGCATTTTGTTCAATATTGCATCAGAAGGATTTCAGTGATATGAGGGGGGTGTTTTTGAGTTTGTAAAAAATACATATTTTCGTGACGTTAACGCACTACTGTACTTTGCTTTTATTTATGTTTGCCAGGGCGACCGTGGCTTGCCAGGTGCCCCTGGTCCTATGGGATCAAAGGGAGAAGGATTCCCTGGGCCAGTGGTATGATTTCACGTAATGCCTTACACCGGTTGGCGTTGATGGCAGTTGTGGTGCAGGCAGCAAGGCTAGGCAATACAGACACGCATTGTGGCCAATGCACACGATAGCACACATTATAGCACTTGCAAGTAACTATATCATGATACCAGCAACATGATCTTGCAGTTTCAAAAGGTTTATTATATAGAACACTAATGCGTTTAGTTTGAAGTTGTTGCTTTCTTGGGTGTGTCCGTTGGACATCAGGTTAATAGAAATAATGACTAGGCAATTTACTGCCATTAAAATAGCAGAGCTGAAGGATATGTCAGCCAACTGGCCTTCTAACATATTCTTTAAAAGAAAAACGTGTTTGCTGAAATTAGATGCTTGGAAGTGCAGTTAACCAATACAATAAGATATTTTTTTCAGTGGCAGCGAATGTTATTGTTTCTTTTGTATTGATGTATGTTTGCACGGCTTGAGGTACGAGTGTTGCTGTTTATAACTGCTCTTTTGGAAATGCTTGAATTGACTATCGCTGCATTACTTAACCTATTACTCACGACTACCGATATATTAATTCAGTATTTCGCTTGAGATATATTGTTCAATATAATAAACACCAATCCTGTTAATAGCAATAATGCAATCAGACATTTCCAGAGTAGCTTCTGGTTTGAGAAGCTGGTTTGAGGTGGATGATCTGAGGTGGTTGCCTTGTGTTACAGGGCCAGCCGGGCTTGCCAGGACCTCAAGGAGAGGTCGGAGCAGAAGGTGTGGGATTGCCCGGTCCCAAAGTATGAGTTCTTTGACACGCATGCTTATTTATATCTATTACAATCCACCCTTGAACGACGAATCACGAGGTTAGATGATTTAAGTTTACTTCACATGTAGAACAGCTCTTGCTAAATAAATGTTGGAATATTGGATTTGCATAAATTAATTCACATCATTTGACCTTCATATTTCGTATCAGGGTTGTGTGGTGGTGATGATGAAGCTGGTGATGGTCATAATTTGAAATGGTTTATATTTTAAACATATCAATTAATAGATAGATAAACTTTATTGTTATCCCATCCGTATACAATTACAATATATGGAGGAATTAAATTATGTTTCTGATAGTTCCTGGTGCAAAAATAAAACAAGGCTGAATATACATTCATCAGGGCAGGGCAAAACACGCAAATTAATAATAATAATGATACAATTTATAATGCGCCGTGCAAATTCCACGCTCAGTCATGGACACAGATATGGAGGCACGAGAAAACCGCAGAGATGGAGGGAGTCAACCAGGCGGTCAGCCGCCGGCAACCCGCCTGACATTGCTTCCCATTTATTACAAGTTAATTAATTACTTAATGCATTTTAGTTATGGAAGGAAACTGGAGAACTTGGTGGAAACCCACACAGTACAGGGTTAGAAAACACACAAACGCCACACAGAAAGTTATATGAAACAGGAATCTAACTGCCTGAGGAAAAAGTTTCTTTCTGTGAGGTACAGATGTTACCACTGGTCCTGCTATGCCATGTGCATAAATGTTTTATCATTATCATCATTTAAAATGTCTTCCGGTTCTCGTTCAAATCGTGTTCCGGAGTTCTGAGCTTTGGAGCGGGTACTCTGCAATCGAGTCATTCTTCCTTGCGCAAAAGTTCAATCTGTTCGACGTGCTGTTTGTAGGGTGACCCTGGATCCAGAGGACTACCAGGTCCTCCAGGTGCCACAGGTGAAGGACTTCCTGGGCCCAAGGTACTGTAATTGATCCAGTTGTGATTCTAAAGTAACTGCTTTGGATTTTTGAATTTGAAAGGGGTTTTTTTAAGAACTGGAAATATTCTGATTACTGCACTGCAAAACCGGATATAAAATATATCCTGTATATATATATATTATCAATGCACTGTCCCTAATATTTACCTATTAAAATAAAAAAAACCCCAGCTGATTTGAAAGCTATGCAATGAACAACAGTACAAACTATAAAATATTGTCAAGCATTCAATGCATTAACGGCCATTAAAATTCATTACCCCTTGCTGCTGACAGAGAGACTATGGTCGAATGACGATATTTAATAAACTGCTGTGTGTTCATCAGATCATTAAAAGCCACACCAAATTATTTATTGACACGGATTTTTGGCAATATTTTTTGTGGGATTTAAAATAAAGTATATTTTTAATATCATGCATTCAGTGACCATCCCTCAAATGCTGTAACCGCTTTTCCAAGCTGAGCATCATAATATAATTTTTCAACAATCTGAACATAAGCTGTGCTTTACATGTATTTAATCAAGTGCTCAGAGCTAGGAGGAAGGTGAATAGCAGTTAAAGGTTGCAAGACAGCATTTGTGAGTAGCAAATAATTTTCTCATACATTTGGCACTTGTGAGAGCCTGACTAGTAAAACATTTTAGTTGGGGTTAGGGGTTAGTTTTCCAAGTGCCATTATCTACATGTATTACTTCGGTATGATTAATGTTTAAGTTGTCATATCATCTATCAAATGAAAACCCCGTGTATATCGGGCTTAACCTCCGGAGCAGGCAACTTCAGCTGAAACAAAGGTGGGTGCCTGTGTCTCCTGTGGACAGGGCTCTATTGGACGTCAGGGGCCTTCAGGCCCACCAGGGCCTCAAGGGGAGGGCATTCAAGGATCCAAGGTGATGATGACATTGCCTATTGCACGTACGCAACATCCCGCTATGCACAGACGGGTGTTTAGTGTGCTGTTGCCCGCTCCTGTGTCATCTGTCGTAAATGTGTATCCACGTGAATTTGAAAAACTCTGCTCTTTTATGGATATTTAGCTTGATACTCATGTTGTGTTTAAAAATGCAGAGCATGATTATAAATACTGATTCTATGTGTTGCCATTCCACTTGGTTTTATCAATTTTAACAATGATCAAATCTTTAATTCGAAGGCTTTCGTGACCAATATTATCAATGAAATCCATTTTTTGGGTCAGGTCACATAAAAAGTTTATAGATTATAAAATAGTGTCGTTTAACCCTCCACCACCCGACACGGCCAATCAGCAAGGGGTTGTCACGTTGAACAGAAGAAGGTTGAAAAGCGACCCCACAATATTTTACAAAAAATGTACGACGTTTCGCTGACAACAACGTTCAGCATCATCAGGCACCCGCGCCAGCAACACACCGGTGTGCTGAGATAGTAAAGGAATTGGCGCGTCTTCTGTTCAACGTGACAACCCCTTGCTGATTGGCCGTGTCGGGTGATGGAGGGTTAAACGACACTATTTTATAATCTATAAACTTTTTACGTGACCTGACCCAAAAAAAAAAATGGATTTCAATGATCAAATCCTCGCATAATGTTACGCAAAAGCAAAAAAATATATTGAGCATTTAGTCGTGGCAAGCCTACGAGTAATGAGGGGATGCATGATTTTTTGTGAAGGGAGAGCAAGGATTTCAAGGGATGGTGGGACCTAGAGGACCTGCAGGAGAAGGCCTTACAGGGCCCAAGGTTAGTGTTATGTTGCGTAATACTCTGTTTGCCACCTCGGAGGTATGACAACCTGGGACACATCATGGGAAATCTCATCTTCAAATTAACATTTTTTATAGCCCATGTCTCATCAATTGGAATTTTTTGTAACCTTCCTTATTTACTGTGCTTGTCCGAATGGGACAATGGATGAGCCTTTCAGCAATTTTACTTATCCTGACATTATCTGCATTATTTCTAACACTGAGACTCCCATCTCTAACACTCTGACTCCCATCTATAACACTGAGACTTTCATCTCTAACACTGCGACTCCCATCTCTAACACTGTGACTTTTATCTATTCCTTCCACCGTTCAGGGATGCGCCGCTTTCTAGGTTGATTGGCCTGCTGAATAAATCACACCAGGGGAGGTGCTCCGTGATGTGTTAATAACAGTAATTGCATTTATATAACGCCTTTCACCGAAGGGTCACAAAATCGCTGCACAGAGCTGCGGAGTGAATGGCGTCGCATCCTGGGTGTGGCCCTTCCTTGCACCCTGTGTGTCCCACGGTGGGCTCTGGCCCCTATTCGGTATGATCACCTGCACTCATGCGGCTCTAGAGAGCTTGATTCCTACACGAGTTCCCTGTACCCCCAATGTTCTGGCCATTTGCCGTGAGCTGATGATACTTCGACGCCCTCATTACCAAGTGGGCTGAACCTCATTACCAAGTGGGCTGAACCTTATTTTTGTTAATGATTGAATACTAAGCAGTGCACG
>JAZEWT010000001.1:40266493-40282946 GCA_036362905.1 Mordacia mordax
TCCCGGCCGACAGAGGGCGCAAGGCGGGGGAAACCCCAGGATGTGACGTTAGTACATCGCAGGGCACACGTGTTGGGGCAATTTACTCAGCAGGCCAATGAACCGAGGCAGCAGCTCGTGTTAGGACGGTGGGAGGAAACCGGAGTACCCAGCGAAAACCCACGCGACTATGGGGAGTACACACAAAAAGGCACACGTGCCGGGAATGGTACCCCTTGCGACCCAACGTTTTATAATAACTACGTTGCACATCGATACGCCACTTGTAGATCAGTCCCTCATCACTACTGGCCAGAGCCCAGTAAGTTTCGAGCTACATTTGTATTAATTTTAATCCTCCCGACGACTGTAAATTTGCCCCAGACCGTTCCTTGTTGGTCTCAATGAGTTTTTAAAGGAAACTGAAAAAAAAACACTACTGCACATGCGTATATGTAAGCGAGGAAATTTTAATGGCAGCATATGTACTCGAGTTACATTCTAAGCAATGGTACTTGTTACTGTAAATGTACAGCACTATAGATATGGACTGTGCATGCAATACATTTCTCCAAGCGAGAGTATAGACGAGCAGAGCATAAGGACGGAACAAGATCACTGGATGCATCAACTTAACTCATGTTGAGCAGTCAGGATCAGTACCTACTTAATTCTACACAGGGTCACGGGGGGGCAGGAGCCTATCCCGGCAGACAGAGGGCGTAAGGCGTGGATAAACCCAGGATGTGACGCCAGTACATCGCAGGGTACTGGGGGAAATTTGCTTAGCAGGCCAATTAACACAGGGAGCAGCGTGCTTTTGGGCGGTGGGAGGAAACCGGAGTACCCTACGAAAAGCCACGCAAACACGGAGAGAGAACACGCAAACGCCACATAGAAAGGGATCCGAGCCGGGAATCGAACCCGCGGCCAGCACCGCAGTCGTTGCTAGGGTAGTATTGTGTTTTTGATACGAAACGTATAAGTTACAGAATGTAGAGACATTTTTACATGAAAAGGCTGTTTGGCTCCGATACTCGGTCCTTAGTCAAGTTATATACTCTTACGATATGTGATGTCCAAGTAATGTCCACGTAACTTTGTACACGTTATGTCATTTATAGTATTAGAATGTACTCGAAAGTTAAAAAGTGTAAAGCTACCAAGCACAGCATGGCATATTCCAGTAGTACATTATCTCTATTACTCTATATCCATGTCTTACATGATATAAAAGACTCGCGGGAGCACGAGGCTGCGTGTGTATGTATCTGTGTCTCTCCTAGTTTATGTCTCCAATCGTCTGTCACCCCTCGTTCCTGTGTCTCCCCCTCGTCCCTGTGTCTCCCTGTCTCCTTTCGTCTCTCTGTCTCCCCTCGTCTGTCTCCCCTCGTCTGTGTCTCCCCTCGTCTCTGTGTCTCCCCTCGTCTCTATGTCTTGCCTAGTCTCTCTGTCTCCCCTCGTCTGTGTCTTCCCTCGTCGCTGTCTCCCCTCGTCTCACCCTCCTCTTCCCGCGGCTCCCCTCGTCTCTTCTCATCAGAGTGCCTGATTAGCACTTCTTACTCATCGTCACGTCTCACAACTTGTCGAAAATGTTACGAAAAAAGTGCAAAATCATCTGTTAAACCATATTCTGATCGCTGCGCGTCACTTCATTGTTTGGCATTATTAAACGCATACAAAACAGTGTAATCAACGCTTTGTGTGGGAAAGTAATAGGAAATCAAGTATAAAACTTAATTTTACACAAATACTGAACTCATACACTTTCTTTTTTTCTAAAGTGCCCACCCAACTCTGCCCCCTCTGTCGCTTTTTTTTTAGCATCACAGAGTTACCTGACCGGACAAATGGACATAAGCAATTTTGAAAATATAGATTTGCAATAACCAACATGTAATAAATACCGTTAAGCTTCTTATTTAAAGGCATATTCTATTTAATGGCCTTTCCGTGAGTGAAGAATGATTAAACATGAAAACAAGTCCAGGCCAGGCGGTTCAGCAAGAATGAGAAGAGTTGGCCCCATCTGAAGCTGCTATACTGTACGGTCATTATAATTGCAGTCATTCGTTCTCAAAGAGATCACGATTTCTGATTGAAGTTCAACTGAGTCGAGTCCTCTGTTGTGCCAGAGATGATTTGAAGTTGAATCAAGAACAAGGAACACGTTGTACTGGCTATAAGCAGCATTAGCCCGTTTACTTTGTGAAATTGCACATGTGAAGTACATTTTCAGAATGCTTTTACCCTCATGTTTCAGTATTTGAGAATCGTTCTTAAAGAATATGATCATTGCATTGAGGTCCGTGCATTGCATTGACTTAGCAATTGCATAAATGTTCGCCTTGTTTTACTACTATAATAAAGCGATTGTTTATCGTGTATTTTCCATATTATAAATGTGACCAACAAAAAGCAATGAATACCAATGAGGAAGCAATGCAGTGCACAGATGGGGAGTTTTTTTTCGCAGCAAATGTGCACCCAAGGTTTTGCCATTTTTCAATGTTGAAATTGTCGGTCACAGCTGCGTTTTACCTGCATTGCCTCAATATCAGGAAATTATATTGCCATGGTAAGTGTAAAAGAGCTGATACTTTTGTAACTAACATTTATACTTTTGATTAATGTTTAATAATAGGTTTTGAAACACATATATCGTATAATCTCAAATTTTAAATTGGGTTAAAATCTTCAGGTTTTCCTTCAACATATTTTATAAATGTTTGCAAATATCCATGTACGAACTATAGACTACGAAATCTATTATAATAATGGTAAAGTAATTAACCGATTAGACAGTTTAAATTTTCATCTCTGTAATTACATGCATATTTAATTAGCTTTATGGAGCACACACCTTTGCTGTGTGGCATTTTATTGCTAATAACAGCCAGTAATACAGTATATTCCTGCTCATGCCTTAGGCTTCCCACTACCTCCGTGAGACCAGGCATCATATTTCAGCATTTAAATAGCTGCCTAGTTTGTCAGCTATCGGAGTACTGTCCTCTTGATGTATGTAGACTGATTGCTCTCACTGTTGATAAAGGTCATGTTGTTTCGCCAGAATTGCTTTGTGCTGCGTTCTTATGGCGCGGCTTCTACTGCTGTGCTCTCCCATACAATTTGTCAAGTGGGTATATTGGGTTTTTTTTAATTGCTGCCGCCTGCATGTGAAACATAGTTTTCACATCGTGTAACCTTGCTGGCAAACGCAACATTCCCATTGATAAATACCAGTTAGCAGCATAATTTCTTCAACCTTTTGCTGGCAATTAATACAACTACGTAATTAAACGTTGGACATATTAGTGCTAAATGTCTACCAGCTGCGCACGTGGAGGCGGGTTGGGATGGTGTGACGGAGAAAGTAAAGGCTGTGGTTTGGAGTTGCGGGAGGAACTTGTGCAGACTCGTATACGTGCTTGAAAGTGAACCTCAAAGAACAATATGCAGAACTTAAACATGATTGGTTGTGGCGAATATAACAACGTGAGTACTTCGAGAGTACAGGAATACTTAAAATATATTGGACAGAAGGTGTTTTCTTCGTGTGTCTGCCTCCGAATGGGTAAAACAACACGAGCGGGTTTTTTTGTGTAAGCATCAAGGCCACGACCTACTGGAAATAGATCATTTAAGGAGTATTGATTCAGGACGAGCAAACCAAACAGGTTTTGACATACAGTGTCTCATCAGCAAAGTTGTCCTTGATACCATCTGAAGCGGGCAACTCGCGTGGTACTGAAGATGGGTGCACGTTGTAACGATAAGGCGTGTAGATGTTAGAATCTGTGTCGTGGTTGTGTGCGTGTACCTGGCCATGTACATCTAGTCAGTTGTTTAACTTTAGAACAATAATGTACCCTGTAAGTAGCTATGAGAACCGCAACGGACTGAAAACCACTGCAAATTATGAGTTGTGTTCAGACTGCGAACCTTGGCAAACCACAATGTGGCCTTAATCTAATAATTATTCAGGTTTATTCCAAGGAGAACGTGAATCTAATCGGTGTAAAGAAACGCACATGAAATTCAAGTTGAATTAAAAACAGTGGTAACTGGTTGTTCACTCCACGGTCCTATGCACACAATAATTTATTTACGCATCAGTCTTATTATTTGACACACCTTACAGCCACGATTCTCATCAGTAGGTGTCTCTATCGAGTTACTATTGGGAATGTGGACCAACCCTCCAAAGTTTCCATTTCCTGCTTAAAAACAAACGCGCATACAGACATAGAAGCACAGATACATGAGAGCTATTCTAAACAATCTCAGGGCAAAATCCTGCAAGGAAATACACTTTCCACATGAAAGTGCATTACTGTAGGACATTCATAACGTTGTGCGAATTATATACAGTGCTACAAGACAGTAAGTGCATTAATCGTGGATTACCAATGAAACTTAAACAATACAATAAATGCAAATATATATGCGTAACTTTTTGCTTTTTTCCAACAACCTTTATAACTACCGGGCAGGAAGATGCCTGTGTCAAAGCTTTCGAGAAATCATTTATAACAATGAGATATGTAAAAACATTATAATATCCAGACCATTGTTTTCTATCACATTTGCCAGTGAAATGTTTTAATTTTCTATAGTTATTCGAAAATTACCTTTGAGATGCACTCAAACTGATCAGTGTTTTCACGACAAGCCATCCTATGCGTCGTTGAGAATTTAAAGACCAAAGTAGCACTATATTGCGTTTGTTTATGCTCTGTCCATCCATTTCATTTGCAACGGTTTTTGTTTTAGCGTGGCCGTATCTTAGTTTATTACATATACAAATACACCGTGTGTATATTCACGCGTATCTTTCCACCCGTCTGTTATGTTTACACGACGAGAATCACTTTCACATTGTGGCTGGGCGGGGGAGAGGTTGTGGGGCATGGAAGACGAGAGAGGCGAGGGCTATGGGAAGGGAAGGCTGCGGGGTGGAGGTGAGAGCAGCGGGTTTGTGTTGGGTTTTTTTTAGAGTACGGAGTGAGGGCCCTACAGCGAGCTGCTGCTGGGGTTGACGGGGGAATGTGCAAAGTGAATGTCGCGTAAAAAAATGTGCCATCTTAATTCCCATCTATAACACAGATGGAACGCGTATTGCTAATATTAAGAGAGAAATAGGAATTGGAATTAAAGAGACAGCAAGGCATGGATGGGGGCGATGGCTGGGAAATTGCCAGTAGATATTTTAGTTGGAAACCACAAAAGGGGTTGACACAAAGTGATGCTGTGAATGAGCTGCCCCATGGGAGGCTTAGGCCCAGCAATCTGATCTCCAGGCAGCAGAGCTGGCCCTGAATTCAAATGAACAGGTGCACCCAGAGGCTCCGGCGAAGGGAGGGGATGATGGGATTTACATGTTATGCCAACAGCAAGAGGCAGGGAGAAGTCATTTATTATTCACATTTTACACAGAGGCATCTCTTCACAACACATTGTGCCGACTGCGGAGTGTGTCCTTGGGATGCGAGCGGGCGCCTATTAGCGGGGGTCCTTTTTCGTGGCACGTCCACGGGATGCTATGGTTCCCGAGAGCACACTTGGAATGTATCCCATTTACTGTACTTCACAGCACGCCTGTCACCCTGTCCCATACCGCTTTGTTCCACAGGAGACCACGGAGCTCTGCCCTATCCCTAATAGGGGTAAGATAACCACGGCAGATAAGAAAGCCTTCGTTGAGAAGACGCTCAAATAGAAGCCACGTTACAAGGAATGTTCTCGGTCCCGTGCGTGTATATGCTGCAGAGACCGTCCCAACATTCCGTTTAATTTGTAATCACGAGACATTTTATACTTGCTGCTGGAGCACGAAGGCCTAAATTTGGTGCTAATTGCCGTATCAAATTCCTAATTCGTTGATGAACTCCAATCATCTAATGTTCTGTTTAATTACAAGAGATAGGTAAATATGATGATTGCTTCCAAAATCTGCTCTATCGGGATAAATTTGCACATCAGTACAGATAGGTAAATAGATTTGACAACAAGATAAGCTAGGGTTTAAAAGCCTTTAGTTGATAAGCAAAGAACACAATTATGCTATGAGTATACTACATGTTATGAATGCATTGAAATTGAATTGGAATATATTGTATGCGAATCACCACATTTTTTCAACATGTAGGCATTGAAATATTTTGATAATGTTTATACAAACAATCCAATATCATTTTATTATCCATATTTGAGCCTAAACTCTTCATATTGTTCATGTTTGTACTCTAATTATTGTACGATTTACTTTTAGTTATAATACAGTGTAATGCATGCCATAACATTATTTTAGTCTATATTTCTCATGCATTGCAATTGCATTGTCTCCTACCCAACTTGCGTGTTTTTTTAATTCCAATTGTACAGTATCACTCTTGTGGTTTCCAGTCAACAGGTTTCACAACATGCTGGCATCACCTCTTCAGCACAATCCGTATCCTGATGTGTCTTTTCATTCGTGGGGTTTAGACGATGGCCGAGTGTCCACAACATTTCCTTGCGATGAAAATCCCATTTGTAGTCTCCCAGAATCCGGAGGTCACAAACTTTTTATTTGCACTGCGTAACAAGCAAAAACGTAATGTGCTTTGTATCGCGAAGCGTTTAAGTGTTTTTCTTCATTTCTGTGTTTTCAAACAAGTGTACATGCGTCGCTGTGTTGTGTAAACTGTGTGGTCAGCCAGGTTATTGTAAATAATTAAAATCGTACTTCATAAGCGAGAGCGTATGAGGTTGCTATTCCGTCCTTGTTTACGGAGGGGTTATTTGGGCTGAGAGCTATTGTAGCGGTTAGTGTGATTACCTTCAGGTTTTACGTTTCACTGGTCTGAAAGCAAAATCATCCCGTGTTCATGATCATATATATGAGAGCAGCCTCCGATAATTTTCGCGGAAGTAGCATGTCTCCTGACGTTGTTCACAAGGGTAGACTATTACATCCTGTCATTACACTGAAGTTACTGAATTATCCACTTTTATTGAATTACATCTTGCCCCTCCACAAATGTTTTTGACGAGTGATGACGAACTGCAGAGCCGCATGACTAGGATCCGGGGCGGCGCGGTGAGTAGCGCTGCTGCCTCACAGCAAGAGAAACCCGGGTTTGGTTCCTGGCACGAGCGCCTTTCTGTGTGAAGTTTACGTGTTCTCCCCGTCTGCGTGGGTTTTGGATGGTTAGTTTGGTTTTCCTCCCACCATTCAAAGACACGCTGCTGCCTAGGTTAATTGGCCTGCTGAGTAAATTGCCCCCAAAAAGTGATCCCTGCGATGTACTTGTGTCACATCGTGGGTATAGCCCCGCCTTGCGAAGAAAACCTGTCGCCAGACAATGGCCATGACACAATGACGAAGACACTAGCATTGTGTCAATAGCAAGATCTGAAAATGTGATGTCAATACTAGACACAGGATTTAAAATGCTGGTCATAAACCAGCCAGGATTTAAGGGCAGTGGACCATGATCCGCAACAAGCCTCTTTGTAGATTTGAGTTTTACACGTGAAAGCGCTTAAAACAAAAGGGCCCGATTTAAGACCCTTGCTTAAGGCAATGATTAGAACTTACAACTGCTGCTCATCACGCCCGATACCCAGCCTTATATGTTTATGCCTTCTTGGACGTTGTCAACCCAAGTAAAATCAAAGGCATTGCGTGGCAATACTACAAGCGTCACTGCTTAGCACACACACACACAATAGTAGGTCATTCTCTTGCTTTCAACTGTTGTTGATGAACATCATGTTTTTATTCAAGATCAATTGGGCCTCGTTATGTAACCTTATGCATGTGTATCCTTTTAACCAATGTACTGATGTAGGTTTTCACGGCTCGATGTATGACGATTGCTTCCAAAAGCTGCTCTTTCGGCATAGCCGCGTCGATCTCTCCTCCTCTCTCCTTCGCGACGTTTCGCCTCCCACATTGGAGGCGTCCTTCAGCCCGCGGGTTGGTTGTGTCACAGGAATCCCGCAAAGAGCTTGCAAGCGCACTGGGTATTTTTGTGCTGGAACAATAAAATCTCTCTCTCTATCCTCAGAAGGCATCCTCAAACCAAGATCCCTCCAACGTGGGAGGCAAAACGTCACAAAGGAGAGAGGAGGAGCGATCGACGCGACTATCCCGAAAGAGCAGCTTTTGGAAACAATCGTTATCCTTTTTTACCGTTTTGACAAGCCAGGCATGCACAATATATTCATCTCATCTCATTGTCAGAAACCGGTTAATCCTGTTCAGGGTCACGGTGAGCCGGAGCCTATCCCGGCAGACACAGGGCGCAGGGCAGGGATATACCCACGATCGGACACCAGTCTATCACCGGGCACTGCGGGTAATTTAGTCTGCAAGCCAATTAACCTATGCAGCAGCATGTTTTTTGGACTGTGGAAAGAAACCGGAATGCCCGGCGAAAACCCACACGGACACGGGGAGAACATGCAAACTCCTCACAGAAAGGCACCCGAAATTCGAACCCGGGACTTCTTGCTGTGAGGCGACAGCGCTACCCACTGAGCCACCGTGCCGCCCTACACAATATATTATACATTTGAATATATAATCAACGGGAGTATGGAATTGTATTTAATACTGTACAAGTATATAATGTGCGGTAAGTCGATATTGCTTTTCCACAGTTTGCTTTTTAAACAGCTGCAGATAAACGATGCTGCGGTAGTTTGTGTCCCATGGCTGGTCCTATTAATCACGCACCACTCCGCATCGATTGATTGGCGATTTTGGAATGTGTTCATGTTGTGCCAAGTTGTAATCTTTGTCTAAATCTTTCCTCTCTCAAACTCTTGGAGGGATTTTGATAAGCCAGAGCTCACTTGAAAGCCTTTTACTTTAGAAAAAGAGTTGTAATTTGTGTTAATTTCACACGGAACTTTTCTGCTCTAAAAGAAATACAAATCTGGTGAAAAGCAAATTCATCACTTAGCTACGATGTGAATACTTAATTTGCAATGTAGTTCGTAAGTATTGACCCAGAGTTATCGCTTAACGGCGTTTCAAATTGTGTAAGGATCAGGTTGTATTTCTTTTTTATACAACTGTTCCTTGGCAAAAGTAATTCTTAGGACAATGTCCTCAATTCTTTATAAATGCAAAGTTTAGCTTTATTTGCCAAGCACTGATGCACAGTCCTCCCTTCTTTAAGAGAAACACCACTAACCATTGCCGTCAGAGCAACCAGATTACGGCATAGTGCCACTTTAGTTGGCTTAAATTTAGAAAGTCTCCGAACTGCATTTATATTCAATTGCTCTGATCTTCCCCAGTGAGCGTTCCCTTCCAAATTGCTCTTCTCGATGCAGCAGTGCAGACGCCTGACTCCGTGCAAACGAAGCCATTGCATTCCTTGCGTGAAACGCACTGTGCAATGTGTTTTAACAAGCAACGAAAACAAGCTTCACTCGCATCAGATTCACCGCTCCGTGCTCAAAACACTGTGAACTCTGGTGGTCGGGAATTAAAAGAAAAGTCTGCAATTTTTTACAAAATGAATAGCCACTCTAGCAATGACGTTGGTTTAAAGTTGGGTTAGGATCTAAGTCGTGGTGCTCACTAAAAAAAACCCCGCATTATCTATTTCTTTTTGAAAGTGTCAAGAAAACATGAAAGTGTAGGGTGAACAATCGGCACCCACTGGTGCTGGTGCTGCGGAATGTGGGCAGACTTGCAAGCCTCTGGTATTGTTCCCAGCCTAACAGAGGCGTCTGGAGTGCTCTCGCCTGGAGCTGAGCCTTGTGTGTGATCTCCATGGGAATGGTGCTTGGTATGACAGGCATTGTCATTGAGTGACTGCACACATAGGTAATCCAAGCATGCACACTGCGCTGACAGACCAGGCTCCATACAGCTGAAGTTATTGATGTTCGTATAAGCACGGTATTTATATGTGATTATATATACAGTCGTTAGGGCAACAGTATGCGTTCTTTCATGTCATTTTATTGAGGAAAAATAGGGAGTTTAACTGCTAAATTTATCCGTGCTTGGACCTTCCTGTTGGATTTATTTTCCAGGCATGGATGCCTGTGTGCCAAGTTAAGTTATTATTTATTCATAAATGCAGATTTTACATTTCACAGTCCTTTATCGATTCACTATTAAATGTCTTCCCATATAATGTCGGCTATTGGGGTTGTTTGATCATACTAAACTGTATTAGTAACATTGAAGTGAAGGCGAGGTTTGATCTAAATATCACTGACCACTCATATTAATCACGGCCTGGAATCTAACATGTCGCTGGTTTCATCATGCAGTGGATTAACCACATTGTGATTTTTTAAACCATATTTCAATAGAAAAAAAAATACATTAAATATGCGCCCAACACATTTTACTAAGCAACATTTTAAGGACAGGAACAAAGGGGTTAATTGAACGAAATAAGTTAATTAACGGGAATTCACATGGGCACAATGCCTACGATACAATATATTATTTTAATTGGTTTCGTTATAAAGAATAATTACTTTCCATTAATTTCCAACGCTTGATTACATTGTTTCTCCATAAGTTCGTTCACACAGGAATACTCATTCAAACAAAAGGAGTGATATTATATTGCATGTACGTTGGGCATAATTCGACGGTCGCAGTAAGTCGCAAATTATTTTGTATGGAAAGGGAAACTAGCCGTAAAAAATAATGTGGTCACCAAAAGCAGGATGATTCAGTGTTGGGTCCATGTCCTAATACACAAAACCTAAAGCGAACCCCCTGTAATTTCTTGCTCACACCACTTTCAGCATGACGTTCGCTAGAGGGAGCTCAAGATAGCCCCTCTCGAGGGTAGTTTGGCCTACTTATCCAATCCTGCCTGATGTTTTATAAAAAAAAAACCCAGAGTGTACCCCATCGCGTGCAGCTTTCAGATCGACTACCTGCTACTGTTCTGATCTTCTTTTTCAGGGCTCGATGCATGATAATTGCTGCTAAAAGCTGCTATTCCGGGATAGCCGCGTCGAGCACTCCTCGTCTCTCCCTCGCGATGTTTCACCTCCCACGTTAGAGGTATCCTCAGGCATCCTGTGACTCAGTCACTCGATGCTGCTATCCCGAAAGAGCAACCTTTGGAAGCAATCAACTGCGGTTGCACCAATTCATATTGCTGTTTGTGTGCAGCTTGGAGGATTAATAATCTGTAGTGACGATTGCATTGAGTTGTGAAAACCTACATCACTTACATTATAGTTTTAACTGCCACGCTGAGAGATTGAATCGAACCAGCGACTTCTGGATTGTAAATCCAGCGAAGGAACCATTACTTTGCGGAAGCTTCCGTAAACGTTAAAAACAATTTAAAGTTGGACCACGCATTTGCTGAGATAATCGGAAAGTGTTACGAACAGGATACAAAGAGGTTGCTTTAATTCGAAGGCTTTCATGACAAATGTTATCGATGAATTCTATTTTTTGGTTTAGGTTACGTAAAAAATGTTTGTCGTAAACTCTCCACACCCGACAATAGCCATTCGGTTAAGTTTGTCAACGTGAACAAAACGTGCCAATTCTTTACTATCTCAGCACACCGGTGTGTTGGAGAGCAAACTCACAGCATTTACAAATTAAATACGATGTTTCGCTGATAATTGCAATCAACATCATCAGGAAACCCGCACTTAGTGAGACGAGTTCGCTTCAGAATAATGAGAAACCGTTTCGATCTCCTTATGAGGAGGTTGTGATGTCATCAATCGCGTGCTCACCCGTGCAAGGATCCAATGGGGTGGTTTTGGGGTGTGGCATCAATTACAGAGGTATTGAAAGTTTGGTTAATTAGATTTGATTAGTCAGGTGTTACGAATTACGTGATTCTTATCGGACAAAGGGCAAAGATCGTAAAATTACCTTCATCACTGAAGGTGTTACTAGCATCACCTGGTGGTGTGGTCAATGCTATGTTGGAAGAAATATTAGTGCACGCCTTAAAGAACATCAGAGGAATATTAGAAATTCACATGTGCAGCTTTTGGCAGTGGCTGAGCATGCTTGTCAACGAGGTCATACGATTGATTTTGACAAAGTTGACATTTTGTGTAAAAATAATCAATTTTGGTCTAGATTAATCTGAGAGTCTATTGAAATTGATAACAATAAAAGTAATTTTAATTGTTCTGATAGCTATAAACTAAGTGCGGCTTGGAAACACATTCTTAAACTATATATTTAGTAGTTACATTTATCTTGAACGTTAATACAATCTCGCTATGTAATGTTTATGTCTTAGAGAACACAAAAAGAATATTAAAATTCACAAATATAACTTTCAGCAGTTGCAAAATTATACCTGCTATTAAAGTCACACTTAATTTTGACAACGTTTACATTTTATGTTTAACTAATCACTATTGGTCTAGACTAATCTGAGAGTCTATTGAAATTGATATAAATAATTTTAATCGTTCTGATAACTATAAAAAAGTGCATTTTTTATGTATTCTCAAACTATGAGTTTTATTTGTTACGCATATCCTGTTACGCTAACACAATCCCATTACATAACACTTTCTGATGAAGGTTGCTTGACAACCTTGGTACTTTGTCCAATAAGACTCACGTAATTCGTAACACCTGACTAATCTAATCTAATTAACCAAACTTTCAATACCTCTGTAATTGTTGCCACACCCCCTAACCCTCCATACTAGCACGGGTGAGCACGAGATTGATGACATCACAACCTCCCTGTATGAGGAGATCGAAACGGTTTCTCTTTATTCTGAAGCGAACTCGTCTCAAGTTAGTGCGGGTTGCCGAATGATGCTGATTGCAATTATCAGCGAAACGACGTATTTCATTTGTAAATGCTGTGAGTTTGCTCTCTAACACACGGGTGTGCTAAGACAGTGACGAATTGGCACGTTTTGTTCACATTGACAAACTTTACTAATTGACCGTTGTCGGATGTGGAGGGTTTACGACAAACATTTTTTACGTGGAATGGAATTCATCGATGTACGCTGCAGTTTGTTTTTATGAGACAAATAATGTTTACCAGATTTCCCTTGACTCTCCATAGCAGGGTAATAAATCTTGATGGTGATGTGATGAATATGAACTTTACAGCAACACATACGAATATGCCATTTATATGTAAAGGAAATGAGGAGATGCCACAAAATATGCTGCGCCGCTATCAATCACTTACACAGACACGCACAGCTATTTAGAATTAAACAGGGAGGCAAAGATTTAAAAAAAAATTAAAGAGCAACAAGACAGGTAAGGCAGCCACAGCGTGCACGAAACAATCCCTCAACGTAGACAGATTAATGAGAGGTCAAGAAACAAGGCTGAGTTTTAATTACACGGATTAAGGAGAGTACTGACGATAGATATACATCCTGTTCTGGTTATGTAACACGTAATTCTGCAACGCCAGAACACGCTGCAGTATTATGAATGCAGGCGCATTCTAAATTGCATTTAATGTATTAAGCAATTGTCCTGTTTTCAACATCTTATACCACCCACTTAACATGGAAGACATGCAGGAGCGTGTTTTTCGAGTGATCGTGTAAAACATGGCAATTGAGAGCCCCAAAGTGTCCAAAGTTGTCCCTAAAGTTCTTCAGTATAAAATACATTTGGTCATGAAATAGGTACTGGCATGTCAGACGTCGAAATGTCAGACCTCATGATGAACGTTACACAGAATAACCCCAAAAGCACGCAATGGATATTTTACTGATGTTTGCTGCCAAAATCTGCTCTTTTGGAGTAGCCGTGTTGAGCGTTCCTCCTCTCTCCTTCCCGACGTTTCTCCTTCCACATTGGAGTCATCTTCAGGCGTGCTGTGACTGAGCCACTCAGACATCGCTATTCCGTAAGAGGAGCTTCGGTAAGCAATCATCATGCATCGAGCCGTGAAAACTTCTATCGGATATTTTACTTACAACATAAACCGATTATTTAGACCTATTATTATCAGACATAGGGTTATTTTAGGAATGTCGTTAATGAAAATAAATCCAAAATGTACATTTAAGATTTTGACAGCTATATGGGGCATCCGTTAAAACCTACGCAGTTGTAACATTGTTAACCTCACAGGAATGTTGATTTCATTCAACACATTATGGACACTTTGCGATCTTAATTTTACAACTACGCGTGTACAATTTCAAGCCATGACAAGTAACTTTATCTCCTGTCACTCACGCTCAGCTATCACTGAGTTGGACCTAAACAAGGACATCGTGCAAAAACCCAAACGTTTTTTCCCCTCTACCTGAGCAGGTGGTGCTATTGGAGGGCCCACGTGCCGCCACCGCCGTCGCCGCCGACCGAATACAGATTGAGCGCTCATTAACCCTGCCGGCGTGCGTATTGTGTCGAGCAATAACGATGCTGATCGCTTCCAAAATCTGCTCTTTTGGGATAGCCGCGTCATTCACTCATCCCCTATCCTTCGCGACATTTCGCCTCCCACGTTGGAAGGGTCCTTCCTCAGGCCTGAGGACGCCTCCAAGGATGCGCAGGAGAGACGAGGAGCGATCGACGCGGCTATCCTAAAATAGCTGATTTTGGAAGCAATCATCATGCATCGAGCCGTGAAAACCTACTTCAGTACAATAATGAGGTTGCAGGTTGCAAGAGGTGAAATTGCTGTTTCTGTAACGTCTGCATTTCAGACTGCATGCTGTTATGCGGCGCTGCACATTTTCAGGGTGCTCATTGCATTGCTTCTGTTTTCTACTTTGAAATCAGTTCAAAAATTTGGCGCATCACTTGACTGTACCTATGTGTTTAGTGTTATTTTTAGTTTATTGTTATTTGTACTTGTGTTATGTATGAATTGACATAAAACATATAATAATTTTATTTGCCTTAAATTATAAACGTGCATCTCCCTAAAAATCAATACAGCTTTATACATTTTTTATTTTATAAAACCCCCCCAAAAAAACCCGTTACTGTTGCTGATAATCCATTCTCATGTTGTTGCTGTTGACATGCCGTTCTCTCCGCAGCTCTATGCAGCGCTTTGTCACCCTCTGGTGAAAAGCGCGCTATAAATGCATTATTATTATTAATTTTCCGAGATGATGATGTCATGACATTTACCGTAAATTAATGAGTTGGAAGAATAATCCAAAACGGCCAAATCCCGTTCCTGGACGTATTGGTGAAGAGGAACGCAGAGTGGACGCTCAGCCACACTGTATACAGGAAGACAACACATACGGACAGGTATTTACACGTGAGGGGAGAGGGAGCGATCGACGCGGCTGTCCTGAGAGAGCAGCTTTTCGAAGCAATCATCGATAATAAATTGATGCCAATTAAAAATACCTAGCTAATTGCGATTAAAATCTGCAAGATGAATGTGAATGCGTGTTGTGAAGAAAGCTTCGAATAAGACTCGGGTTTTGCTGGAAAGAGACAGACTGCTTGGCAATAGCTAAAGTGAAAAAGCAGACAAACAACTTACTCATTCCTTACACCTGCTCGCAAAACACCAATTTCAGTGAGACACACGTTCAACTCTATTTTTTTCCAAAAACTGATGTGTTTTTCACAAGGTTTGTTGGAAGTTTAATTCGCTCCCTCTCAGCCTGGCTGTTGAATCAGGCTGCAGCAAGGCAGGTGTAAGGAAAGAGGGTAGACTCCCAGCCAAGATATTGATTGATCTCGGTTGCAGCGGACCCACTGCCCACACTTTAGTTATAGAAAAACAGTGCTCATGAAACCTGTAACGTTGTACTGAGATACAGCACGTGGAGGCACCCATAACAAGTTCTAAATAGTATGTTTTCAAAGCTGATATTTTTTGGTTAATGAACCCTTCTGAATGTCGCTCAATGCGGCGCGACTGTGGGCAATGTGAGCGTGAAGGAAGAGATGTGTGAATGTGTCGGGGCACACAGCAACGAGCTGGCCTCCACCCCATCAGCAGACCACTCGTTGTCACCCCGTGGATCCCGGGACAAGCGTGTCGGCGCTTCTCCTCACGCGGCAGCACCAGCAGCGACGAGGACGGGAGGCTTTACAGCACTTTCATCAACACCAACTCAATAACACTCTGTGCCGCGCGTGCCAACCGAGCTCTCTAACCCCTCAACATGGTGCCGAGCCACGTGCTCCCGCCCGAACGGTCCGCCGTACCCGACATCATCGACCGTCAGCTCCCAGGTTCCCATCAGCAACTCCCTTCCGCTCTCTGCGCGCCTCCGTTATATATCCCTCATGCGTGCCTCCCCCTCGAACGGGGTCCTCCACCGATGTGCCTCAAACCGATCAAGACCGGTTGAGGCCAGTGTTATTTACGCCAAACGGCCAAGCCTGCCCTTTCTCACCTTTCGATGACCTCCCTTCCGTCGAACGCCCATAGCAACAGCAGCCGCCGCGGCCGCCGCTGCCGCCGCGGCCGCCGCTGCCGCCGCGGCCGCCGCTGCCGCCGCGGCCGCCGCTGCCGCCGCGGCCGCCGCTGCCGCCGCGGCC
>JAZEWT010000001.1:40287490-40299376 GCA_036362905.1 Mordacia mordax
CCTTACGCCCTATGTTTCCGGGATAGGCTCCGGCTTCACCGTGACCCTATATAGGATGAAGCGGTTTCAGATAATGAGATGAGACAATTACTGCAATCAGTTTAATTACTTATACATGTGACAGTTTAATGTGTTTTGGCTAGGTCAGTTAGTGGAGGGTTGACGACATAAATTTGGTCAGATCATTGTGGCCTGACCTAAAAATGCCAGTCTTTTGTCCATCCACTGACTGATGAGGGCCATGCCTCGTTGGCCACCATGTTGTATGCAGAGGGTTTTGATCCATATTTCAACTTGGTGAAGCGGGGGATATGAGTGCTCCCAAATAGTACATTCATTTAAAACCACTTACGATGCTGAGAGAAAATTGACCACCTTTAGAACTGAGTAGCAAAAAATTAACATTACTACCAACACAATTTGTGCAAAAATAATAAAATACGTTTTTGTATCAGCTAAATTTACACAATTTGACAATTTATAGCCAACTACAATGTTGTTTACATAAAAGATGTGCCATATT
Organism: Mordacia mordax; assembly: GCA_036362905.1. Classification (NCBI taxonomy): domain Eukaryota; kingdom Metazoa; phylum Chordata; class Hyperoartia; order Petromyzontiformes; family Petromyzontidae; genus Mordacia; species Mordacia mordax. The sequence goes on from JAZEWT010000001.1 coordinate 40,288,014, forward strand.
AACCAACACATTCCACCAATTTATACAACTTCACAAGCGATACGCGATGCATACATTAAGCACCAAGGTTACACATATATTGGCGCCGGTTGCTGTTATTGTCACGATGAGCCGAACGCGTAACCCCGACCACAAAACAGCACAAAGTTGGTACATGTGGTGCGGCTTCACAGTGGGTGTCGATTCCTCCTACCTCCTCCTCCATACTTGTACAATGGGGCGATAACGCACACTCACGGACCATCCCGCACGCCAGTCACAAGAAGAACTGCTCACGACACAAGCGACCGCCAAGGGACAGGGTGCTCGTAAAGACTAACACACTGTCTGGCGGCAGCCCTGAAACGTATGCGCAAGCGTGGCGGTTCGTGCATACAAACAGCGCCGAAGGCAATTGGGGTTAAGCCTCGCTCCTCAGACAGAATGCAGCGAGGAAATGGTAGCTCAGGCTTGCTTGGGCTGTGACAACCGAGAGGGGTTAATTACCCAGGGACAATCAAAGAGGAAGAGAGGGGGGGTGCTGCAGAATTAAATCCACCATCTGTGGGTGTACACCGTAATTATAGTGTAGTATGTTCGTTTTTAATTAAGACAGATGGTGCTCCCAAGTTTTGTAAAATGTCTTAAATGTGCACGAACGGCTGAAAGGGGCACTGATTGTATCACTGACCTGCGGATTGCCATGCAAAAGTGTACACTTGCCAGCGCATGCATTGCCTGCATTATGCGAGTGTCTGTCGCTATAAAGAAACCGCTGTCCGAGGAAGTTGCGAATAAAAAAAATGAAACTCTTTGTCGGTGCAGAGTGAACATAAATTCAATCCAGACAAAGTGTAGGTATGTCCGTAAATATATATAAAAAAAACACATTGGTCGTTTTCATTAGACTGTTGAATTCCTGCTTGTGCATGGTAAAGTCAACTCAACATTTGCAGGGATAGGCAATGCCAGTCTCCCCAGTGATAACGCTGGTAAATGAAACAAAGAACGCATTAAAAAATATATCAACTGTCGTAAGGGCTGATTCATGCAGGGTTAAATGATAGTTTACCTAATTGCTAAGAGGAGTTGAATACAGGTATCTGCTGAGGTTACAATAATGATAATTGGCACTTTTAGACCACTTTTCACCCGGGGGTCACGCAGCGCTGCACAGAGCTGTGGAGAGGGCGACATGTCAACTTCAACAAAATATGAACGGCAAATCAACAATAACATTTTCTGAGCATATTCTCAATCATGCCCAACAGTAATTGAAATACTAGCTCAGTATAGTTACCTCTATGTGTACATACACATGCACACTCACGAGATTATGCGTAGACTGTTTATGAATTACGATTCATAAAATGCCCCTTGTAAACCCCCTCTGACCCTGCATGTTTTGCCAGATTATGAATTCTGCATGTGGAATTTTAATGAGTTTTCTCACGAGATACAGTCCAGTTAGACTTTTTAAAGGTATTTAAAAAAGCCTCATGACATTTTGAGCAATCGTATACTTTTGAAGTTGTTAAGAAACTGTTGATGTGATCAAGGTGACTTGGTGTGCGTGAGTCTGTGTGAATGCCCAAGGCACATACCAAAAAGTAAAAAAGAATAGTAAACACACCATGAATTAGGGAGCCCAAAAAAATTCCTGGAGTATATCAAGAGGGTGGCATGGTGGCCCAGTGGGTAGCGCTGTCGTCTCACAGCAAGACCGGTTCGGGTTCGAATCTCGGCTCGGGTGCCTTTCTCTGTGGAGTTTGCATGTTCTCCCCGTGTCCGTGTGGGTTTTCGCCGGGCACTCTGATTTCCTCCCGCAGTCCAAAAACATGCTGCTGCATAGGTTAATTGGCTTGCAGACCAAATTGCCCACAGTGCCCGGTGATGGACTGGCGTCCCATCGTGGGTATATCCCTGCCTTGCGCCCTGTGTCTGCCAGGATAGGCTCCAGCTCACCGCGACCCTGTACAGGACTGTGCAGTTTCTGACAATGAGATGAGATGAGTATATCAAGACTAACCGTGAGGAATTGTTGACATGAACACGTTTTATGTTTGTTTCATAAATTCTTCATTCTACATTTAGTGAATAGACTGATGTAGGTTTTAACACATTAATGTGTCGATAATAACCGCGTGTACGATACTAATGTGTCAACACAAGGTGTTTATATTGTTTGTAAAGTATATGTTATTTATATTTCTCGAATGATTTTTTTTTGCAATGTACTGCGATTGTTTGGCATGATGTGTTTGATCTTTCTGCTCGGAGCTTCCTGAGGAAGTGCAAGAAGCTTCCCAGCTCATGCTGTGACAGCGTTGGACACCACGCCGAATACCGCAGCGCAACACAATCACTATCTAGCAGCCTCCTAACCACCATATCTTCTGTTTGCCAAACAGAATGTCTGACTTCGTTGAACAAAGTCAACAGTTGTTGAAATTATTAGATATTAATCCCTGCTTTATGGAGTTGGAATTTCCAACACTGTAATCGGGTTTTCAGTGAAGATAAAAGTATTGCCAAAGTTTGTTTGACAGGAGGCATTTTGATATTATTTTCTGAGCTCGGCGCAAACAGTATTTTTTTAACACTGATTTCTGTGTTCAAACACCTTCATTTCCATAAATGCCATGGGACAGCATAATAGGCTGAGCTGTGTCGCCCGCGAGTCTTACGTTAGATTAGTCATAACACATGAATACAATTCCACATTTCAGAGGATCTGACTGCATTGTGTGTGTCTCATCCATGTCCAATCACCATATTTTGATAACGCTTTTTCTGTCATTGTTAGAGCGAAGGAAGGAATGGCTCCAAGCAGATGCTGCCTTTCCCATGAAAGTTCGTAAAACGGGACTAATGCAACTCACATTTTGTGGAATTGTTGGTTGCAGTGCCAGGAACCATTTCAAAGCCTTTCAGGTATTTTAAATGAATATTTAGAGTACGCACATTCAACTTTATCAGAGGATAGGTCTTCCTTCACATTTCTAGTGTCTTCATACTTTTGTCCAATACTTATTATGTCTATAATAAATAGTATAAACCCAGACTTTAAATTTTAACACAATTTTAACACAATTCGCACTTAAAAACAGGAAAGGGGTTTACATGATTGTGACACTGTTTTATAAGTCACACTCTGCGGCACGGTGACCTAGCGGGTAGTGCCTCACAGCAAGAAGGTCCCGGGTTCGAATCTCGGCTCGGGTGCCTTTCTGTGTGGCGTTTGCATGTTCTCCCCATGTCCGCGTGGGTTTTCGAAGGGCACTCCGGTTTCCTCCCAGAGTTCAAAAAGCATGCTGCTGCATAGGTTAATTGGCTTGCAGACTAAATTGCCCCGAGTGCCGGTGATGGACTTGGCATCCCATCGTGGGTATATCCCTGCCTTGCGCCCTGTGTTTGCCGGGATAGGTTCCGGCTCACGTGACCCTGTACAGGACTAAGCGGTTTCTGACAATGAGATGAGATGATGAGACCCTGCATATCAATACCTTACTGTAGATTCTATTTTTCTGCTCCGCAATGCGGAGCTCATGATTTTTTAGTTTCATAATGCAATTTGCTTCCAACGACGATTCACATCAAACGTGGAGATAACTCTTGCCAATAAACACTCAAACAGTTTACCAGCATTGGCGTAAGGCGAGTGTGAATGCTGATGAGACACTGGATCGACCTTCCATTGGAAATTCGCTCAGCTGAGTTCCTGGGAATATTTAAATACAGTCTCAAGACTAACTTGGTCCTCAAGGCCTTGAAGTCCTCTGGCTGGGTCTGTTGATGCTGCTCACTGATGTTTGCTTGGGTGATGGTGCGCTGTTAACCTGTGCGTGCTCGGGAACACATTTTCCTAAATTTGTTTAAGAATTATTTTTTTCGTTATTTTACGTCCTTCATTGATTTCGAATTTGTTTTTCTTAATTCATCTGTTCTGATGTTGTTGACATGCCGTTCGCTCCACAGCGCTGTGCAGCATTTTGTGACTCGAGGATAAAAGGAGTTTTAGAAATGCAAATATTGTTGTTATCCACCTGTGTTTATTAGTAATGGGTTACTAGTGCCTGGTAAGCATCCAAAGTCCAAATGATGATCGTGTGTTTACGTGCTTGGTTTACGCGCCTTAAAAGATAGACTGGTTTTTGTTTTTACCCAGGAAAGCTGCACGGGATGATACCCTTTAGGGAGGATTCTGCTACATTGAGTTGCTTGACCAATGCCAATGCTATTGTATGTTTTTGTTGAATTATTTTTTTTATGTCCTAGAATTTATTGCTGTTATGTGAGTTTCACTTGAACTGTCCTGATGTTGTTGTTGACATACCGTTCTCTCCACAGCTCAGATTTGTAACAACAACACCTCCCCACACACCCCCCCCCAAAAGCGTTTTTGTTTCTGATTTGACGCTCTTAAGTCGTCGTTGTTGACGTGCCGTTCTCTCCGCAGCTCTGTGAAGCGCTATGTGACCCTCGGGTGAAAAGCGCTCTAGAAATGCAATTTTTATTATGGTATAGTACATTTGTGAAAAGTCAACATCCCTCTCCGATCGAATTGTTTACTCAGCTATAGGCCTCCTGCATAGTAAATAATAACACAAGTTAACCATGTTACCCAATCCTTTCTTCATCTCTTGACCCATGCCCCCTCCTTTTCAAGACCTCCCTCCCATAGTCGCCTCCAACCCCCTATAAAAAAAACAAGAGGGCATGCTCCCTCGTGTGCCCGCTCTTTCACCGATCTCAGAATGAGGCAGTGGAAGAGATGGCATACCATGTCCCATGGAGGATTATTTTTTCACAACACCTGGGGTCCACCCTGACGTTTACTGCTGATGGGAGGAAATGCATAATCCATTTATCGCTAAATCTACTCAACCATTATTTGTGCTCTTAATTCATTTTCACTATTTTTTCCCTGCAATGCAAATAGTCAACCTGATTTATGAACGGTATTATTGAATGGAACATTTATTATGGAGGGTGTTTTTACTTTTAAAATGGTGCATGTTTATTTATAATTAAAGGATACTTTGCTGTAATAATCTTTACTATCCAGAAGCATTATTTAAAATATTAATATATTTTTAAGAGTGGACCTGTGACTTATACAAGGTCCTGTTCGCCCAAGAGATTCTTACATTGAATGTTACTTCATTATGTGTACATGGCGTACACCGTTACACAAAATACAATTACTTTCAATACGACCAAGTTAGGGCCCATTGACAGCAGATGACTCTTTTCAAAGAAAGTTGGTTGAGAAAAAATGCATTGTAGCAAACAAATTCTAATGCAAGAAGTGAAAAAGTTCTCCAAACATATCGACCTCAAGTGATAAACACTCTAATAATTCACATCACTAATAGATGATAGTAACTCCCGCAAGATCATTGAACCACAATCTGCAACGTTTACTCACGGACGTTCACATTCTGAAGAAGGTGGAACACAAATAGATATCACAGGTAATGACAGTCACACGCACCATATTGGCAAAATGTGAAACGTAGGCATGGATTTTATCGCTTAAATCCATGCAGGCAGGGAAATTCATTCCAGCCACACTCGAGGCTGAGAATGATCTCACAGAGTGCTCACGCCTCAATAAAATTGTCTAATGTCATTATAATAGCATATACAGATCAGGAAAATGAAAGGCAGAGCGGCTAATCGTTACACATTACAAATACATAACTGTTGTAGTACTTGGATGGTGGCTCGCTGCGCCTGCTCAGGAACACTTATTCCTTCCTTCAATTGTTTAACAATTATTTGTATCTCTTGTTTTATGTCCATCTCTGATTTATAGCCGTTATTGTACTTTTAATTGATCTATTCTAATGTTGTTGTTGACATGCCGTTCTCTCCACAGTTCAGATTTGTAACAATTATTTATTGTTGTTGATATGTTGTTGTTGACATGCCGTTCTCTCCACAGCTTTGTGAAGTACTTTGTGATATTCAGGTGAAAAGCGCTTTATAAATGCAATTATTATCATCATTATACACATTTTGCAAGAATAAATGCCGACTAATGCTGTTTTCAATTCTACATAAGTGTTCATTGATTAAAAATCTGTCAGAACTCGAGTGCTCATAATATACAATCTTAATTATAAATTCCAAGACACTCCATAAATCAGTCTTCACACTAAGCCAGAGATTGATTATGAATTATTATTCCTCCTGACTGGTGATGTGGTATTTTTCCGTAATATACTGCGGCACAAAATGTGGCATATGTTTTCACAAGATTGCAGCTTCTTTGTCTAAAAAAATTACTTTGCATATAAAATTTCATCATCATCATCATCAGTAAGGCGTTTTACCCAATTTTCATCGGGCTATGCTATTACCACCGATCATTCTCTTTCACTTTGTCCTATCTTTTACATCATCTCTCTCATTAAACTCATCTTTATTAAGGTCGCCTTCTGTTGTCTTTGTCCACTTTTTGATCGGCCTACCTCGACTAATTTTTCATCCTTCTACTTTAAATTTCACGCAAGCTCTGACTAAATTATCGTCTTTTTTATTTTCTACATGACCTTTGCATCTTAATCTACTCTTTAACACATCCGCTATTTTCTCTATCCCAGCATGCACCCTTAACTCCATATTAGTTGTTTAGTCTCCTAGAGAAATTCCGTGCAATCATCTGATCATTCCCCTTGTCTATTCATTCGTACATTCATTATCAATACCCGCTTAATACTGTACATTGTCACGGGGGGCCAGAGCCCATCACGGCCAACAGAGGCCGCAAGGCGGGGGAATATTGAGGATGTGACGCCAGTACATCGTAGAGTACACTTTATGGGGCAATTTTCTCTGCAGGCCAATATAACTGAGGCAGCAGCGAGTTTTGGGGACGGTGGGAGGAATCCGTAGCACCCATCGTTTATTATTTCAAACATATTTTCCATTTCTACTTTCACAGTCCACGCCTCTGTTCCGTATATCATTACACTGCGAACACAAACTGAATACATCTAACCTCGTTGTTCATTGAAAGCGAGGCATGATATCTCTCTCCCTCTGGCTATTTAAATACGTGCAAAATGAAGAGAGCATGAATGAAACATCCTTTCTGGAAAATGTTTAAATTTGCAACTTTAGAAATGTATTGAATGATGGCAAATTGTCTTGGCTTCAGGTGGCACGGAGTGGAGTGATGCAAAGGTTGGAGAGTCCATTCCTCTCTGAATATTTCAATCCGAAGAACTCAGTTGGGCTGTTAAGCTGATAAATCGCCAGTAGCCATCCATAAACTATACTCTAGTATGAGAATTGCTTTCACAAACTATTCCTTCGGGATATCCATATCCAGCGCTCTCTCCTTTGCGACGTTTCCCACGTCGGAGGAATCCTCATGCGTGTTGAGAAAGCCCACATCGGTGCAATACTCCAGTACGTCTATTAACTGGTCATGGCAGGCGTCGAAACATATTTTTTTGCTTCTCGTGACTTGTCGACATTTACCCCGCCGCCGGTGCTGCCCGACGCAGTTTGTAACTCAGTCGCTCGCACACTCGTCTTCTTCATCTTGAAGCTTCAAAGTCGCTACCGTCCGGACCCTCCCAGACGACATTCTCCCTGCACCCCATCTTTCGAGGGCATGCGACCGCAGTGGGCCGTTGGGTCACCACTCCAGTAGTGCAAGCGGCCCCAAGGGTGTGGCGGTGGGGAGGTTAGATGTTCGAAGGGGGGTGGTGGGGGGGGGGAGAGAACAGGAGTTGCCGGAGTAATGAGGGGAGACTGGGAAAGTAATGGTAGAAGCAGGCACGGTGGCTTTAGCCGCTGCTGACAAACGTAGCACAGCAGGCCTTCCAAATGGCGTCAGAGCTTGGCAGATAATGGCATTGCAGCATTAACATTTAAACCATTAAGGCAATGCACTCGTGTGCGTGCATATCTAGTTATCTGCAGTACGTAGCGCACAAGCGTGGGTTGTCCATAAAGCTGGCTCGTGATAAGCACGTTTCGCGTGACTGTGGCTCGAAGTTATTTTGCCATGCAAAGCACTAATTTTATATATATGGCGTCAACTGCGTTTGCTGAAAACTTGTTGCATAATTTCGCCGCTTGTTTGTCTAACTTAACATCGCAAACATCTGACAAACGAGTCTTTCACTGATCAATGTGAATTTGACTGGACAACAGAACATTTGGAACGGAACATTTTCCTACTTGTCTTTGCTGTTATAGTGTTGGTCGCATCTCACACAGCCAAGATAATAAGGGGGTCCGCACTGGGGAATATGGCTATTTCTCCATGCCTTCCTGTGCCCACTCAATGGGCCTTAACCCAGGACACCCATGGAGCACCTTCTGCTGTGACAGCTGGACAGTTTCACTCAACTGCTCGATCAAAGCTCTGTGGAATCCAACGCATTTACTGCTTTTGGAAGTGTGTATGTGCGCAGTTTCTGGCGTAGGGAGCGGAGGCCGAGCGCTTAGCGCACTCTGCTATGCACCCGGAGTCCCGCGTTCAAATGCTGCTCTCGGCCAACATTGGTGTCAATCGCTGGATGGTTGTCACCGGAATCCCGCATCTAGCGCTTGTAAACTCACCGGGTACTTTCTGCTGTAATAATGAACATCCATCTATTGACCTGGTTCTGGGCCTCCACTAGGTTGACTCAGCCTTAAATAAATACATCAATACCAGGTGCATGAAGGTGGGCAGGTGTACTGCTGACCGGTCTTGTATGCTGTGCAAAGCCTTCAGGGTGTCCACGCAGTGGTAACATTTGCACCTCAGAAATAAAGTCCTGCCCGGGCAGCTTACTGTGTGGCGTTTGTGTTTTCTCTCCCCCTGCCCTGCATGAGTTTCCTCTGGGTCCTCCGCTTTTCTACCATAGCTAAAAACCACTCATTAATTTATTCGCCGATAACATTGCAATACATTGAACGCAGGTGTGTGGCAAATGTTCGCGCCGGCTAACCACATGACTGGCTGCCTTTCCCGTTCCATACAACTCTGTGGTTTAATCGCGCTTCTGAGTTCTCTCTTCGAAGGAGTCCGTTCAACATTGAATGAATGTGTGCTTTGAAAATTGTGTTTATTGTCAAAGGCGTTCGCTAACAGCACTCGCTCCAACAGATCTTTGCCTTTGTTGTCATCACTGATAACTTCCCGGGGACCCCCAAACAACCCTGCCCATCAAAATACTTTCATCCAATCGTGGTGTTAAAAAAAGTGAAATGTTAGTTCATTCAGCCTGAAGCTTGACATTAACATAAGGAAAGCTGGCTCAATACTGTGATAGTGTATTAGCCTTCTAAGTTCTCAAGCGACTACCAGGAACACTTTTAATAACAGAGGAATTATTTGATAGTGTTTCATAAAATGTCTTCATTTTTGTGTTTTCATGGTAAATTTCAAGAAGCAAAACTAATTTCAACAGTCCGGGGATTAAATTTAGGCACCACATAACACGGAAACTGCATGCTTGAGTCCCAATTTTCATTTTGCTAACGACCATTTACTCTTTAGGCCAATATATTTATCCACCTTTACGTTTGCCCAGAAGGAAATAAATGTAGTTAGTTGAGAGGTGTGTTACTTTTGGTGGTATAGAATGGTGAGGGCTGCATATCTTCAAAACGATTGATTCTACGTGCAAGAGCAAGCTAAAGATGACTTGAAAGAGGGAGTCAAACCTCCCCCGCGGTGTCTGGAGGGCTGTGTGCAAGGCTGATCTTTCACTTCAGCAGGTTCATAAACGGTCTGCAGCTATAGCTGTTATGCTGTGGTCATTTGACCACTTCATCCTCAGCCTAGCTGATATTATTTCATTCGCGTTAACATTTTCCCAATTAGAGCACAATAGGCATCGTATCATGAGGTGGAGACATTTCCAATTGGAACTCTAGCACATAGCAGTAAACCGTTATGGATTGGATAAAAGTCGAGGAAGATGACATTATAGACTTTTGAAGTCACTTCAATCGGCCTCTTTATCAACATACATTTTGTATGCACTGCAAAGAGTATTGCATGCTGTTGGAACAAATGTGCTTAATTCACAGAGCTGGGACGATTAAAACTCCATTTAAAATTTGAAATTAAAATCATGATTTTTTTTGGCACGTAAAATAGAGAACACCACCAGGCTGCTACACTTGAGAACATACTTTGACTATGAGCGATAGGCCATATTAAAGCCCGAGCAGTGATGGCTTTCTGCTCTGACCTCAGCTACCCGGTCACCTCAGCCCAAGTTGTATTTTTAAGTCATCGTTCAAAGGTCCACCATTCAATATCTGAGAATGTTGGCGGTCATGACTGTCGTGTGTTGAATAGTAAACGTGAAAAAAAACTGTACAGGGAGAAATAACAGGAGATTGAAGCTTTTGGGCTGATTTATGTTTTAGCTTTCAAGCTCAGGTATAATTTAATAATTCAGTATGGTATGAACCATATTTTGGAATACTTGAAAATATGTGTGTGCAAAGCGTACACGTCATAATGATGGTTAATACTAACGCACCAACAGAGTATTTTGAGTACATTTCCATTTATAATGATTCAAATTGCTTAAAATAAGCTATTTAGTCTGGGTTCAGTGGGATATTATAAGATTGCTAACATTTTTTGAACGCTGAAGGTGATACAAAATCAAACGTTTATTCTTAGACAAGGGTCACGATAATAATCCTGCGATAAATGTTCTATAGCACATTGTGATTACTGATGAATAAGTCATCAATACTCCCGTTAACAATCATTTACAGTATGTTGCATTGCTGGATTAACAACAAACGACTTCCTGAATGTACAAATAATTGCAGCGCATAATTTATTGTAAGTGCATCCACAATGCTGCTTGATTGAAATTTCGTTTGAACTTTTTTTCCCCCCATTAAGTAAGAATGATAGTGGATTGCGTACAAGGCCCTATTAATCCGGACACCTGAGTTTAATTGCCATTCATGGCTTCCATCCGTGGTGAGTGATATCTGAGCCAGTTCTAAAATTGCACCACTCCCCCTATCATCTCATCGCCATCCAGCACTGACCAGCGTGGTGAGGTATGGTCAAAGAACCCCCATGACCAACATTGCACGTGGATGGTTTTATCCAGCAGTGGATTAATGACGGGCTAAACGTTATCACTTATTATTTCCAATGAAACTGGAGTACTCGTGAAATGCTTTCACGAGCGCGATAAATGCTCACCAATCTTATATTCTGTCATTTGCGCGAAATAAATACAAGAAAACAGATTAAGTACATCTCATTATTCTCTTAATAGCCAAACACACGTTTCTCCCAAAGACCAAAACCTTTTTTTTTGTCTTAGCATTATTTTGTACAGCAACAAGTTTAAGAAGGTGGTTAATCATCAATTTCACAACAAGCAAAA
>JAZEWT010000001.1:40300718-40317088 GCA_036362905.1 Mordacia mordax
TCTTTACAATGTACCAACTTGCATGGCTTGGTGGTGTTGAAAATCACTACATAGGTGAGTGTTCTGGGTGAATCGCGTGGGAACATGCGCATGTGCATATATTCAGAGTCTGCGCAGCACAGATTTACTATCGGCAGGACAAGTCCACTGTGGATGGAACTTTGTTACTCTACCGCAGGGGCCTCTTCACCCAGGGGGCCGCGCAGGGCCTGTGACTGCGGTAGAATTCTCACCACATTGTGGTGAGCGGTGGACGTGAATAGCTCTGAAAGTTCCACCACGCCGTCTCCTCTGCACACTGCTGGAGTCATGACCTGAGCTGTGCTGTTGTCCATCTCATCTTCACGTAGTCCACATGCAGACACTGAGGTGCAGTGCAATGTGGTCTCCTGCGAGCGGAGGTGGACCCCATGAGGTGTTCATGTTTGTGCAGCTCAGTGCTCTGTTGTGTTTTCACGTCTGCTGTATCTTGTGTTGTTTGGGCATTGGGAGCTCCATCAGGATTAGGGACGTTCAGTTCAAGAAGTTGAGCCGAACGGGCTCCAAACTGACAAAAAACATCGGGCAGCTGAAATCGACTTCTGTGCCAATTAATTGAAACAGAAAGTTTTTTTTATAAATGTTATATATCTTTACTTTCAGTAAGACCCTTGTATTTTTTTTTAATATTCCAATCGTTATGTAAGAAACATCGAGTTGTCTGAGTAGTGACATCCTTAACAAAAACCATCGAACTTTCAAAAAGTTTATTTTTAAACTTTAGTTTTTGTGCTGATTTAGACCCTAAAAACTTGCATCTCAGAAGATCCCCCAGGTGCCTTCTACAAAGGAGACAGTATCCATAATCTATAGGATGACACTATATGAATTTATAAACCATCGTCAATTAACACCAGTTCCTCTACAATACATCAGGCCAGGGGTATAAGAAACTGATTTTTCTCACCGCACCACTGGACCTAATTAATTGGATTTTGCCATAAAATATGCCCCAGTACCAGTGTTTGTATTCAGAGAGGTCCTTGGCACAGAGTGGTTTCTCCCCATGGGAGCAACGATAGACTTCACGTTGAGCCCTGCTGTGTTGGTGTGGGTCACACTACCTCGCACAAAGGAAGGACTTGCATTATTCTGTCTGCTTATGTTATCCATCATTCTCTCTCTCTCTCTCCTCTCTCTCTACTTGCGGCTCTACAATAATCCCAAAACACTGGTGCGCACCGTGTGCCACGCCTTCGGCCAAAGACAAACCCCAAACATTTTTGGGTTTAATGCACGGCCAAAGCAGGGCACCTTAAACAAACAAAAAAAACATACCGCGCAATAGCTCCCGTTATAATCTTACAAAGCATTACAATGGAAACATTCTAATGCGATGCATATGGTGGAAAAACCCCCCCAAAACATTGCGCTGTTTGTAACAACATAACATCCCGCTGGGTTTACTAATTACACAACAAGTGATGGTGTTTGACAGGCATTTATTTGGGGTCCCATGAGTTTGGTAAGCATATAAAATTATTTACTGCTTTCATCTATGTGTCAAGGATATGCTATGCGATCACGTTTGCGCAAAATGAGAGCAGTGTTATTTGTTTATTTTTTGACGAGCCCCGTCTTTGAGTGTATGTCCTTCTCAAATGTTATATTGGCATTTTTATTCAACACCAGACAGAGTATGTATCGAGGGATTCACAGTGAAGACTGGCTTAGCACAGAGAACAGTTAACAGACTACAATGTTAGTAGATGCGTTACTATTACCTAAATTTATATACGTAGATCTTAAAAGTAAAAAAAAAATGTTTCAACTTAAAATAAGAACAGACCATTATTAAAACTGTTCATTATTTAGAAAATGGTGTCGACGCATTTTCTGGACTAAATTGTGCAACGAGATATCTTTAGAGCAACGAATAATGACATTCTTTCCCAGAGCACACTTGACGGCAAATTATTATTTCATTGGTACATAGCACATTTAAATATACGCTGTATATAGGATAATGTAAACATGAATATTACCCACGTGTTTGAATGGGACTCACTTCACAGATTATCATTTTGAGGCCCAGATATATTTTTTCTTCCCTTTATGATGTATGGCACATTTCCAAATGAAACGTGACAGTGTCTATTACTACATTTCATTGTGATAATTGCACGGCAGCTTGTTGATGAGCTGAAGCAATTATCATAAGCACATCATTAAAACGCCGTGCACCGCTTTGCAATTTAATTTGTTCGGCTATTACAGGTTGGTGGAGGGTTTGACGACACATTTTTGGTTGCATGGATCACATGGGCCGACCGATGAATATCTTCAAGTTATCAATTACAACATCGATCATGAAAAGTTACATTTATCGACGTATGTTTGGATGTAGAGATATTTTTGACCACATATTTAGTCGACAATCTAACTTTGTTTTTCACTTCCTGGCCATCGTCTATACCGTTGTTGTTAGTTTACATGATTAGTAACTTAAGTTGTGAAATCTGCAACTTAATTTTTTTTATTACATTGCTCAACAGCAAAGGGGCATTCTGTGATGGCACGTGAAGCTTCACACGGTGTGGATGTAAGCAGTGAAATTTGACATGCATGCCAATGGGAGCATTATGTGTAATAGAAACGGATGAAAACATGTTTAGGTCCCTTGGCCATTAGATATTATTCGTACTAATGAGTGTCCCAGATGAGTTTTTTGATCACCCTGCACTTTGTTTTCATCCTCGTCAGTCTGGTCGTTCTTAAATTTCTGCAAATATATTCAAGAGCTGGCAAACCCAAATGGGATGTTGCTTTGGGGTAACGGTTGGCAAACTGGACCGGCAAATCTATCGGCCTCCTGTTTAATCTCCTGGTACATCTGTCCAACGCGCATTATGGATGGTTTACTGCAGATTGCTTAACGGCGGAGCGTGTGTGGTGGCGAAGAGTGAGGAGTGATCTCGCCTCTTCTATTGCACCTGGCCACCTTAGACAAGGTAATTAAATTATCATCTATTGGGAGTCTGCAGAGGAAGATCTATTGGCTTTGCTTCCGCCAGAAGTGGTGTGAACAAGCAATTTGCGGGGCTGCAACTTTATCAACATTTTAAAAAATATATAGTCTGCACGAAATTTAATTAAATATGCAGAAAATGATTATAAGTGTACATTTAAATACACGCACGTAACAGCGGTGTAGCTGAAGCATAGCTATGTGAAGTGCGGTGAATAAGTACATACGGCGTTTTAAAGCCTTGTGCATCGTGGCTTATCTCTGTAATGAGAGCTCATCAAAATGGAACACAGTGTCTCTCTTTCAATAGAGGAACTTCATAAAAAAATCGGAAATGCATCACCCTTCAAGTCACAGGACTGAGATAGTGCAATAAAATATTGTATTTAATTCTACCAAAGTGTACCTGGTCATGAGTTTGAAAGACGGGAGAGAATGACAAAGCTGATCGGCAACACATCTGATGGAAAGACGTTGCTTTCAACCTACGCCAAACAACGATACCAGTGACAGTTGTGCAAAGCTGCACTCGTTTATTATCGCATTACGGATACAACTTACATCCGGCGAATTACATCAAACAGAGAAAACCATTGAAATGCCATGTGCTGGCCACATATATATATATAACTAGCATGCGCTCACAAGGCAGTCAAGTCAGTATCAGTACCCGTAAAATCCTGTACAGGGTCACTGGGGACCAGAGCCTATCCCGGAAGACAGAGGGTGCAAGGCGTTGCTATATCCATGATATGATGCCAGTACATCGCAAGGCACTGGGAGCAATTTACTCAGTAGGTTAATGAACCTGGGCAGCAGCGTATCTTTGGACGGTGGGAGGAAACCGGCGTACCCAGGCAAAAACTCCACGCAGACACGTGAAGAGAGCACGCAAACTCCACACAATGCATTTTTTACTTAGCAATCTCATCTCATCTCATTATCTGAAACCGCTTAATCCTATATAGGGTCACGGTGAGCCGGAGCCTATCCCGGAAACACAGGGCGTAAGGCAGGAATACACCCGACGACGGGACGCCAGTCCATCGCCGGGCATTGCGGGACAATTTTAGTCTGCGAGCCAATCAACCTATCCAGGAGCATGCTTTTGGACTGTGGGAGGAAACCGGAGTACCCGGCGAAAACCCACGCGGACACGGGGAGAGCATGCAAACTCCACACAGAAAGGCACCGGAGCCGAGAGACTCGAACCCGGGACCTTCTTGCTGTGAGGCGTCAGCGCTAACCACTGGGCCACCGCGCCGCCCTCACTTACTTACTTAGCAATCAACGACCTTCAATAACACAACACGTACATTAACTGGCACGTGCAGTAAATGCCTCATGCCGATTACACTGACAGCGTGGGGGTGTCGCTGTGTTTGCTCATGAGTGATCGCGTGCCTAATGCCGTTCTCTCTGCAGCTCCGTGCAGCGCTTTGTGACCCTCGGGTGAAAAGCACTGTATAAATGCAATTATTATTATTATTAATCAGCTTGAGACGAGATGACTTGGCGAACAAATGCAGTCCTCGCTCCCCGCCGCACTGCGGAACACATTTGAAATGTGTCTGCAGAGTTGAAGTAGAGTTTGTGTACACCCCACATGGCATAAAATATCACTCACTAATGGCTGTTAAAGGACGTAATCTGGCCTCTGTGACATGTGATAAATGTCATCATTACAAATAGTGCACAACTGTGAAGCCATTCTCGCAGAACAGACTGAGCAGAAGGAACTGCAGGGACAGTATTTACTCGTGTCATGAAAATGCTTGTAATAGGCAGGCTAGTTTCTCTACTACCACTTCATTTGTTAAAACCCATAACAAGGTGCATCTGCGCGAACGCGAGTGGTACCAATGTATGTCTGGGCTGCTTAATGATATGAATAGGTGCAATGCAATATGCATACACAAGAGATTCACTAACAGAGTGGCTGTGCAGCGGTAACATCTGCGCCCCATAGAAATGAAGTCCTGCCGAGGCGGTTTAATTCCCTCCTCGGGCGCCTTCATGTGTGCAGTTTGTGTGTTCTCCCTCTGTTCAGCGTGGGTTTCCCGCGGGTTCTCCACTTTCCTCCCACAAGCAGTGGTGAGGTGGCGCTGGTGAACTGTGCCGCTTGCTGCCCCCTCTCCCCCCCCATCCACTGCAGGTTACCTCGCGCTTCGCAGTCTCTGCGAATGAATTCCTTTGACATTGTATGAACATAATAATAGTTGCACTTCTGTGCAGCGCTTTTCACCCAAGGGTCACGAAGCGCTACACTGATTAATCATCACAGTCACATAAACATACAAATCAGGTGAGAGCTTGCAGGGGAGCAGACACCTCGATCAAGCTGCTAACATTAAAGCATCAGCCAACTTGGATGGTCATCAAATGCAGAAAGCTCGTGCTACCCTCTGCACGATTAAATCCTTTCCACCATGAACATTTCCCCAGCAGACGAACACGGGTGATCATTCACCACGTAACAATGTGCAATTCACTCAGCTTTCTTTCCTGCATATTTCGATCACGGGCAGAAACAAGGGCGAAAGGATAGAGCGAGGCTCAGTGACTTGGAAGCTCGTTAACCTCACTTAAATGAAATCTCGGTGCGGTGTGGTGTTGGCAGCATGATTCCCCCACCCTCCCGCCTCTTCTGGCGCGATACCTGTGCTGGTGCAGACTTCAAGCTCAACCGTGAAAGCGTTTAGACTGCGTCGCCACAGCGTTGAAGTGCTGCAGGGAATGAGAAGCTTTAGCTAGTCTATATTTTACTAGGCGTTCAATCTCTCGCTTTGTACGTTCAATACGTAGTGATGTGCTGATGTGTTTAGTCTTCATATCGCGATGTTTGAGACTTGCTCTCCAGGGCTGTTCTTTCGGGATAGCCGACAATTTGTCTCTCGTGTTGGAGGGAACGTCCTGAAGGAGATAGAGAAGGAAGGCTCGACACGGCTATGGAGAGCATACGGCATTGGTCAGATCTTACCTGCAGCAGAGTCCTGGGAATATGCAGCCTTTTTTTGTCCCTCCCACGACCAGACGTGACAGTGCATGTTGGCAGTTGGCGAGCTGCACCCCTCTTTGTCCAACGAATTTGTGCCACCGTCCACCTCAGGACTGAACATCAGGGGCACGAAGTGGATTGCTCGGGAGAAGGCTATGGCGCAAGAGCTATCAGATAAAAGGCCACACTGCGCCAGGCTGCACAGCAGCTGTACCTCCACACGCCTTGCCAAACATCACTGGCTTTTTCAGCCCACGTGATAGTTCTGTGACAACCCAAGTATTTTGATTTTGTTGTTGTTGTTGCAAATCTTTGTAACAAACAAAACAACCCCTGAAACGCTACGTTGCTGATTTGCTGTTTTTAGTCGTTGTTGTTGCTGACATGCCGTTCTCTCCGCAGCTCTGTGCAGCGCTTTGTGACCCTCGGGTGAAGAGCGTTCTGGAAGTGCAATTATTATTATTAAATCTGCGTCCTCGTGGGAAATGCACAGACGAGTTCTATGGTCAGTCGAATATATGTACTGATCAAAAAGCATTAAGTAAGCAATCTTATAAAATCAAATTTAACGCGTGTATTTGTGGCGCATTGCTTTGAAACATTATTTATACATTTTCTTTTTAATCAGCGGCATGCGCAATTTTGAGTCAAACTGCGTTGCTAAGCACCGACACTCTTTAGCGACAGTGCTACGCTTTGAAGTCACATGGCAATCACTTTGCATCCTGTAAAAAGCGTGAAATTAATAGAAACCGTGGCTTGAAACCAGAAGCTGATAGATGTGTTCTAGGTCGCCTCGCAGCGGTTGCTTGGACCATTAAGTTAGCAAAACAGAGCGAGTGCAGCTCTGTTTGACAAGGTTTGTACAAAATTCACATCTACATCGGTGTGTCGTACAACATTCTTTGGCTCGCTTTTCACAATAACACTGATCATTTACACTGGGGCAGCTCCACTCATAAGAGGTCACTCGCGCTTCTGCTTAAGTGACAGAGTATGATGGTCCGCTCACACAATGAAGTCACGATTGATTATAATTAGTCACTGATCTAAGGGATATATTTTTGCATTCCATTTGTGTGTGTGTTTTAGTAAAAGGGTCGTTGCAATCTGTACGAATATTATTGCAATATATATGGCACTCTATGATAGTGCATGTAATGCATTGATGTTATCTCATTGTTTTAACATTCCTATGGCATTG
Organism: Mordacia mordax; assembly: GCA_036362905.1. Lineage (NCBI taxonomy): Eukaryota > Metazoa > Chordata > Hyperoartia > Petromyzontiformes > Petromyzontidae > Mordacia > Mordacia mordax. The sequence continues at coordinate 40,307,928 of JAZEWT010000001.1, forward strand.
GATGTTACTGCCAAGGTTGGCACACTGGGCTCGTTAAACCGGAGGCGACTGGTTGGATCTCGCCTTCTGGCACAGCCTAGTTTAAAACAATGGAGCAAGTTTCTTAAAGCCCGCAGTGTCTGACTTCTCGGCACCATGAGTGGGGACACCACGGTTGGTAGGGTAAAGTTTGGACACCCCCACCTCTTCCAATATCCACTGTATGCCCAGCGTGAATGATGAGCCAAATATGATTCCACTGGATGTCTGGAGCTCTCTTTGTCAAAAGCCTATCTACCAGCAGAGATGTGAGAAAGACATTTCAAAGCTGCACCTTTGCATGCTTTATCCAGTACATGGAACGGCCACAAATAAACACAATATGATACGGCGTGTTTTTAACGTCAACATTTTAGTGGAGATATTATTAAGAATGAAGACGTTTTGCAGCTCTTATTTATTTTAATGTACTTTTTTTACTCATTGCAAAACAAGCAAGCTACAACAGAAATTGGTATATTTTGCAATTTACGCAGCCAGTACTGCTTACACAACGCGGCCACTTTTGTCCTAATTAACCTAAAAATAAACATGATTAGAACCGTCTGGGATTTCTATACTTCCGCCCCTGGCTACTCACCAATGTTCATGTAACAGTGTTTACAATCATCACATGCACGATGATTGCAAACACTGATTTACAGGTAATTGGAGAAGCCAGTTGAACTTGGGAGGCTGTGGCACAGCATGAAGAATCCTAACCCTGAGAGCAGTCAAGCGTTTTGACGATATGGAACGTTCATATCTCCTCCGCTGTACCTGCCCTTTCTCTGAATGTCAGCCACCAACCATCTTGCGCGGAAGACATCAGTGGCAAGCCTAACAACGCGTGCTCAGCTCCTGTCAGAGTGAGAGAGACACGTGTCGTTCTGCGGTGTGTTTACGGGCGGTACCGTGTGTTTATTTGGCTTAGTTTCCAACAGTTTGGTCTAGTTGATGGACAACTCGTCATCATTATAAGTTATACGTGCCCGCTTATCCTGCAGGTGGGATGTCCGGGCCTGCCTCCTGCGGACGCAAAACGCAAAGCGGCGCTATACAGAGGATGGAACGCCAATAAACGAGGGCAATTTAGTCAGGAGGCCAATTAACCTAGTCAGCGTGTCTTTCCAGTGTGGGAGGAAACCAGCGTACGCGACGAGAACACGCAAACGCAAACACAGACGGCAACGGAGCCACGAGTCGAACCGGGGTGCTCTCGCCCTGAGGCGGAACCGTTCCTCACTGCTCCAACGTGCCGCCCACCCCCCCCCACCCCCCCCCCCCACGTTCTGGGCAACCGAGCAGGCTCAGCACAACACCGAAACATCTACCCTCTAAAGAGTAGGGAGGAGACATTTGTCCTCGCTGGGTTTATTTGCTTGGCAAGTGATGCGGCAGGGCTCCCGAGAACACAGTGACCGCGTCACCGTCCCGGCTGTAGTCAGAGACGGAGCCCACACGTTATTGAAAGTCCGTGGGGATTAGATATTGCAGTCGCCTCTTCGCAATATTCAAAGTGACAGTGAGCAAATGCTATCAAATCAAACAGCTCGATTCCATTTCACTACGTGCAATGTGCTCCGTGTTGGCTCGGAAGTTTAAAAGCGTAGTAGGGGGAAAAAAAACCCCAACAACATCGATGTCGAATGTTATTTAGCAAAAACAATGTTTTCAGATCCACATGCAACAACACGTGACGTTGGAGAAAATATTCGTGCGTCAAATCACCAGCACGAATTAAAGAGCTATTTGTCTTGAATGAAGTATCGATGTTATCTTTTGCTGATGCAGCCATTACGTGTAATGACTTTAAAATTGAAGGTTACCGCCCCAATACAATCGCCTTTCGCATTGACTCTTCGTCTCGAGAACAATGATGCAGTTGAGTTTCTGGGGAAACAGCCACTCGGCCAACTGTCTTCAGTTGGCTGCAGGCTCTCGTATAAATATAGATTCGTGGCGTAATGACGCTGCGTTTTCCGGCGTAAATACGGTTACGCGACCTGACGTACACCCCGCAGCTATATGCAGCGCTTTATGACCCTTGGGTGAAAAGCGCTCTGGAAATGCAATTATTATTATTATTCAAATCTGCTTTGGTATACCAGGCAAATCGTGAACAACATAAGCTTGAGTAAAACGCATCTCTGTCAACAAAAATTCATTATGATAAGAGAACCTTTTATAGCGTAGTGAGCACATTTCATCCACGAACATTGTTTTTTATTGGCACCGTTATTATTTACATGTTCTAAGCGGATAGGTTTAGATTGCATATCACAGTGAGAAATCAGTGCGCAAGCTCCACCTGCCTTCTGGGTCGAGTGCCAACACGTTTCATATTTACCACGGTCAAACACGGTTGCTTTGTAAAAGGCCGTGTTGAAGTAAACTCGGAGCTGATACGATTTTCTTTTTTCCCCTCTTCAGACAACCAGTGACGACTGAACCGACGGCCAGGATGCGTTTAAAAAAATATATTTTTAACTTGGAGCAAGCGAGGTAAACACGTCGCGCACAGGTCTCAGCGTCCCATCTCTTCCTCTCTCTCCCTCTCCCCGGGACGAAGACGGCTGAAGGTAGAGGCGCGAGATTAATGCGGCGGTCGGATGTTGGAATAAATGTTGATGAATCAGCATCATCTGCCGTTGCAGAAGTTTGAGCGATGCTGAGCCCCGCTCTCGGAACCACTCTTCCTCTCCCATCTGTCATTGGAATGGGGACGAACGTTCGTGGTTCGAGACAATGAGTGCACACGCGTCGCCACGCGTCACCACGCGGGCCCGTTAGGGTACCCTGATTACGCTTCGTGATGAATAATTGCGTTGCCCACGTTACCTGCGTTGCCGATAAAAAAATAAGACTTGAAATAGAATTAAAATAACCGGTTGCATATGAAAAATTTTTCTCCAAAGGCTGAAACAAGCCGCACTGTAGCGGTGCACTGTTGATTACTAATACCCACGTGTGAAAGATAACCGTTATTATGCATTAAATAATTAAAATCAAAATAAGGGCTACAAGCCTTGACGGACAGATGCAGTTGCTGAATGCAAAATCGCTGTTTTATTAAGCGCAGGGAAAGTGATTTTTTTACTGTGCGCTGAACAGTTTTCCTCTTGAGGCAACTTGTCACGTCACCGGAATAGTAAACACGCTATAATTTTAGTAAGTGACGGATGTATGTATACAAAAAGAAATTTAAACACGAATTGATCTGCACCTCGCTGCGGTACGATGCGCAGGGAAACCGTGTCAGTGCACGGCACGAGTGTCCTTTACATCACAACCATATTTGACCTTTTGTGTCACGCAGACACTCAAATTCGCATTCGGCATGGGTAAATGCTCGGTCTGAACAGCTCATATTATTCACGTGAAAATACTCAAATTATATAGCGTTAACGGTGTCCATACCGCACGCTCTGTGTTACATACCCAATACCGAAGAGCCATTCCGTAACGCGTAAGTGTTGTTCTGTGCCCAACAATTTAAGCGATGTAATTTTATGAATTGGAATACTTTTCTCTAGGTTACAAAACGGCTTCACAAATTATTAATTTTGAAGCGCAGTGATGTGGATAAAATAATGTTTATGTTCGTGTTTACAAGAAGCCAATTTAACGTTACCTGATTGTATTAGATTTTGCAGAGAACTGAGGGAACGGATGAAAATGCTTCACAAGGCTAGCGTCTGTTTGAGGCAGACATCTGATAGGAGAAACGGAGCCCACGCAGACTCACCCTGGGAATGACCTTCACGAGTTTCCAGGCCTTAGCGGCGCACACACACCATTGGCACTTAATAGGAAAAGTACCACTTTGAAAAATATTATTGTGTGATCACGTTATACTGAACTAGTACAACAACAACAAAATTGTGGTTTAAAAAAGCTTCTCTTACTTTAACTACTTCGTGGGGTTTTTTTTCAGTTGTGTTCTGAAAACTCTTAGATGCGTTTTCAGGATGAGCGTTGTTTGGTATGAGGTTCAACGTTTTGTTCCAAGCGCTAGGAGCTTTTACAGAACCTCTTTTAGAAACTAGGCATGTGCGAGTGCGAATGCAGTATGGAAAAATTACGACCCCATCTGGATTTACTTGTATACTTATTCAAACGTGCAGCGCAGTACTTAGAAAAAAAAGAATGTAAATTCTGCAGTGTGAATACCTGCAATATTTGCCGACAGCAACGAACATGGTATTTGAATCACAAAGTGATGAAGCACCTTGCGAGATACCAACGGCGAAAGTGTACAGCAGAGCCGTAGAATGAAACGAGCACGCTCTGGCTAATAATAATAATTGTACTTCATCCGAGGGTCACAAAGCGCCGCACATAGCTGTAGAGAGAACGGCCTTTCCACAACAACATATGAATGGCATATCAACAACAATAACATTGTTTTTGGTTACAAATCTGAGCTGCGAAGATAACGGCATGTTAACAACAACAACCATATCAGAGTAGATCAATTAAAAGTAAAATAATGGCTATTAATCAGAGATGGACATAAAATAAGAGATACAAATAATTGTTAAACAAACGAAGGAAGGAATAAGTGTTCCTGAGCAGGCGCAGGTCTTATTATTTTTACAGCGAGCCATCATCCAAGCACAACATTGAGCAGCATCAACAGCACAGACTAATGGTTTCAGTTTGCAGCGCAGCCCACACAGTTTTGCATGAAAGTAGATTACACGGCTTTGCTCTTTGAAGCCGGTATTTTGAGCAGCCAAGTCATTCACATTTTATGAGTATTGATTAGGATGAGCTCATGCCACCGAGGGGTGTGCGAGCGTCCTATGTGTGCAACTTGCTCCAGGGATGACAGACCCGCGCCCGCACGCACGTAGAGACGCATGTGCCTGCACAGGAAAGCTTCTCCTGAAAAACAGCGCTTGCAATCTGGCCTCGGGCTTGAACGTTTGCTTGAGGAGCGGACCGAATATTGTGTACTGCATATAAACACACACACACACACATTTAGCGTGCAAACTTAGTGCTGTGCAACAGGTTTGAGAAACCTGGGAGATTGTATTTACATTTACAGTTGTTAACACCGCTATGTATTTATCGATTCTGGGCTGTTATATCACTGCGGTGTTTAACACAAACTAACACTCCTTTCTCGCTGACAACTGCAGTTTTCGTACGGATCCATGACAAAGAATCAACTAAAATTGACGTGGCCGAGTGTGATGGTGCATGCTTGTGACCTGAAACAATAATTTAGAGACAAACATTAAGCGCAAAAGATAACAATCTGAATTGCTCTAAAGAGGCCGGTAAGAAGCTGTATAACAAATAGGTTCATGACCTATGTGTGTAATGGACTTTCAGTATTATTCCCTCATGTGCCTGGTTTGCATTGCCTACTCGCGTTTTACTCGGCAAGCAAAGCGAATTGTCTAGAAAAGTAAGCGTTACACATTACAATCGGGATCTTCCTGAAAATGGCTTGCGACTCATTAGGAATAAGTATCTGTTACTAATTTAACAACAATATAACGAATCCATGTTGAAAACACGTTTGCTTTTGGTCGTGTAAAAGCGTGCCATGACCCAACCCAAATGTGTTTAATTACAGATAATATTAGTCACGAAAGCCTTGAGGCTAAAATCGTCTCAGACCTTCCTGCCAATTTATAACCACAATGAAAGATCGTATCAATACCTACTTAATCTTGTAAAGGGTCGCGGGGGGCCGGAGCCTATCCCGGCAGACCCAGGGCGCAAGGCAGGGCTATACCAAGGATATGACGGCGGTACATCGTAGGGCATTGAGAGCAATTTACTCAGCAGGCCAGTTAACCTCGGCAGCAGCATGTCTTTGAATAGTGGGAGGAAACCGGAGTACCTGTCGAAAAAACACGCGGACACGGAAAAAACATGCAAACGCCACACAGAAAGGTATCAGAGCGAGGAATCGAACCTAGGGACTTCTTGCTGTAAGGCAGCAGCACTACTCACTGCGCCATCGCGTTGTCCAAGCTAAATAATAATATAATTATTTTTGAGGCGTACGTAGTTGTGCAATTTTTGTAAATACAATATTTAACGAATACAATTGAGGAATAATAAACCTACACGACCTCTCTTCAAAAGCCCTCTTGTGGCTAGCAAGACCTCGACACTGACCTTTAGCTCAAGAATATGTCTATGTGGAATAAATTAAATAATTAGTGCGAGGCATTGTACATCTGCATAGAAGACTGCACCTAGCGACGAAAGAAACTTAAACTTCTTAACGGGACAGTTGTTTCATAACCACAATTCCCACCTGGACTGTGCTGAATGCTTCAGACACTGGCTTACTTTCGCCTCTGCATTTACAGCACAGGTAGGTGCAGGGGATTTACTGTCTTATTTCCCAACGTCCATATGAATAAAATAACACGCACATAGAGCTCACCTGCAATAAATCCCAAATTTGAGTGCCTTGCAGTTTTAGTTGTGGCATTTTAGGGCACATTATTTATTTCTGAGAGGAAGTTATTAAATGTATTTATTTCCCAAAGTAACTACTACATACACTGAAAAACTACGGCATAGCAATTTTGGGTGTTAATAGTAGCAAAACATGAGTAATGTGTTCCCTGCCATAAAATTTGAAACGCTTAGTTTAATTTGTTAAATGAATATCTTGTGTTCTCGAATACATTTTAACGCCAATTGTTTTTTTGCCAGTTGTTTCACGCAGCAAAATCCGAATGAGTTTTAAAACTTATGCTTTTACCGCTCAGGAGGATCCTTCTTTGCGATGTTTGGCCAACATCATTAACGAGTCCTTGCCTTCATACCAAGGGAGACTGAAGTACTTAGAGAAAACCCACGTATATGAGCGGGTAATATAATACTGTCATCTCCACTTCATCTCACAGCCCCCAACCGCACCACCTGGCTAGCCCAGGGTTTCACTTATATACGTGCTTACCAGGCTAAACCTTGCTTAGATTTCTACATCTGACACGATTGGGCACATTTTGAGTGCTTTAGTTATAGTAATAAATTACTTAATAATCAGCTATCTTACTGCAAGGGTAATTTGTTTCAAACAATATAAATGTGCACGTCCTTTGAAAGTAAATCAGAAACTGACATCTGATTTTTAATGTTCAAGTCATGTGATGATTGAGGATGAAAACAAGTTCAACGAAAACACGGTCCGATTCCATCTCATCTCATTGTCAGAAACCGCTGAGTCCTGTACAGGGTCGCGGTGAGCCGGAGTCTATCCCGTCAGACACAGGGCGCAAGGCAGAGGCATACCCACGATGGGACGCCAGTCCATCACTGGGCACTGGGGGCAATTTAATCTGCAAGTCAATTAACCTATGCAGCAGCATGTTTTTTGGACTGTGGGAGGAAACCGGAGTGCCCGGCGAAAACCCACACGGACACAGGGAGAACATGCAAACCCCACACAGAAAGGCACCCGAGCCTAGATTCGAACCCGGGGCCTTCTTGCTGTAAGGCGACAGCGCTACCGACTGGGCCACCGTGCCGCCCGATTCCAGAATGTGTGTAAAAATAGTTATCGTGGTTGCGATAGCATTGTGGAGGTGGTAATGGAGCTGTTGCTAACAAGAGCCCTGTGGCCTTTTTCACTTTTAAATCTTTGTGCTGTGCAACCACAGCGCAAAGTCCGCTACAGTAAGTACAGACAAGGAGGCTTTTGTTACATTAATACGAGATCATAGTTTCACTGCCGGTAATATTTTTAATATTTCCAGTATAATCTCCTGCGCTGGTGAATGATATTAGCCTAACATGTATAGATCGACAACTAACCAGACTCTCACACCAAGGCACGTTCCGCTGGCTGATCTGTTGAAATATAGTAATTGTTTATTGGAGCTGGAACATTAGTATGAGGAAACAACATTCACTTGGCTCATATTAAGATTAGATGTTTATTACTGCAAAAAATACCAAGTGAGTCTGCAAGCTCTGGGTACGGGATTCCTGCGATAAACAAACGTCCGAATTGACCAACGCAACAACGCAATGAGTATCACTGCTGGCTCACAGCAAGATGGTTCCGGGTTCAATTCCAGGCTCAGTCGCCTTTCTGTGTGGAGTTTGTGCGTTGTCCCCTTGGGTTTGCACAGGGTACTCAGGCTTCTTCCCATGGACCAAAGTTATGTTGTCTAGGTTAATTGTTCTGCTGACTAAATTGCGCCCTGTGCCCTGCGATGGGCATCTTGACCTCATTGTAGCCCTGCCGTGTGCCCGTGCCTGCCAGGATAGGTTCCGGCCTAATGCAAGCCTGTACCGGATAAAGCAAGTACTTAGAATGATGATGAACTTTGTTCAAACGTTACTAACATTACACGAGCCCGCCTTGGCCGTACGCTGCATCATCTGCACGTAGTTACGGTAAAGTAGCCTATGTACAATTCAACCCACGACCTGCTGGCCCTCTGCTCCAGTCTGGCTGGCGAAGCCTTCAAAATGTACGGAGCGTACCGTCCTCAACACACAGGTCTTCCATGTGGACAGCGTGAGGACCACGGGTCTTCCATGTGGACAGCGTGAGGACCACGGGTCTTCCATGTGGACAGCGTGAGAACGACTTAACGCACACTGCAGTATTTCCTCATAACAGAGGGCCATTGTATGATGGGTGCGATGTAATGGCAACATTAATCACGCATTATAAATTTGAGCAGTGTAATTTTGGCTGCGGCATTAATACAGCGCGCGTCTCAAATTAATCGGCTGATGGCTGCTGCAGTATTAACTTTGTGTGTGTGTGTGCGTCTGCACCCATATGTGTACATTGTGCTACACGAATAATGAGGAAGCACGGACTGGAACTTCAGCTGACGCGTTGTGAACCGCGATGATCTGAGAAAGAGTGCTCTTTTGAATTAAAAAATGACATAAATGGTCAGGTGAGCGCGTGTGTGATCTGCAGGGTTTGTTAATTAAACCAATTTTGTACCTCGATGTGCACGTGTGCATGTAGGCACCTGTGTAAGACATTGCTACTGCGATCATTCTACTTATGCTAGCGTCTTTTCTCGCGGATGACGCTATGGTGCCAAATTTACTACTGTGGTTTTCAAATCTGCGTGCTAGCAGAAGCAAACTCTCCTATCATTGTATTTGTGTGTGTTTGTGCAGGTGTATAT